>OY730193.1:25768097-26368097 GCA_963422505.1 Pseudognaphalium luteoalbum
CCAGGAATGCTTTATCTTCTTGCGAATCAGGTTCTCCGGTTGTAGAATTGACTATTCTTACGAGTTTACTGATTAGGGCTTTTTGTGTGGAGGTGAAGGGGTATTTGGTGAAAGCGAAGATTTGAACAAGCTTAACGTGAAGGTCTTTCCGTTTAGCGAAGAAAGTGGTGTCATGTCTTTTGGTGGAATCAGGAAAAACGTCTCGCAATTTTGATATCAGGTAAGAAGCGGGGTCAACAAAGAATGGAATTTTACCAGGGATGATGATAGGAATCATCGGGTCCCTTTCTACCCAGAACTCAAGTTCATTGATCATTGCAGCAACATTATGATTGATTAATATCATAGATATTGGATGGAAATCCATGTCAGTAAGTGATTCAAAAAGTAGATCTAAATCTGCTATAAACTTTAGTTCTTGATCTCTGAAATTGGTGGAAGTGCTTTCGCATTCATGATTTGACAAGCGAGATAAGAATTTGAGTTGTTCGTCAAGATTGCTAATCTTTTCTCGTTGGTCATATGAAAAGGGAAGGTCGGAGGAGTCTAATTTCCTAACGAATGCCCTATAAACATCTATTCTGCGAGAAGGATTAAAGGATGTGCCAAGGTGGCGTTCTTCAGAACAAGGTTTTTCTGGCTCGAATTATGGAACTTTATCCACCACTCGACAGATGGTGTATTTGTGTTCTTGTGAAAGGAATGGAAATATGCCGTCATTACGAGAATTTGACAGAGTGTTGCCATACACTGACGTTTCAGGAATGAGGGTGATTAAGTCACATGATTTCGGAGGTTTTTCTTCATAATCTTCTTCAGAAGGACTATTGAAGTGGACAGAATTTGGTAATTGAGGCGAATGCAAAGTTGGAAAGCGATCTTCTGGAGATTATGCCAGGTCAGGCAACTGATCCGTGTCATCAAAGTCCAGGCAATGTTTTGGAATAGAAAGTGAGGTCCTAAATTCTTCTAGGGTTTTGGAGATTTCTTTAGTTTTAGAGGAAGAGGGTGAAAAGAAATCAGATCCTATTTCTCCTACTAAGTAGTCAAACAATTCCGTGTCGTCCATTGCCGTCAGTTCGTCTTTTGAAATGAGGTAAGAAGTGGGTTTTCGAGTTGTCATTTTAAACTAATACTATCCTAATTAACTAATACTAAATTAATAATTAATACTAAATTACTCAAATTAACTTCCGAAAGATACCTAGAAAGGTTTCGTTCGGAAGGATCTCCTAAATACTACTACTTAAGGTGGCTTTAAATTGTACGTTTGTGATTCCCCGGCAGCGGTGCTAAAAACTTGATGGCACCCGAAAGCGTCGGTGTCGTTGATGGTAACTAATCGGGCGCCAATAGGGGTTTTAGAATTTATAATTAGTGGGGCTTAAATTATATGTACTACCTACTATGGTTAGTAAGCGGTAAGTATAACCTAAGATCGTTCTATGAATCCAAACGTATGGGCAATTAAAGTTGGCACTTTCGATAGGGAATTATCTAGGATGGAACAAAGTAGGTAGGTTTGGGGGGTTTTAAACTAAAGAAAAGTAATTAAAATGCAGGAAATTAAAGTACAGGAAAGCAGATAAAGATAAATATGTGATTGTTGAGATTTCGATAATTAATATTTCGGGATGACAGAATAAATAGGGATGATACTAATGTGGCAACCAAACTACTAGGCGTAAACTCTAGAACCCTACCAACTAGATTTCCCATTGGCATGTCACTAGGAACTAGGTTATCATGATTCTGATCGGAGCAATACGCAAACTTCCAATACTTATCTAGTTGAAAAATAAGCAACCTATCTTGGTTTTATACCGAGGTTCATGAATCAGTAGCGTATCGTTTCATAGGTCCGACCGTTCTTAACTCCTAAAATAGTTTACTGTTCTATTAGCATGCAGATTAATAACTTTGTATGTTTGAACCACCGATTTTATAAGACTTGGTGTTTTAAGGATTCTAGGTCATTATGACTTTGATCTAATTCCGAAGTCCTGTTATCATTTATTTAAGCTCTAGTTACTTTGACTTATGATTCAAATCTCTCCTTTTCAAACAGTTATACATCCCCGGATTATTCGCAGTTTGTTAAAACGTGTTTCATATGCGGACCATGCCTTTCAATGATAGACAGTGTACTTTACGTAGTAGTTCCACAGTTTCTCACATCAACATGCAGTCGAGAGTAATTGACAGTGAAAGTGATACTCTATCTAACTAAATGTAATGCAATGCAGAAATGTAAACCTAATATATACAACTAGTGGTTTCAATGTATCTTACTTATTGCATGTCATGGACATAGATAACTACTTACCATAATTAAGGTTGATCAGGTCCTAATTACTAGGTTGTTGTCACGTGGATAGCCAGGAAGGGTAATCCATAAATTAAACTTGAATTCATAAAGTCTTGACGCTATAAGGGTTACTAATTCCTATTTTATCTGAACGTATTTCACGAACATCATTTTATAGTGTTTTAACTTTCGTAGGATATATCAGTTAGTTGTGAAGTTGTATTACCCCTTCAGGATTCCAACTATTAAACTAGAGCTGATTCTAGAGATATAACTACCTTCGGTCATTTACCGACTTCCATACATTTGTACTCCGCCTTAAAACGTTTCCAGTACTATATTGGATAAACAGTCGAATAGGGGCCGTCATATCTCTTTACGATTGTCATACATTAATTATATAATGTCATCCTTACTTATAATTATCTATATCATCAACAACCACAATAATAAACTACTCGCAATTCATGGCAACAAATATATCACATACCAAACAATAACACATAATTAAAATATGGAATAAAACAAGTATGATAAAGGTTTAGATATCACCCGGAAATAAATGCGCAACAGCGTATTATTATGATTGACAACTCGTTTACACGTACAAAGATGAATCTTCAAACCTCCTAACGTTCGTTCTAGCCTCTATACTAATCCGAAGATTAATTACAATAATCCTAGACTATAAGATAATTTCTAGAATGAGAAAGTGGAAATGGAAAAGGTATATGTGAGTGTATTAGAATGTAGGAGTGTATTTGAGTGTGTGTTCAAATGAGGTCTAAGGGCTGCTATTTATAGGTGAAAAGTGGCTCACATTAGCATCCCTAGGCTCATATTAGAAAAAGAGTGAAAGGTGATGCACTGGGTACGAAAAAGTAGCGAAAGGTGGTGCACCGGGTACGGATAAGTAGCGAAAGGTGGTGCACCGGGTACACACAAGGACGGAAAAGCGGAAAAGAGACGGGAGGATGGAGGCCGGCGGCGCCCACCACCTGGCCGGCGGCTGGCCGCGGCGGCTGGCTGCCACCCGTCCCGGTTCGTCGTCTTTCGCTGCGTTGCTTAATTCGTGTGTATCTTCTTCGTTATGTGTCCGTTTGCGTTGATTCTTTTTGCGTTGGATTCGTAATTCAAAAACGAAGACTTTGATGTAAAGATATCCCAAAAATATGTCTCCTATCTCCAGATATTGCGTACGAATCATTTGGATCTTCCGACTGGCGTAGAATATTCATTCTTTATCCGTTTTTGTTGATTCTTCTTCTTTTGGATTCGTAAGTTGAAAATGAACATCTTGGGTGAGATGGATGTTGAAGATCGGCACTTTTGTCTGGAAATCTCGTTTTGATGCCTTGAATCTTCAAACGTGTGTGGAATCTTCATTTTTCATCCGTTTTGTTTAATTTTTATCGTGCAACCTTGTTTTGACCATCTTGGCATAATATCATTGATTTGTATTGGTTTTGAGTTTAAAATTCCAAGAATCGTTCTACAATGAGAGAGATATCGGTAGTAAAAACATGACTTTTTACGCGATATCAAGTACTAAGCAACGAACTAAGCAACGCAGCGAAAGACGACGGACCGGGACGGGTGGCAGCCAGCCGCCGCCGGCCAGCCACCAGCCGCCGCCGGCCAAGTGGTGGGCGGCGCCGGCCTCCCTCCCCCCGTCTCTTTTCCGTCCTTGCGTGTACCCGGTGCACCACATTTCTCTACATTTCCGTACTCGGTGCACCACCTTTCGCTACTTTTTCGTACCCGGTGCACCACCTTTCACTCTTTTTCTAATGTGAGCCTAGGGATGCTAACGTGAGCCACATTTTCCCTATAAATACAGTCCCAAGGCTTCCATTTGAAGATGTCCCATATGTATTAGGCATAATTCTCTGTTGACTTTATCATTCTATTTTCTTACTTCAAAATAAGTGTTAGGCTAGTTAAGGAGCTTGTTTAAAGTAGAGCGAAAGCTAGGGAACATTTTGTAATCTTTGGTGTACGCTTGGAGTTACGCTTATTAATTCAAGTCTATTCCTTCTCACATTTTAATCCGGGTCCTTTCTATCCTATTCTATCTTAATTAAATATGTATGCTTTAATTATGCTAGAATTAGTTTGTGCCATGATTAGCGAGTAGATTACTATTGTATTTGTTGTGATGTAGTTAGCATATATAATTGTGGGGTGACTTTAAATATGTCGTGAAATAATATGGCCGGCCCCTATTCGACTGTTTACTCGGTATAGTGCTGGAAATGCTTTTAAGCAAAGTACATACGTATGGAAGCCGGTAACGACCGAAGGTAGTTGTATTATGGATCGACATTATAAAACTCAAACTTTATGAATGGACTTATCTTATGATTTGAAACCTAACACTTATATTCGCCTTTCGATTAACAAACGTGATTGTAACCCTGTAAAGAAGAGTCGCGAACCTTGATACTTGGTCAATAGTTATTTGTGTAAAAACTATGTTTTTAACTGTAACGTCATGCAAGCATCATAAAATGCAATGTGATTACGTGGACTTTCCATGAGTATTGTACACTTTCGATCACAATGTACTTATCATGTGAACATGGCGAATCAATTAAATTCACAATGGAAACATCGGTAAACGATTAAATACACTGTGAATCACCATAGCATTTTCCAACATGGTATGGGTTTAACTTTATGCAAAAAGCCGTCAACATTTTAATTAGATTAGTTAATTTAGATTAGATTAGAGTAGGTAGGCTACAGGCTAAATAACCATTTACGAAAACCTAGGGATTTGTTAATTGTAATGAGAAAGGCAAGTTTGGAATCTAAGTTACACTGATATCCTTTCCTTAAAATATGAAACCAAAAGTAAGGTACGCAAGAACCTTGAACGTTTTCCCCTGTTTATCATCCTTAAGTTTCATTAATAGGAATTGGTTAATAAGTCTGAACATAAATTCTAAGTTAATTGTTTAATGGATTTGAAATCTTTATGGTATTAAGAACGGTTAGACTTGATAATGACCTGCTACTCTATTCCTTCGCCCACAAGCTAATACGTTTAATAATACGGGTCACTGACTCCCTCATAGGAGAGTGTGGAGAGTTGAGCATCGTCTGTCTGATCAGAATCATGACACCTTAGTTCCTCGTGACATATTAGTTGATAACCGACTAATAGGCAACTAATTGGTTATACCACTGGGTGTTGAATCCGCTAAACATTCCAAATTTAGATAATCGTTTTCCCATAAGAGTCATCATCCCACATTATTAGCTAACGAACTCACAACAAATACTACTTTTATTATATGATTTATTATTACACTTTTATTCGCTTTATTTAGTTTACTTAGTTAATTGAACCAAAACCCCCAACGCACTCTTTTAAAACCTTTACTAGAAAAGAAAGATTGATTGGATCACCTCATTTCAATTCAGTTTCTCTTTAAGAACGACTCTAGGTCATACTTACCATCTACAAGCCTTTGGTTCAGTATTAGTAAGTCATACTTAGACCCCAGCAAATATAAATTTAAAACAAACCGATTGCGATCCGTACGTCATCTTCATACGACCGTTCGGGTTCCAACAAGTTTTTAGCGCCGCTGCCAGGGAGACTAACTGTCCGATACAGAGGCCCAACCAATCCCAATTCTAGTAAACCCTTAGGATAAAACCTTCTAAAAAAACACAAAAACAAGTATTTACTTTCTTGTCTTTCCTTTTTAGTGTATGACCTTGATGGCACCCGAAAGCGTCAAAAATTGTACGTTTGTGATTCCTCGGCAGCGGCGCCAAAAACTTGATGGCACCCAAAAGCATCGGTGTCGTTGATTGCAACTTAATCGGGCGCCATCAGGGGTTTTAAAATTTTATAATTAGCGGGGCTTAAATTATATGTACTACATACTCTGGTTAGTAAGCGGTAAGTATAACTTAAGATCGTTCTATGAATCCAAACGTGTGGGTAAATTAAAGTTGGCACTTTCGGTAGGGAAGTATCTAGGATGGAACAAAGTAGATAGGTTTGGGGGTTTTAAACTAAAGACAAGTAATTGAAATGCAGGATAGTAAAGTACAGGAAAGCAGATAAAGATAAATATGTGATTGTTGAGATTTCGATAATTAATGTTTCGGGATGACAGAATAAATAGGGATGATACTAATGTGGCAACCAAACTACTAGGCGTAAACTCTAGAACCCTACCAACTCATTTCCCATTGGCATGTCACTAGGAACAAGGTTATCATGATTCTGATCGGAGCAATATGCAAACTTCCAATACTTATCTAGTTGAAAAATAAGCAACCTATCTTGGTTTTATTAGCATGCAGATTAATAACTTTGTATGTTTGGACTGCCGATTTTATAAGACTTGGTGTTTTAAGGATTCTAGGTCATTATGACTTTGATCTAATTCCGAAGTCCTGTTATCATTCATTTAAGCTCTAGTTACTTCGACTTATGGTTCAAATCTCTCCTTTTCAAACAGTTATACATCCCCGGATTATTCGCAGTTTGTTAAAACGTGTTTCATATGCGGACCATGCCTTTCAATGATAGACAGTGTACTTTACACAGTAATTCCACGGTTTCTCATATCAACATGCGGTCAAGAGTAATTGACAGTGAAAGTGACACTCTATCTAACTAAATGTAAAGCAGTGCAGAAATGTAAACCTAATATATACAACGAGTGGTTTCAATGTGTCTTACTTATTGCATGTCATGGGCACAGATAACTACTTACCATAATTAAGGTTGATCAGGTCCTAATTACTAGGTTGCAGTCACGTGGATAACCATAAAGGGTAATCCATAAATTAAACTTGAATTCATAAAGTCTTGACGCTACAAAGGTAATTAATTCCTACTTTATCTGAACGTATTTCAAGAACATCATTTTATAGTGTTTTGACTTTCGTAGGATATACCAGTTAGTTGTGAAGTTGTATTACCCATTCGGGATTCCAACTATTAAACCAGAGCTGATTCCAGAGATATAACTACCTTTGGTCGTTTACCGACTTCCATACATTTGTACTCTGCCTTAAAGCGTTTCCAGTACTATATCGGGTAAAAAGTCGAATAAGGGCCGTCATATCTCTTTACGATTGTCGTGCATTAATTATATAATGTCATCCTTACTTATAATTATCTACATCATCAACAACCACAATAATAAACTACTCGCAATTCATGGCAATAAATATATCACATACCAAGCAATAACACATATTTAAAATATGGAATAAAATAAGTATGATAAAGGTTTAGATATCACCCGGAATTAAATGCGCCGCAGCGTATTATTATGATTGACAACTCGTTTATACGTACAAAGATGAATCTTCAAACCTCCTAACATTCATTCTAGCCTCTATACTAATCCGAAGATTAATTACAATAATCCTAGACTATAAGAGAATTTCTAGAGTGAGAAAGTGGAAATGGAAAAGGAGTGTGTGGAAGTATTAGAATGTAGAAGTGTATTCTTGATTGTGTTTTAAAATGAGACTTAGGGGCTGCTATTTATTGGCAAAATATGGCTCACATTAGCACCCCTAGGCTCACATTAGCAAAAGTAGCGAAAGGTGGTGCACCAGGTACGAAAAAGTAGCGAAAGGTGGTGCACCAAGTACGAGCAAGGACGAAAATGCACAAGAAAGATGGGAGGGTGGAGGCCGGCGCCGCCTGGCTATTGGCCGGCGGCGGCTGGCTGCTGGCCGGCGGCGGCTGGCTGCTGGCCGGTGGCGGCCGGCTGCCACCCGTCCCGATCTGTCGTCTTTCGTTGCGTTGCTTAATTCGCGCGTATCTTCATCGTTATGCATCCGTTTGCGTCGATTCTTTTTTGTGTTGTATTCGTAATTCAAAAACGAAGACTTTGATGTAAAGATATCACAAAAAGATGTCTCTTATCTCCAGATGTTGCGTACGAATCATTTGGATCTTCCGGCGGGCGTAGAATCTTCATTCTTTATCCGTTTTTGTTGATTCTTCTTCTGTTGGATTCGTAATTTGAAAACGAACATCTTGGGAGAGATGGATGTTGGTGATGGGCACTTTTGTCTCGAAATCTTGTTTTGATGCCTTGAATCTTCAAACGTGTGTGGAATCTTCGTTTTTCACCCGTTTTGCTTGATTTTTATCGTGCAACCTTGTTTTTACCATCTTGGCATAATATCACTGATTTGTATTGGTTTTGAGTTTAAAATGCCAAGAATCATTCCAGATGAGAGAGATATCGGTAGTAAAAACATGACTTTTTACGCGATATCAAGTATCCCACACTTAGAACTTTGCTTGTCCTCAAGCAAACTAATTCTTAAAAAGCTTCTGGAAGGATTCTAGTCGTATTAGTTTTTAGAGATACCATTCTCCAAAGAATATAAAGTTACTGTTATGAAAGAGTTTTCACCGGACACTAAGGGTTTATAGAATTTGATACCTTCTTCGAGCAACATAAATGATGATCATGAATAGGCAATCCTCACAAGTGGGTCACTCAAATCACTCAAGTGTTTAGGGTTTCCTACTTACTAGTGTCAATCACTCAGATAGCCTGTCATGCAGCATTCTCGTCATAGGCTTGATCGAGAATAAGATCTCCATCACTTTTGATGAGGACGGTACTAACCTTTCGAGATATCTTGGAAGAAATCGGATGTTTTGGGTTGAAGAAGGTGTGAGGGTTTTTCTTGTATTTTCTCGAAACTTTCCTTGAGAGAGTTTCTTTGGAATTTCTCAGATTTTGAAAGGACTACATAGCCTTTTTCTTTCTTTTTCTTTGGAATTTTTCTTTTCTTGGCCCTTTTACTTGATCCTTGGGCTTTTAGGTTTCTTCTGACAGCTTTTGCTGAATTTCTTTTTCTTGGAGCTCCTTTTACGGATGATGCTCATCCTTTGGGGAACGCTCCGATAAATTTTATGGCTTTGTGTTAGGCTGCAGAAGTCTTGGAAAATCAAGAGTATCTTTGAGAGTTCGTCGGAAAATGAAACTTCTGTAGGTTCGGGACGAATATTAGGAGGTTTTGATTGGGTGTGAAGAGTGAAGGTTGAGTGGGTGGATGTTTGATGGTGGAAGGGCGTTTGGATTCCTTAAAAGTTATCAAGATGGGTTGTACCTATGTCATGTATCGCACTCATCGGTGTGATCTCGAAATGCATTAACAGAGCAAGTTCTAATTCAAATGCATACATCGGCGCACACATGAAATGAAAAGTGAAGCATTTTAGAGATGAATGCTAATGATAGGCTCAATCCTCACGAATCGAATGTTTTGGTCAATGTGTGCCTAGCCATGTGTTGCCCTTTTCGTCCGTATCTTATTCTAAAACAGTTTTGTTTCTTTGTCAAAACTCTTTTCTTGCTGTAATTTATAAATTTTAAAGATAGGATTTCTAAAGAACGATGTTTATGAATCTAAAACTTTGAAATTTTATCCATTTTTAGCCTTTTAATGAAAATATTGTTTGATTTACGGACAAGAGGTAAAAACTTGCGGTTGAAGACAGTATATCCCACACTTAGAGGAACATTATCCCTAATGTTCGAATCTATCCGTTGAGTACCTCTTATTGAAGTATCCAACACTTAGAGATTCTACTTATTTTCGGATTGTTTCGTAAGTGTAGTGTAGTTTTGATTATCCCACACTTAGTGTTTGGAATATCGGATGAGATAATCAATTCTTTAAACGGGTAGAGGGTTTTAGAACGGTGTACCGCTTTTGCTGTGCACGTTGTTGGCTACTCGTTAGAAGTTTGCTGGTCCGTGACTTGTAGCTTATGGCTCTCGGCATTCTTCATCATGTGGTCCACAGTTTCCCTTGCTTCGGTCTTCTATAGTTTCTCAAACAAACCACTCAATTCAATCAAGTAATAGCTGCTGATAAGAAAAGTAAAGTAATAGCTTAATAAAGTAATAACTGGATAGATGTGATGTCTATGCATCCATAGTACATCAAATACACACAATAATAATAAAGTCTTGGTAGAAAATAGAAAGGAGTGAGAAAGCGGAGCAATCTATTGCTCAGCTGGTGGTGATACTGCAGCTGAAGATACTATAGGTCCAGGAGATGTCTCATCTGATTAAGAATCATCATGCTGATAGTGGGTACCTTTGTCTGATGCATCTCGATCAGCCTCTGCATCTAGTGTACCTATGGTGAATACTCCATCCTGTATCAAATGATCAACAAATTCCCCTGCGGGCATGTCGAAGCTGTCAAGTGGAATCTCAGGTGTCCTCTGCTGGGAGTGTCCTCTAAATAAATTAGTCTGTCTATGAGAGGATACTGGATCAACCGGTTCATCTGCAGGGCTGGTGCTCCTGAGAATCCTGTGACTCTGAACAATGGTGGCTCGTGTAGGGGTTTTGGATATCCTACTGCCTCTTGAAGTCTGACCTCTAGCCGAACCAACAACAGAAGGAACATGATGTCTCTGAATAGGAACCTATGCTGGTGGTTCTTGTGGCCTAGGTGGAACTGTGCGAGGTGGTAACCCATGGCCACGGTCAAGAACTGGATGTCAGTGAGGTGCTGGAGTAGGAACTGCAGGGGGATATAAGTGTGGTGGTGTTCGGCCCAATCCACAGGGTAAGTTAGGAAGTGGGCTCACTGGTATCCTTGCTGTTTGCTGTCTCATAGCCTTATAACATCGGACCTGCATATGCATCAGCCAGTACCAATAGTCTGGCCCTGGTGGTGTCCCATAATGGTATATGTAAGGTGGCACCCGAGATCTAGGAGCTTGGGTGGAAGGTCCTGCTCTAGTAGGCTGTGGCACTACTGGTGGAGGTGCAAATGGGTCGTCATAATCATCCTTATCTTCGTCTGACTCTGAGTCTGAATCTGAGTTATTTGGCTCTTTTGGTTGATGCCTCTTTCTTCCCTCTCTTGGTAAAATTAAACCTGGTACCAATTCATCCATACTTTCGGTTTCTGATGATCGTGCCCTGATGTAAACGGTGTCGTCCCTCATAATCTTGAGTATATCCATGCTCCTAAGGAACTCATAATCTATCGGTTGGGCACTCCATACCGGAAGGCTTTTAAATTTTTCTACCTTTGTCGTTTTAAGCAATCCCATTCTGCGAATCAGCCTTGTAATTATTGGACCCATATATGATCTCTTTGCACCAAAATCCTTTTCTTCCAGAATCCGCTGGGTAACTAAATAGGCAACCTGAATATTCCTCTTCTCGAGGATGAATGTCATCATAGCAATATCAAATCAGGAAACTCGACCGCTTGTCGTGTATTTTCTATCAAATGAACAAGTTATCAGCTTGTGTAGGATTTGTATGACTGGATCTCTGAGTTTGGTAGCTTTTATACCCGAGAAATATGTTGTTGATGATAACTTACTCCATGCCTCGGATGGTGTGGTCGAGATGGATATCGAAGTGGCTCCATTAGTGAACAGTGGGGAATGTATCTCCTCAGGTGTGTATAGATCCAAATGTTGTGCGAACTAAGCCAATGACAAGGTGAATGAACTTCCCATGTATCGAAATGTGATCGAACTGTCTCCAACTCTACTCCTTGTCTTAAATGTGTATGTGGTCGTGAACTCGGTAACCATTTCCATGTATACCGGTTCATCAATGCTGAACAGTTTCTTGAAGGACTCGAACTGCTGACCCTTAACTGGATAACTGAGTAGGTTCTCTAGTCTTTATCTGAATCCCAATACTTGCAACTTTTCCCAGTCCACATATCTAAAATGCCCGAGCTTCTTGTCTCTCCAAATGCGTGCCATCTAGTCGTGATTAGGTGATGCACTAAGATAGGCAAGAGATCCTGTAAGTGGTCGTGTTGGGTTTAGTTTTTTCTTCTTCGGCGACATAGTACCTGAGAACATGAGAGATTTAAAGGAATGGATTCTCAAGAAGGAGAAAATTTAAAGCACTTATTGAAATTTCCAGTGGAAGATTTGAAATGAGGGCTTTAACTTTTTGAAAGTCCAAAGATTACAGTAAATATCAAATGTCCCCAAGTAACTAATAATTAGTTTAAACAAATAATAAGGCAATCATTAATAGGTGAAAAAATATATAGTCATGAAATGGCAATAGCTTTATTGTGAAATAATGCAATTTACAAGGTTTGGTATTACCCAAATTTGAAATGTCATTATTTCACAATTTATAATTATTAGTAGGTTTTGACTTTTAAAAGTTCAAGTTGAAGTAAGGTTTAAAAATTCCATCTATTTGTTTTAAGAATGCAATACTTCAAGTTGACTTTTTAGGTCAAAGCTTACTTCAAATAATAACTTCGTATGCCAAAATTATATCCTATGCATGTAAATATGACCTAAACTATTTCAATCATTTCCTATTTGGTAAACAAGCTAGGTCATGCAATAAGAGTTATGTCATCATGTGTTTGATTTTATTCAAGACTTTTTTATTTTCACAATAATGATTTTCTAGTTATTTTGCCTATTTTGACTAGTCAAGCAAGTACAAGATTCTAGTGAGCAAGAATTGTCAATTAATCTTAATTTACTATTCTATTCAAGCAAGCTAGCTCATCTTTTGTAGATTTTCAAAAATCAACTTGCTAATCCTAATTCATCCGCATTGTGCAATTAACATAGAGTAATCATTCAAATCACCATGATCATTTAAATACCTAACAATTACACTCAATCATGCAAAATCATAGACTTAACTAATAGGTCAAAGTTCTTCCTTTTAATAAAGTCAAACATGTGTGGATTAGCATGGGTAGGTGGTAGTAGTATGTAATTTCTAAGCATTCAACCAAGAAAAGTGGTAATTCCTAGTTACTAACTTAGCCAATTTCATAAAATAGGATATTCAAAGTTCAAAGTGGGTTTCTCATGATCATACCTTTGTAGTGCTTAAAACTTCAAAACAAATGTACAACCGAAAAGAATATGCAATGAGGAGTTCAAAAGGACGCAAAGTTATAGAGTTTGATGGAGATTTAATGGTGGTTCATGGTGGTGTGGGTTTGGAAGTGAAGTTGGAGGTGGTGGCCGGCCATGGGGGATCAAAGGGGAGAAGAAAGTGTTTTTGTTTTTGAATTATGGGAGTGCATGGAAGTCTTAATGGTCCCCTAGGAATATATGTCCTAGTTTCAAGTACCATATTCCTTACATGGTCCCTAATGTACTTTTTAAATTAATAATCTAAGTTAACTTCTAATGTCCTATTAATAATGATTATGAATCCTGAGTGTATTTATTGTGACTTGTTACTTGTTAGTTTCTTGTCACGTTATAAATGATTTAGGGAACGCGTACATTTTTGCGGGACGATTATAATTAACCTAAAATATTAAACTTAAGTTATTTATTATATATATATATATATATATATATATATATATATATATATATATATATTATTTCTTTTTTTTAATACAAACTTTCAAAAATTATTAAAAATAAGTTCGTTTAAAGTTGCGAGCCTCGACCTTTTAGGAAAGAATCGTTTTATGATTCGTTCCGATTTCTTTGTAGAGAAAGGGTCGAGATTTGTTCCCTTAGACGAACGTTTTTAGGCACAAAACATTTTGAAAGCTCCCAGATGACGTTATAAATTAAATAATGACTGTTCTCTATGTCCCCTAGGGTTTCTCTTTCTTCATATCCTAGATTGACAAGATCACTAATTAACTTATTATATGCCTTTCTTATCTTCTTAGGGTTTGACAATCCGTCGCGAGGTCCTTGATCTTTGTAATTTAGATCGTGATTGAGTTTATCCATGATTTCCAGGAATGCTTTATCTTCTTGCGAATCAGGTTCTCCGGTTGTAGAATTGACTATTCTTACGAGTTTACTGATTAGGGCTTATTGTGTGGAAGTGAAGGGGTATTTGGTGAAAGCGAAGATTTGAACAAGCTTAAAGTGAAGGTCTTTCCGTTTAGCGAAGAAAGCGGTGTCATGTCTTTTGGTGGAATCAGGAAAAACGTCTCGCAATTTTGAGATCAAGTAAGAAGCGGGGTCAACAAAGAATGGAATTTTATCAGGGATGATGATAGGAATCATCGGGTCCCGTTCAACCCAGAACTCAAGTTCATTGATCATTGAAGCGATATTATGATTGATTAATATCATAGATATTGGATGGAAATCCATGTCGGCAAGTGATTCAAAAAGTAGATCAAAATCTGCTATAAACTTTAGTTCCTGGTCTCTGAAATTGGTGGAAATGCTTTCGCATTCCTCGTTGGTTATATGAAAAAGGAAAGTCGGAGGAGTCTAATTTCCTAGCGAATGTCCTATAAACATCTACTCTGCGAGAAGGATTAAAGGATGCGCCGAGGTGGCGTTCTTCAGAACAAGGTTTTTCTGGCTCAACTTATGGAACTTTATCCACCACTCGATAGATGGTGTATTCATGTTCTTGTGAAAGGAATGGAAAGATGCCGTCATTACGAGAATTTGACAGAGTGTTGCCATACACTGACATTTCAGGAATGAGGGTGATTAAGTCACATAATTTCGGAGGTTTTTCTTCGTAATCTTCTTCGGAAGGACTATCGAAGTGGACAGAATTTGGTATTTGAGGCGAATGCAAAGTTGGAAAGTGATCTTCTGGAGATGATGCCAGGTCAGGCAACTGATCTGTGTCATCAAAGTCCAGGCAATGTTTTGGAATAGAAAGTGAGGTCCTAAATTCTTCTAGGGTTTCGGAGGTTTCTTTAGCTTTAGTGGAAGAGGGTGAAAAGAAATCAGATCCTATTTCTCCTACTAAGTAGTCAAACAATTCCGTATCGTCCATTGCCGTCAGTTCATCTTTTGAAATGAGGTAAGAAGTGGGTTTTTGAGTTGTCATTTTGAACTAATACTATCCTAATTAACTAATGCTAAACTAATACTAAATTAATAATTAATACTAAATTACTCAATCTAACTTCCGAAAGATACCTGGAAAGGTTTCGTTCGGAAGGATCTCCTAAATACTACTACTTAAGGTGGCTTTAAATTGTACGTTTGTGATTCCCCGGCAGCGGCGCCAAAAACTTGATGGCACCCAAAAGCGTCGGTGTCGTTGATTGCAACTTAATCGGGCGCCATCAGGGGTTTTAAAATTTTATAATTAGCGGGGCTTAAATTATATGTACTACCTACTATGGTTAGTAAGCGGTAAGTATAATCTAAGATCGTTCTATGAATCCAAACGTGTGGGTAAATTAAAGTTGGCACTTTCGGTAGGGAAGTATCTAGGATGGAACAAAGTAGGTAGGTTTGGGGGTTTTAAACTAAAGACAAGTAATTAAAATGCAGGAAAGTAAAGTACAGGAAAATAGATAAAGATAAATATGTGATTGTTGAGATTTCGATAATTAATGTTTCGGGATGACAGAATAAATAGGGATGATACTAATGTGGAAACCAAACTACTAGGCATAAACTCTAGAACCCTACCAACTCAATTTTCCATTGGCATGTCACTAGGAACTAGGTTATCATGATTCTGATCGGAGCAATACACAAACTTCCAATACTTATCTAGTTGAAAAATAAGAAACCTATCTTGGTTTCATACCGAGGTTCATGAATCAGTAGCGTATCGTCTCATAGGTCCGACCGTTCTTAACTCCTAAAATAGTTTACTGTTCTATTAGCATGCAGATTAATAACTTTGTATGTTTGGACCGCCGATTTTATAAGACTTGGTGTTTTAAGGATTCTAGGTCATTATGACTTTGATCTAATTCCGAAGTCCTGTTATCATTCATTTAAGCTCTATTTACTTCGACTTATGGTTCAAATCTCTCCTTTTCAAACAGTTATACATCCCCGGATTATTTGCAGTTTGTTAAAACGTGTTTCATATGCGGACCATGCCTTTCAATGATAGACAGTGTACTTTACACAGTAATTCCACGGTTTCTCATATCAACATGCGGTCAAGAGTATTTGACAGTGAAAGTGACACTCTATCTAACTAAATGTAAAGCAGTGCAGAATTGTAAACCTAATATATACAACGAGTGGTTTCAATGTGTCTTACTTATTGCATGTCATGGGCACAGATAACTACTTACCATAATTAAGGTTGATCAGGTCCTAATTACTAGGTTGCAGTCACGTGGATAACCATAAAGGGTAATCCATAAATTAAACTTGAATTCATAAAGTCTTGACGCTACAAAGATTACTAATTCCTACTTTATCTGAACGTATTTCACGAACATCATTTTATAGTGTTTTGACTTTCGTAGGATATACCAGTTAGTTGTGAAGTTGTATTACCCATTCGGGATTCCAACTATTAAACCAGAGCTGATTCCAGAGATATAACTACCTTTGGTCGTTTACCGACTTCCATACATTTGTACTCCGCCTTAAAGCGTTTCCAGTACTATATCGGGTAAACAGTCGAATAGGGGCCGTCATATCTCTTTACGATTGTCGTGCATTAATTATATAATGTCATCCTTACTTATAATTATCTACATCATCAACAACCACAATAATAAACTACTCGCAATTCATGGAAATAAATATATCACATACCAAGCAATAACACATATTTAAAATTAGGAATAAAATAAGTATGATAAAGGTTTAGATATCACCCGGAATTAAATGCGCAGCAGTGTATTATTATGATTGACAACTCGTTTACACGTACAAAGATGAATCTTCAAACCTCCTAACGTTCGTTCTAGCCTCTATACTAATCCGAAGATTAATTACAATAATCCTAGACTATAAGAGAATTTCTAGAGTGAGAAAGTGGAAATGGAAAAGGAGTGTGTGGAAGTATTAGAATGTAGAAGTGTATTCTTGAGTGTGTGTTAAAATGAGACTTAGGGGCTGCTATTTATAGGCAAAATATGGCTCACATTAGCACCCGTAGGCTCACATTAGCAAAAGTAGCGAAAGGTGGTGCACCAGGTACGAAAAAGTAGCGAAAGGTGGTGCACCAGGTACGAAAAAGTAGCGAAACGTGGTGCACCAGGTACGAGCAAGGACGAAAAAGCGCAAGAAAGACGGGAGGGTGGAGGCCGGCGCCGCCTGGCTGATGGCCGGCGCCGCCTGGCTGATGGCCGGCGGCGGCCGGCTGCCACCCGTCCCGGTCCGTCGTCTTTCGTTGTGTTACTTAATTCGCGCGTATCTTCGTTGTTATGCGTCCGTTTGCGTCGATTCTTTTTTCGTTAGATTCGTAATTCAATAACAAAGACTTTGAAGTAAAGATATCTCAAAAATATGTCTCTTATCTCCAAATATTGCATATGAATCATTTGGATCTTCCGGCGGGCGTAGAATCTTCATTCTTTATCCGTTTTTGTTGATTCTTCTTCTGTTGGATTCGTAATTTGAAAACGAACATCTTGGGTGAGATGGATGTTGGTGATGGGCACTTTTGTCTCGAAATCTCGTTTTGATGCCTTGAATCTTCAAACGTGTGTGGAATCTTCGTTTTTCACCCGTTTTGCTTGATTTTTATCGTGCAACCTTGTTTTTACCATCTTGGCATAATATCACTTATTTGTATTGGTTTTGAGTTTAAAATGCCAAGAATCATTCCAGAATGAGAGAGATATCGGTAGTAAAAACATTACACGATATCAGACCTGTTCCCCTAGATATGCACCACTGTTTAATTTCCCTGATCTAGAACTTATAATACGTACCATTCGACGAGAAAAGAAGCAATCCGCACTAAAACAAGCAATGGCTGAACGCATCACTCTCGCTGACAACAGTAAACCCTCTATCGAAGGAAGAGGAGGACCAATTCTCTACCCTGAAACCCCTGGTCAATCTTTCGAGCTTAAGCACCACATCATCCTACTAATCCAAAACCACTGTCAATTCCATGGATTACCCAATGATGACCCAAACTCTCACCGCGACAAGTTCATATCTCTTTCAAACTCCTTCAAACAAAACGGAATTAGTCAAGACACAATCCGTTTGTACCTTTTCCCTTATTCGCTCACACATCATGCGCAAACATGGTTTGAAGGTTTAGAGACCGCTCTATCCCTTCATGGACTGTGATGGCAACAAAGTTTCTAACCAAGTACTTTCCGCCTTCTAAACAAACCAAACTTCGAAATGACATCATGAATTTCCACCAAGCTTTTGATGAGTCATTATACACCGCATGGGAACGATTCAAAGGAGCCTTGAAGAAATGCCCTAATCACCGACTCGATAAATCCGCACAATTGTGTACCTTCTATAATGGTTTAGACCCTAACCACTGAACCACCCTCGACGCTGTCGCACAAGGAAGCTTCATGGCAAAGACCGACGAAGAAGGATGGAACCTTATAGAGAACATGACTATGCATCACCACGATTGGAACTCTGGAGATCACTCAACATCTTCAGCACCTCTCGCCGCATCAAATCTAATTCCAGTCGAAGCAATTAAGGTATTAACGGAGAAAATGGACTCACTTGTCAAACAGTTTGGAAAACTTAAGAAACAACAGCACCAAGTACACCAAGTGCAAGTCTGTCAACACTGCACCAACCCGCAACCACCTTGTGAATACCAAGATGAATACGAAGAAGCAGATGGCACCGTCTACTATGCTCAGTTTCCTGCTCGACAACAAAATTTTCCACCCGGTTTCAACCAAAACAACAACCAACCTAGAGGACCTCCATTCTAACCAAGAAACAACCAACCACCATACCAACCCCGATACCCACCTAGATACCCACCTTACCCACAACAATCACAACCTTCTTATAACCAACCCCTCGTACTTCCTGCACCAACTTATGACACAAACCAAACCCCTGAACAACCTGCAAAGACAAATGCCCCAGCTTCAAGTTCAGATGACGCCTTCACCCAGTTCATGCAAGGTCAACACCTGCTCAACCAAAAGACGTCCGCCAGACAAGATCAAGCCGACCTCTTTATGAGAAATCAATTGGCTGTGCTAAAGAATTTGGAAGCTCAGATTGGACAATTGGCACAACGTCTCGATAACAGACCCAGAGGAAGCTTGCCTAGCAACACGGTTCACAACCCACATGTTGAGGAAGCAAAGCAACTTACTACCACCGAGGAAGCATCTACTACACCACCAGCTGCTGTTCCAGTAAAAGAGGAAGAACCAAAGATCAAGATACCAACTGTGGAAACCACTCCAACCATAAACAAAGAGGTTAGGATCCCTTACCCCGCTAGACTTAAAGCTCCACCCAAGAAATTATCATCCTTTAAGCTAGATGGAAAATTCCTTGATACCATGTCTAGAGTTCCCAGTCGAAATAAGTACATTAGAAAATTTCTATCCACTAAGGATAAACTACCCGAAGTAAACAATATTCCCCATAGTTCTGAAACCTCAGCCCTACTTAAGAATAGCCTTCCCAAAAAACTAGGAGACACCGGTAGATTTACACTCCCTTGTTCTATTTACCAATCCGGAGAAATAAGCGCCTTAGCCGACTTAGGAGCCAGCATTAACCTTATGCCCTACTCCCTGTTTAAGAGGTTGGAACTTGAAAACTTGAAACCCACTAAGATGACCGTCCAGATAGCTGATCAATCTGTTAGATACCCAAAAGAAATAGCTGAGAACGTTCTAGTTCAAGTTAACAAATTCTTCTTTCCAACGGATTTCGTGGTAATGGATATCCACGAAGACATAAACATCCCGATTATCCTTGGAAGACCATTCATGAACACAGCTAGAGCAGTAATTGATGTGTATAACCACACGATTGTATTACGATCACATGGTGAAAGCATTACTTACAAGATCGACCACCCAGAATGCACTCCAGAAGAAGAAGAATGCTATGCTATATCAACAGGAAGAATTTGTTCCGATGACAAATCAAAACCAGAGGAAGAGCAACATTTCACTCAATCATCAGTTTTCATCTCTGATTCTGAGTATGAACCAGAAGCAGAGGAAGAACATGAAGAAGCAGAGGAAGAAATTGAATCTGAAGACGAAGAACCTGAAGAAGAGGAAGAAGAAACTGAGGAGGAGGAAGAAATCGAAGAGGAAGAAGAGGAAGAAATAGAGGAAGATGAAGGTCAAGCTGATTCACCACAGATGGTTGAAGTCAAAAGAATACAAGACTGCAAAGACTACACTTCATCAGAAGAATCCTTTGATTATGGAGCCATCCACCAAGAGCTCAGATCCACTCATCTCAAAAGAATGGGAAACATTCTTGACTCTTATCTCGATCCATTGAAACCCTTTACCAGAACCTGACTCCGAGACACAGATACTTTTGAAGTAGAACTCCGATCATCACAGCACCCAGACCTGTATGCCAAACTCCTACAAATAATTTCTGCATATAAGGCACGACAACCAGGAAACTTTGTTGAAGAAAACCTTCAAGACACCATCATGGAAGTCAGAACCATCGAAATCGATAGTACTCAACCTTTCAACAATGCACCCTTAGATGAAGAATTCCACTAATTCCCATATTCACGAGACGAAGATTCCGACTACAAGAGTGTCGAATTTGACGGTGATTTTATTGACGTCACTATCGATGAACGCTCTATTCCAAAAATCCCTCTTGCTCCACCAAATTCCCCCATCATCACAGCTGAGAGATTAGAGATTCCGCTCATAGATACTCACCAAGACATGATCGAACTAATTGATGAATACACCGATGTGCGCATCATTGTATAGGCTATCAAAGAGTCAACCAATGACTACAACACCGCTCAGAGACACCTGATAAGGCAGATTGAACGAGAATACGATTCATATCTCGCCAATTATGGAGAACCAGTGCCCCAAACTTTGCTCAGACATATCCAAGAGTTCTCCGATTCCCTTCAAGAACAAGTCACCAGAGAAGCTCAGCAGCCAGAAAGACCAGACTACCCAATGGGAGTAGTCGAGTTCTGCAGCAACCAAAGGAAAATATACCAAAAAGTATATTGTGCCTTAGCTGGATCAGCTTTTCCCTACTCATCAAGTCAGAAGGCTATACTTGCATCACTGAGAACCCATCTTGAAAGAGCTACTGGAAATCCGCAGAATTATGCTGACATAAGAATGGTGGGAGATCTTAGAACCCTTCTAGATCTCATCGAAACTGGAGAACATCTCACAACTTCAGAAAACTTCAGGATCGTCATTTACTCCACTATTGGTCATCACGTTGAACTAATAATTGATGAACTAAATCAAGCAACATTCGAAGAAAACACTCGTGACATTCCAACACGTTATTGGCACATGTCACCAGTCAACTTAGCATCCTATGTAATAGATCGACTGCGTGGAATGTATGAGAAAGAAGACGTAGAAATTGACGCTTACCGCAACGGATACCGTGAAATATTCAGCAAGTTAATCTACGTTTTCACTGACTCGGATTTTCCCTTCAACCGCGAACAACATCAACTCATCAGACAAGTATGCCAAGACACTAGATCCTTTGGAGGAGACCCATTGGCCAATGATTTTGAAGAAATGAAAACTGAATTCATGGCTAAAATAACCTCAATAGGCAGAAACCACTCACAGCGTGAAATTGTTCAAACTCACACCTGCACTCGAATTGACCCTAACGGACCAGTCACAAGGGCAGTTCAATACATCAGCTATGGGATGGCAATCCTCGACAGATTAGCCACTGATCACTTCAAAAGCTTCAGAATGGAATCCACCACTCCACCAACTCTCATTACTGACATGATAGAACAGTTTCTGCAATACTTTCCTCCACGATATGCCCTACCTAGGAACCACAGTGACCACTCTAGCACCACAGACACATCCAGCATCATCTGAAGAAGAAAGGACTAAGTCGAGCTCTCGAATTTAAAAGAGCGCTTCTCGGGAGGCAACCCGTGTGTTAACTTTTTTGCAATTTTACTTTCCAAGAAGTGATGAAATCTCCGACTATCTTTCACACTCGGATCATACAAAGCATGCTCTAGCCTGCAAGAAAATATCAACACCAGAAGAATAGTATATCTGACGTGTTCACACCTACGAGACCAATCACAAAAAGACTTGATCAAGAATGCACCAATGAAGACGGAATCCGGCACATGCAACCCAAGGAACACTGCAACCACCGGGGAGTACTTCTATACCATCTCTTTCAATTGTTTAAATATACCATATCCATTATGCTTATCACTAAGTGTGGGATTCAAACCCAAAACACACCACTAAAAGAATACGTCTTAGATGTTTAAATTCCTAAGTGATGGATATTCACCCCAGTTAGAGCTTAGATAAACATCGAGGATGATGTTCCTTTAAGTGTGGGGTAGCAGTAGTTACACTACTGTAAAATGGATAATGGTATATGCTTGATTCTAAGTCGTTGCTCTTTAGACCATCCTTCTCCAATAAGTAAACAAAATTTTTCAAAATTAAGTTAAAAATATGTTGAAAATGAAAATTTTTAGACAAAGAATGATTTACCTTGGGGAAGAAGGATAAATAAAATACAAATTCCTTTGGAAAATTAGTTTAGTAATCCCATAAAGAGCATCGCATGACTAGGTACACAACAACCCAACTTTCAATTCGTGAGGTATCTTGAGCCATATAAAAAGCATTCACTTTTAATGCTTCACTTCTTCAATTCTTGAGTGTGCCGATGTATGCGTTTAGAATCAGAACTTGCTCCTGTTATGCCTTTCGAATCCAGATTGGTTAGTGAAAAGGAGATTGAATTACATCATTCTTAAACCCATCCGTATACCCGTACACCCATACTCCCAAGAAATATAGATACGTTACCCCTACTTTCTCAAAAGCATCCCCCAAACTTTAAAACAAAGTTTCAAAGATGAAAGGAGAGAAATCGCAAGGAGACGACGTCGAAAAAAAAGGGGTTCAAGAAAGAAAAACCCAAAGAAAAGGAAATCAATAGGGGAAAAAGACTCCTTCCGCAAACACCAAAAAGGCGTCAATACCACCCAAAAATTCCAACTTCAACAAAAGAAACCCATCAAAAACCCAAAAAAACGCCCTCTCATTCCACAAATACTCCGTTTCTAAAAACCCTACATCACTTCCCTTAGAATGATTCTGGCTAGATCGACTTCGCACTCACCAAAAAGGTAACGATTTGATTCTAGATCAAGCCTATGACGAAAAACGATACATGACTGGCGTTCTGATTGATTGATAATATTAGAATAGGAAACCCTAAACACTTTGAGTGATTTCAGTGACCACCTAGAGAGGATCGCCTAGTCATGTATCCAAGATCAAAGATCAAAAGCATGCTCCCAAAGATTACAACCCTGCTTCTTTTGGTGACACTTGAAACATATCATCTGCTTTCGTGATTTATTAACTTTTGCTTTCTCATTCGGAGTCTTAGGCACTAAAGATTCAGGTGTTTGTTCCTTATTAACCTTATCATCAGTCTTAGTATCATTAATCACTCCATCCGATACAAATTGTATTTTGGTGAGAGGTGAAATCTTACTATTATCTGATGACAGATTCTTAACAACATTCTTCTGTGCCTCAGATTTATCAGACTTATTAGTTACAGTAACCTCAGGATTAGCCTCAACCATTTCAGAATCTTCAAGAATAGGAGTGTAATTGGCATTAAAAGGAGGACTACATCATTGTATCCTATCCCAGTCTTGTCCTTTACACTATGTTGAGCATCAAGCATTTTATCCATTTCAATAGTTCTATAAGATTCAAGCTTACGGTTTTGCTCAACAAACTTCAAATTAAGATTTGCTATTTCCTGATCCTTACTAGCAATTGTTTCATTTAAGTCTTTAATGTTCATGTAGAGACCATCTATGATAACTGATTTTTCATTTATGGTATCTCTAAGAGCTTTTCTATCAGAAGTATCAGAAGTATCAGACTTAATCTTATCTTTTAAGGCCTGTTTATCATCACTTAATCTACGCACATCCATATGGGCTTGGTCAAGTTCAGATCTAACAGTCTTATAAGATTCTCTATCCACATTCAATTGGGAATACAAATTGCTATTTGAAACAGTTAACACACTAATCTGAGATTGTAAATCAGTAACTAAATAACAGATATCAGCAAGAGTAAGAATATAAAGACATACCCTTTTCTTATCTGTTTGAACTTCAGCCATGTGTGCCACAAACTCTTCTGGACTCATTTCTTGAGTTGAATCCATATACAGCACATCATCAACACTTGCTTTCACTTTAGACGCAGACACCTCTACTCGTTGTTCTACATCAGTAGTTATGTAGCACATTGTATCAGCAGTTCTCTCTTGATCATCAATCTCAGCCATCAAAGCTTCTTCAGACTGAGCTTTCCAATCATAAGAGCCATCTAACTGCTTTACAACCAAGGCTTTGGAAGCAAGAGTACTCCCCGAACCTTGTTTTCCATTTCCAGCTTCTACCTTAGGTCTTTGGCATTCATGAGCAAAGTGTCCATAACCTTGACAGTTAAAACACTTGATCTTGGTTTTATCAAACCCTGATCTGTTGCCAACAACATTTCTTCCTGTCCTCTTTAAGAAATTCTTAACTCTCCTTGATAACAAAGCAAGTTGATCCTGGAGATCTATTTTTTCAAGATAATCAGGATCAACCTGATCATAATCTTCATCAAAGAGAATCGGATCGTTGATTTTACAATCAATATAATTCTCATATGAAGCAACAAAGGAAGCAAGAACAGACAGTTGTTGTTCAGTAGATTTCACACTCATAGGCATCTTCTGATGCTCTTGAGGTGACTTCTCAGTACCTTTTCCTTTTGCTTCACTACCAGATGGGGAAAGAAAACACATATCCTCAGTTATCATTTCACCATTTTCACATGTATCACCAACTAACAATGAAGTGGTCGAACTGGAGGACGCAGTCAAAAGATTTATCTTACCATGATATAACCCAGGAATCTGAACATGATCAGAATCGGTATCTCTTGACTTTTTGGCGAAATCATAACCTTTAAGCTTGTCAATAACCTGCTCTAAGGTCATGGTAGCATATCTTGTTTCATTATCCTTGAGCATAACACCATGCATTTCCCACTTAGAAGGCAAACCCTCAATAAATTTGTCGATTTTCTCTAATTCTTCTATAGTAATCTCATGGTTTTCTAGCTCACTCAGTAGATGGTAGAAATGGGTAACATAGGCATCAAGATCTTCTCCCTTCAGAGCTTTAAACACTGTAAACTGCTTCTCGAGAATATTCTTCTTGCCTGCTTTCACTGTGGACTACCTTCACCTCTTTTCTCAAGAGCTTCCCAGAGCTCTTTAGCAGTATGAAAAGATTTCAGCTGATGATTGATCTCTTTAGGAAGACACATTTTAATACAAGAATGAGCTTTGTTCTCTGCTTTATAGTCCTCCTTTTGTTGATCAGTCATATTCTAATAAGTAATCACCATCGTGGCATTTTGAACAGATTTAGTAGGTGCAGTGTATCCAGTTTTAATACACATCCAGATTGAGAGATCATGGAATCTACAGTAAGATTCAAATCTATCTCTCCAACTGTAGTAATCTTCAAGTCTTAACAATTTAGGTGGAACATTAGATTTTCCAACCTCGTGTTCCATCTCAATCATTTTACTTAAATCAGACATCTTTAAAAATTCAGACTGTTCTTGCGAATTCAGATGAAACTCGATTCGCAACTCAGCTCAATTCGCAATCTCAACTCGATTCGCAAACTTCAGTTTGCCAATCTGAGTTCGGATCGCAACAGATGTCAACTCGCAAGTGCTCTCGGTTCGCAAGTGGTCTCGGTTCGCAGCTTGGTTTGACTCGCACAACTGGGTTCAGTTCGCAAGTTCAACTCGGTTCGCAAACGTAGCTGAAACCCTAATCTCAACTCGCGAAAACGAAATTTTTTGGTATTTTTACGAATGAAACTAGAAATTTCGTTCGTAAACAAACCCTAAATCGTCCAGAGAATGATTTTGATCGTTAATATGTACTAATGCACGTAAAAACAACCCGAAATCAAACGCAATGATAGCAAAAACTTCAAACTTACTCGTATTTAGCCCTAAAGCTCTGATACCAGATGTAAGTCCCTAGTTCTAGGATTGATAACTTTGTTATCTATAGTATTAAGGTGCGGAAAATCCTCAATACACGTTATCTTACTATAACGAATAAGTTTGCGTTTTAGGTTAACTAATACTTTGCTTTAAACGATTAAACGTCAAAGTCTAGCCTATAGTAATTACGTTTTCTCTGGATTACTGAGTTCGCAGGTTGCAGAAGATCTAATAGCAAAAGTTTTTTTTTAATTCAAACCGAATCAAATATATATACTTAATTCACCTCGCAGGTCATGGGCCTGCGAGTCCAACTCAACTCGCAGCCCAAGCCCAGCTTGGCTTCGGTTCGCTATACATTGCGAGTTCAGATCTCATCTCGCATCGCAATGCCTTGCGACTTGAGATCTCGACTCGCTATACATATTTATTTCATTTCCGATATTCGTCTAACACTTTAATACACTAATATATTTAACGAATATTAATAACAAAATAAATATTTATTTACAAATCTAAATATATTATGGTTGAATATGACATATGTTTGTCTATTGTTTAGCTTAATGTATATTATTTAAGGGATTATTAGTTAAAATCATTAAATATTTTAGTTACATTATTTAAAGGATTATTAGTTAAAATCATAAAATATTTTAGTTACGATTTTAACGTATTCATGATATTACGGTTGTTTGGCTAAATGGATGTCCAGTTTTTAATTTCATAATGTTGATACAAAAAATTCATGTGATTAATCAACATAGATAAATATTTCAAATACGATTAGTTTATTTATAAATTACCACTTGAAATGTCATGATATAAACTATAAGAACTAAAAAAAATAGTGAAGTATTGAAAGTGTCAATTTCAATAGTTGTGGGTACACATTATAAAAATTGAAAAAAAATGAAGGAAATAACTTTAACCGTAGGATATTTACGGATGGAACCAATCTAGGGTCCAGATTGCTCCATTCAATTTTGTTTTATATATATATAAAGATACTCAAAGTCATCATATATCGCATAACATGCAACTCAATCCCTACGGGGAAAAACACGAAATCAAAGACATATAGGTATTCAATTCCTAGGCTTAGTAAACAAACTATACGGTTGTTCCTTCCAAAGCACTCAAATCATACAATATGGTTGTTTCTCATGGTTAAAGTAGGGTGAGCATGAGCTGGTTTGGAACGGGTTTTGACAAAAACCAAACCATAAACTTCGGTTTTTGAAAACTTGATACCGAAACCGTTCGATTTTTTCGGTTTTGAATTCGGTTTTCGGTTTTTTTGGTTTTTTCGATTTTGACATTTTTTGGGTCTGGGCTAATGAAGCCCATCAACTTTTGCTAGTTTTGTATAGCCCAACAAATTAATTCAAACAAATAATGATATTATACTATATATTTACAATATCTTTTTAATGATCCAACTTATTCCGATTCAAGTTATATGAATGTAAAGTCTATATCATTCCTAAAATACAATTTATAAGGCTATAATCGAAAGTATAAAATTTTAAGCATATGCGTTTCTACGTATGGTTCGGTTCGATTTCGGTCGGTTTTCCATTAAAAAAACCCAAAACCAAACCGATACTTCGATTTTTTTAAAAATCAAAAATCAAACCGTCACCAAACCGTCGGTTATTGATATAGATAGGTCTTTTCGGTTTCTCATATCGGTTATTTTAGTTTTTAAGTCGGTTTCGGCTTTCAGTGCTCACCTCTCACTTTAAGTATATCTCCAATATGCATAATAAAACAAACAAACAAATGGTAACAGTTCAGGTTAATGTGATGTCTCCTTTAAAGATTCTCACTTACTCTAGGATAAAAGAAGAGAAATTGATGAAGAAATTATGCATTAGTGAATGTTAGATATGGAATAATGGAAATAAGGTTTTTCTAACTTGTGCTTTAAGGGCATATGTTAGTGGTCATTTAGTGACAACAAAATTCATCTTGAAAATATAATATCACATTAATTAGTTTCACTTTACATTTATACCCAATTTACCCTTCCATTATCTAAATAATTATTTAATTAAATGAATCATCCAACAATGGAATTACTAACATTTAAATTAACATGAAGAACAATTCATCAATTATGGATACGAGCAGATTGTTACCAATGACACAAAAAAATAAAATACTAAATTGTTAAAGTAACATGCTAATGAA
This sequence comes from Pseudognaphalium luteoalbum, assembly GCA_963422505.1. NCBI lineage: Eukaryota > Viridiplantae > Streptophyta > Magnoliopsida > Asterales > Asteraceae > Pseudognaphalium > Pseudognaphalium luteoalbum. The sequence continues at coordinate 25,796,557 of OY730193.1, forward strand.
ATGTTAAATGCATAATTTAATATATTAATGATGAAAAATGAGAAACCCATACATAAACATGTAAATTAAACATTATTTAATTCGCAGAGCAACTATTCTTTCAATTGATAAATCGATCCTCATATATCAACTAAACTTTCAATGTAAATGTAATATCTATAATGGTCAATTCTCATATAGTTTTTCTCTTAGAAAATTTAATGACACGTGTTTATGTTACTAGATGTTAAGTGAAATTTGGAAAATCAAAAACTAAACATAGAGAGTAAAACGTGAAAACAGTAAACTGTTTTAAACAGTAAACTGTTTTAGTAAACTGTTTTATGTATCATTCTTATACTATTTAATAAATAAGTAGGATGAAATGAATCTATTAATATATTTAGTGTTCCTGCATAATATTTACAGGGAGCTAAACGAAGAGTTAAACAAATGAATGATTTATAAAATACAATAATCATCTTTATTATAAGGTTTTAAATGTTACATACATCAACAAATTGTTTGTTCACCCATAAACATGTTTCGTAGTGTTCCACTTAGATGAACCGCATGTTACTAATTCCATTGTTAGGTGATTCATTTTATTAAATAATTGTTTAGATAATTGAAGGGTAAATTGGGTATAAAATGTAAAGCAAAGCTAATTAATGTGATATTATATTTTCAAGATGAATTTTGTTGTCATTAAATGCTCATTAACATGTGCCCTTAGGGCACAAGTTAGAAAAACGCATGAAAATAATAAGGAGAAGACAAATCATTCAACATAGTAATGATATTGACCGGATCACACTTCTTTATTCCATTCGAAGATAATTTTAACATTGTAATAAATGTGCTGACTGTTCACTTATTCACCATTAAGTTAATCACACAACATTAAAAAGATAAAAGCCTTTGAAAGAATTAAAAAATCAACATGTATGACATGTTGCTTAGAGTTTTGAGTAAATTATGTTACCAGTCCTGTGATTGTCCCTATATTACTAATCTCATCCTTGAGTCGGGTATTGTGCGGGTCCAATCCCTTCCATCCCTCATTCACTTACGTTCACATGAATTGACTTAAATATCCTTTATTTATATATATATTTATTTATTCATCCTTTTGGTATCTCAAACTCAAGATCCACACTGAAGTAAGTCGTAAGGGCAGGGAACCACTCGATCATTCTTCTAATTCTAATTCTAATTATCCTCACACAACTTCATCAAAATCTCCAAAATAAAAAATATATTCGTTAGCAACTTAGCATCACAGCAACAACAAATCATCATCATCATCATCTTCGTACATTTTCTTTCAACATCCCTCTATAAATGAAAGAGAATCGCAGATCGACGGCGATGAGGCGGATGCACCGTTCGCCGGAGAATAAGGGTCGTTCTAGAACAACAATTCCGACTCAAAGGTATCGGAGCTGTTTGTTGACTTGTTCCCACGCCAGGTCGTTCCGATGCCTCGTGTTGGTGGCGGTGGTCTGATAGCAGATCCGCTCCCACATCTTGTTCCCACCGTAAAACCATCGTTTGTGGAGGTTGTAGCAATTTCTTTTCACTAAGGTGTTAATGTAGTTGAGATTTATTCCTAAATCTTGGTTAAAGGTTGTAACTTTTACTGCCAATTGTTCTTCAAATTATGTTGTGGATCTTAATTTGGAATGTTAAATTGATGAAGATGAAAATGGAGACGAATAAAAAAAGGTTATAATTTCCAGTGTCGTGAAGAAGACGATGTTTAACATACTGATGTGATGTTGATGATTTTTTATTCTTTATTTTAAATAGAATCTAACAAAGAGTTAGAGAATAAAAAGAATTTGGGAAAAAAAAAGAAAGAAATACAATAAAGACTATTTTACCATTTACTTAATTGAACAAAGGACTGGCAGTGAAATAAAATTCGGATTAAGGGACTAGATACATACAATACCCAACCCGGGGACGGGGTCCGTAATATAAAGCCAACCACATGGACTGATAATATAATTTACTCTAGAGTTTTATACGCGTAATAAAATGATAATCTTATCTTAAATTATATATAAGAAACACTTTTATGATGTCATCATTCTAATTAAGTTTTGATTTGTCAATTAAGCCCTTCAATTTTAAAAAATTAAAAAATAAGATCCATAACTTTTAAAAAACGGATTTTTAATAATCAACTACTCACTTACGCATAAAAACTAATTCATTAATTAAAACATTATCATAATCGATATGCAATTATTCTAATTTCAATCCACCGAGTAGGAACAAAATATCTTGAAAAGTTTAATATAGACTTAAAATAATAAATTTTCTCACTAACTTGGTTTCAAAATATTTAAAAATTTTAATCTCTAATTATATCATCAATTTACATAAAGTATTTAGTTAAATGTTAAATATACATATTAACTTACCCATTTTATTATTAAAACAAGTTACCAAATACAAAATTTTATATTAAAAAGTAATGGCTCGTATATATACATGAGTTTAAAGTCTAGTTGTAATATATATTGTCCGCGTATTTATCAATCATGAATCGATAGTGATTCTCGATAACATAATTATAACTATTATATATAACTTAATAATAAACATTCGAATTCAAAAGGTTTATGTTGTATTGAGAAAATTATAAAAACTACAAATAACCGCAATTATATTTGAGAATTAAATAACCCCATTTAAAAGTTAAAACTCCTATAACTGACCCCTTTTTTCAAATCCAACGGTCGAATCTTCCTTCACCCATCAAGAACAACCCATATGTTTACCTTGAAACCATAATTGGATTACTGCAAGAAAAAACAAAGAAAATTGAAAAATGGGAGTAAAAAATCTGTGGGACATTTTAGAACCCTGCAAGAAAATACTTCCTCTTCACCATCTCCAGTAAGTTTTTCTCCGAGACCCTTTTCGATTTAAGGCATCAAGAAACTGTTCATAAATTTTGCTTCTTTTGTGTAGGAACAAGAGAATATGTATTGATCTATCATGTTGGATGGTTCAATTGGCTAATGTAAACAAATCACACTGTTCTATGAAAGATAAGCTTTATCTCAAGGGTTTATTTCACAGAATCAGGGCTCTAATTGCCTTGAATTGTAGCACTATTTTTGTTACAGGTACGATGCCCTAATTTTAAAAAAGACATTCTTAATCTTTATGGTGGTTTTTGTAGGGTAAGTTCAAATGGGTTTGATAGTTTTTGTGTTTATGTTAAGAAAAGGAGGCTCCTTGCTATATTTTTATTTGTAATTATTACTTTTCTTGTCCTGTGTTCTTTAATCTGATTTTGCTAATTTGAAGTTACAATACTGAGTTCTGACGGACTGTGTGAAATCATTATTTTTTGTGGTAGGAAGTTAGTTATTGAGATAAAATGCAAAATAACCCAACTATACATAGCTTCAAGCAACTTATGATCACTTTTAGAAAGCATATCTAATCACCCCCTTACAGTTCCTAGTAATCCTTTGGTATTGCTGTTAACCGATGATTTTTTGTACTTTTTGACTTTCTAAATACCAAGTTTGCGTACATCATGTATTACATTTATAGCCATACGTGGCAATATATTCTCTATCTTCAAGGTTTGTTAATGTGAATGGGTTATGGTAATCCACAGATGGATCAATTCCAGGCATTAAAGTATCTACATATAGACGACGGTTACAGATGAACAAAGAGGTTTGCTTTACTGTGATGTTTTCTTCTCTGTGTTGTATGTGTTAAAGTGTACATATTAATTTTGTTTTATATACTATGTGTCTGTTTGAATTGTAGGGCACTCTAGACGAATCTTCTTCAGACAATACTACTTCACTTCAGAGGAATATGGGCTCTGAGTTCTCTTGTATGATAAAAGAAGCCAAGATTCTTGGCTCGGCATTAGGGGTTCCATGTTTAGACGCGTAAGTTTTGTAACCACTGATGAGTACATCGTAAGTAGAATTGGCAAAACAGAAGAGTAGTACTTTTATGTGGGTTTGAAAGGGTTCAGTTCGGGTTGGGTTGTCATAGTTATTATTATTTTTTATATATTTAATTTCAATTGCTACATGTCGAATATGATTATAAAAACTATCTTTTTTGAATAATAATCAAGTTTGTTGGATTAAATGAATTAGGAGGTTTATGCTTTGGATATAGATTTTGCTGACCTTTGATACAGTTGCCACTTTTCTATTTAAGTTACTTTTATGTATTTTACATGTGTGATGCATTAGCAATAAAACTAAATACAAATGACCCATTCATGCCACTAATTTTGGGAATCAAATTTTCATTAATAGGTTTTGTTTTATACAAATTGTTGTGTATTCCTTTAAAAAAGTTTATTATATTTTGTATAATTAATCTCGGAAGTGTATATTGTATTACTAGTGTTCGTGCTAGAAACGTAGTTTGATTTAATGTTTCATCTCAAGATGTTAAAGAAAAACAAAGGATGTAAGAACCACTTCCATTCTGGATTAAACAGAATTTTGTACTGTGGCCGAATATTCTGAAGTACTCAAACCAAGAACGAAACTCTATGTTATAGCTTTTAATCCAAAAGTTCCGAAACTTATTACCATATGGATGATAAAGATGCACTAATTTAATCTTTTGAACTTCTTGTTACTTAGAATCGAGGAAGGTGAAGCTCAGTGCGCATTACTTGACTCAGAATTATTATGTGTAAGTGACAACCATGCGTCTTCATTTATGATATTTGACATGTACACATAGTTTGTAATGTCAGATTTTGTGATTTTCTTCTTTAAAGTTTATCTAGTTCACATTTTTTACTATATGTGGTTTTCCAGGATGGATGTTTCTCTTCAGATTCAGATATCTTTCTCTTTGGAGCAAGAACAGTATACAGAGATATATGCCTAGGTTAGCATATCTGACTATTTTTCACTTATACTTTATAGAGGTAGCAAAAGGATGGGTAGGTTAGGTGATGGGTCAAAACGAGTCTCCTGTTACATGGATGACAAATACCCACACTTACTTGTCCCTATTGGGACTTGAAATCACAACCTGTTGGTTGATGCACCTTTAAATAACTTTCTGTTCATATATATTGTTAAAGTAATACATTACATATATTTGAAATAAATATATCAACGCATTAATATTCTATTGTTCTGAATCGAAAATTGAGAAGATTATATGCAAAAAATGCAACTTGGTTATTCTTACTCTTTTGACCCATTAGTGGTAAGTCAATAACCCTAATCGACCTATTTATAAAGCTCAAGCGGTTGGCATTGTTAAAGATCACCTGGAGATTTGAATTATATTTTTCCTGGGTCTTAGAGCATCTCCGATGGGTATGAGCTAAAGATTTGTTTTAGAGTTTTATTATATTTTTTAGTATTGTGTATTCCATTGAGAAAAACTTAGTATGATAGTGTACTATATTACCATCCTAAAATACTCTCAAATATCATACATTTCTAAGCGTAGACAGTGGATACAAGGTTTTATGATTATCGGACGGTGCAAACTTTAACCCACTTATGTTAAATATGCTCTTCACAATGGGGCTTATCTTTTTATTTGCGTAGGGGAAGGTGGTTATGTTGTTTGTTATGAGATGGCTGATATCGAGACTAAACTTGGATTGGGAAGAAATTCGTTGGTGAGTTATGTTACATTTTTGCATTCTATATGTTCCTTTTACCTTTTGCTTCTTGCCAAACTTGATTTTATTCTTAGTTGAATTCATTTTTGTATATTGACTATGTAAAGTTTTGCTACACCTTACGACTATATTTAAGCTAGTGGCCTAAAATCATAATAAGTATTATAAAGTAATGATTAGTTGAAAACCTACCAAAATGTCACGATTTTCTTGAATACAGTTTATTTACTGACAAGATTTGAGCTTACTTGAGTTACGATGGTTTTCAGATTGCTCTAGCTGTCCTTCTTGGTTGTGATTACTCACCAGGTGTCCGTGGGCTTGGTCCAGTAAGTTTGTGATTGTACTTTATTTGTTAATACCTTATTTTCACTGATCACTTCTAATATTTATATGCGCTAATAACAGGAAATGGCATGCCAGATTATTAAATCCTTGGGTGAATCTGCGGTTCTTCAAACACTTTTATCGGAAGAACTGTCACTTCTGAAGAGGGCAAATTGTTCTAAGAAACGAAATCAAGTACGCAAGGGGTTTAACAACAAAGAGAACATCCCACCAAATAACAACAAAGAGAACATCCCACCAAATGAATCAGGCATTAACGGTATAAAAGCTATCTATCTGATTTGTAACATTTAATATATTTTTTTTATTACTATGGAATATAATGTCTAGAAATTTCTCTTATACCTTAACAAGTTTTAAAATTGTTATACTCCATGGCATACTTATAACTAGAGTATTTGACTTTAACTGTTAATAAACTAACAATTTCAGCTATTTTAGCTTAAAATTCTCCTCAAAGTGGAAGTTGCTGATTTCTTTAGGACGTCCTAACTCTGAAATTGCAATAGTTTACCAAGGAACTATCAAAAAATTTTGTCTTTTTTTTCTTTTTCACTTCATACAAGATGAAAAAGTAGTATGATTTATGACATATAATCCTTTTGTAGGACAAAAAAGTAATCTACCGAGGAATAATCAGTTTCTGCAAGTGATGGATGCATATCTTAAACCGAAATGCCATTCAGCTGACTCTCAAATGGTCCAAAGGTATTGTTTTTAAAATGTTGCAATGTCTCAAGTTTTTCGGTGAATATGATTCTAACTTTTATGATTATGTAACATAGAAATAATAAAGTTTGAAAAAGTAGGTCATAAGTTCAAAAAGAAAAATGACTGTCGTTGATAAATGTGAAATTAGTTGCATATTTCCAGTTTTAGTCAGATGACTAATCATGTGATTATCTGAATTTTTATTCTTCCAGTTGTAATAGTAACTTTTGAAATTGCACATATAAGCTACTCTTATAAGAGGGTCCTTATAATATATCAACAACTCTTAGTCCACAATATGCAAAAGATAAACTTGTTCTGGTTTACTTTGTTTGCAGGGTTCTTGGTATGCACCCGTTTCAGCGGATCGTGCTTCAACGAACATGTCATCGATTTTTCGAGTGGCCTCCAGAGAAAACAGGTCCGATATTTTTCTGAATAAATTGAAAAGGAACTAAAACCAAAAGGATTGGGTACATTTGGTTGCAGAGAAGTGGAGGTGCTTTCCAGAAAAAATAAGTCCATGGAAACTATAAAATCGAACACGAGTTCAATTGTTCAAATATGAATCTTTCTGAAACTAATTCGCTGTTAATGGAAAACACACTTTTCTAATTTATAACATACACTTCCGTAAACTCTCTTAATAGTTTCCAACTGTTTTCTCTTATTTAGATCGAAAACCTTTTTTTTTAACTTGAAAATGACAACATTGTAACTATTGACCAGTTTTCCAAAGAATCAAAGAATTTAGTTTGCAACTAAACGCCCAGTAGTATTTGACTCTTATTACAGATGGTGACAAGCTTTGCTATTTGTGGTGTAGATGAGTATATTCTTCCAAAGATTGCCGAAAGAGAGTTGAGACGATTTGCAAACTTACGAACCACTTCTTCTAATCTAGGAGTCCAGCTTCCTTTAGACGAGGTGGTACTCTAACCTTCTTAGGTGTTTGTACTGTACCTTAAGAAAATCCTGTTCTTATAAAAAGTTCTTATAAATAAAGAAATCATGTTTGCAGATGGCAGTGAAGTGTCCGGTGTCTGACATAGTAAAGCGCCGAAAAGCTCAAGGAAAAGAATGCTTTGAGGTTTTGTGGGAAGACATTGATGGGCTAAGTAGCAGCTCTATTGTACCAGGTGATCTTGTCCAGAGGTAATAAATATAGAATTTAATATAAGATAACAATATTATTCTTTTGACTCATCTTTGCCACTTGATTATTTATGTGACAGTGCGTGCCCAGAAAAGATACTGGAGTTAGAAGAGAGACTAGCTGAAAAGAAGAAGCCAAAACCTCGGAAACCACGACTAAAGAAAACCGAAACTAATCAATCTGTAAATGACGTTGATAGCAAGCTCCAAGAACTACTGCTTGAAATCGAAGGTGCAACTTCTTCCTGTCAAAACTATCGGTTACTCGATGAAACACCGGTCAAGACAAGGTCAAACAGCAAGGAAAACTATCAGTTACTTGATGAACGACTGTTCAACACCAGGCCAAATATTAAGGAAACCTTCGGATTACTTGATGAACCAGTGGTCGGCATGAGGTCAAACACTAAGGAAGTTAAAATGACAGATGAGCCTGCAGAAAGTTGCTGTGATATTGAATCTGAGGTTGTGAATCTGTTGACACCGTTTGTAATGAAATCAAACAAAAAGGTCGAAACAGAGATTGTTGATCTCTTGAGCCCGATGTCTATTGTTTGTTCATCGAAACGTCAAGAAGATGCTGATGTGATAGATTTGAGCGAGTCAGAGATGGATGTGTCACCTGAACATGCAAAGAAGGCTAAAGAACTTAGATTATTTGTAGCAAAAATCAGGAATGATTTCTCTTGATGTTCATTTAGTGTTAACTGAGCTTACTTAGATTGCTAAAGTGTACAATCTTTGTACTTTAGCTGGTTTATAGTTAAAATATGTGAGTTATTATTTGGATTGGTTCTAAAACTTTCAAGATTCACATTAACCAATTTATATGATTCAGTTGAGGGTGTTAAGCATGATGTTGGGACTAATTAATTTATATGATTACAGTTGAGGGTGCTAAGACAAAGTAGCCACTTATTTAGCTTGAAAGTTAGTTATAGAATGCACTGTTTGACGGGAGTTGATTTGTACACCACCAAAATTCTGCCATACACCACCAATCTTGCTTTAAAGTGTTGTACAGTACAACAAGCTGATGCATATTAATGGTGTATGGCTAAATTTTGGTGGCGTACGAATCACCTCCCCTGTTTGATGTGATACTAAAATTGTTTCTACTTAAAAATTAAACAGGTTTATCTTCTTTATCTACCCAACATATATGCTCTCTAACCCTAGTCCATAGAAAAGTGATAGATGACTATTTCTTTCCGTTGGATAAATTTTAGCACGTCTATCTTATATTTTTTTGTCAATTAAAATGTGACACGTTATTCACTCGGTAAAAATGTGACACATCACTATCTCTCCGCCTCTTTTGCACCACCAACATTTGCGCGACTCTTGAAAACTACTTGGAAGTTGGAACCCATCGTCACCACTCACCTCTAGTGACTTTCGAAGATCGTCAAGGACTATTAGCTAGTATATTGACGAATAAATTGTGAGTTCAAATCTTACTACATCACAATTTGTATGTATGTGTCACTTCAAATGTTTTGTGAGATGGTAGATTTGGCAATTAAAAAATAATTATGCAACTTAAAAAAAGTGATAACGCACTTGAAATGGAGAATTATATTTACAAATTTAGTCTTTCCTTTAACCTTTGATATAGGCAAGATCTGTGGAGTTGATTGCACAATGAATTTTCCTTTTAAAGTGGAATAAATGTAGTTGAATTTTATAGATGAACTATTTGAATGAATACAAAAAATTCCAAGTTTATGATTATCAACCAACAACCATCTATTTGTCTAACATATAGTTTTTTTAGTACAATTAATAGTATAGTTTGTAATATAAAATGGGGAAATAATATGTACTGCAAGCAGTACATAACTGCAAGCAGTACATAATTTATGTACTGCAGAGGTAGTTTGGTGATTTTGCTCCCCATAAATACCCTTGAAAATTACAAGTTTGTCACTGCACAATTACAAAAATGCCCCTGCAGTACATAAATTATGTACTGCTTCCAGTACATATCATTTCCCCATACAAAATATAATCACCCCGTAATGTAAGGAAGTAAAATGAACATATTAATAAATACACTCGAAAGTGTTTATGTTCTTGACTTCTTTCTCAAAGTTTATGATTTGTTCCCCTTGTTTCTTAGTCTCTAAAGTTAGAGTATTTGATATTAGATAATGATGTCTCAATATTTCATTACGATTATACTTTCTTTGTCTCAAATTAATTGTTCAAAATAAAAAAAAATACACAATTGGAAAAAAACATAATCAATACTAATTACTTTTTATTTAATGACAAAATGTTTTGTAAACCTAGACTACTAATATCGGTCATCGTCATTTTTCATCAAGTTATATGCAACGAAGCGACACCTACCTTGGTCGGTTGCTCTCGTCGGTTTTTCGCGACGTACGTTTAGTTTATTTGCTTTTTTTTCTTCTTTTGTATATAATATTAATATTAAAGGTAGATTGATAAATGCAGGATCCTAAAATTAAAGTGATCGTTCAGTCAGTTTTTGAAAAAGCTGACGTGTCGGCTTTTGTCCGCTTCATAAATAGATAAACTCAGTTTTTTTTTTTCATTCGACCCGACACAACAAATTGGATTGACCCGTTTTGTGACAGTCAAGTAGTCGACTTTAGTTTGTTTGTTTTTTTTTTTTCATTTCATTCGACCCGACACAACAAATCGGGTTAACCCGTTTTGTGACAGTCGACCTTTTTCATCAGTCAACAAAAACTGATCGACGGAAAGTAAGAAAGGACGACTAAGGAGGGGTTGATAGTTGAAACTTCCCAACAACGTATTTCCATGGCTACCTTCTAGGGTTTACCGATTCATACTATTACCCCCAAATTATTACTCATCAATCTCTGCCATGGCTTCCAACCTGTTTTTTCTTCTATGTTCACTCTCCACTCTTCATCTTTGTTTCTCCGGTCAGTTCATTTCCGCTCCTCATTCAAAGTTTTTTTACTAATTAATCAGTACAGTGACTAACTAACTAACTAACTCTTAGCTTGATTTATTTCGTATGCTATTTGATTAATATCTAAATAATCGTTGATTAATGTCGTTGCATTCAACTTTTTATCAATTGCTCCATTTCCAGCACTTTTTAACATCGGTTTTTTTTTTTTTTTTGTAATTTCTATAATACTGTTATTAATAAATCGTAGAAGCTGTACCTAAAGGTTAACTGTAGGGTTGTAAAGAGTTTATTTGTATGCATAATAATGTACTGTTATTTGTTTAGTATCCAACTGTCTGCTATTTTTACTTAATAATCAGCTTCGAAAGAAACGGCATTCGAGTCGGTTCCCGATTTAGAGAATTCTATGTACATTGTGATGGATGGATATCCTTGCGTACGATTACTCAACCTTTCTGGGGAAATTGGCTGTGCTAGTAAGTTTATTGTTTTACATCTCTTATAGAATTACTATTGTAGTTAGCTACCGAGCATTATAACTGACGTTGTATTCTTTATAATTTTTTTTAGATCCCGGCCTTGATAAAGTTGTAGCTTCTATTGTTAGATTCAAGCATGGTTTAGAATTGGAACGTCCAAGTTCTGTAGTAGTTTCGTCATATGATTTTGAAAGTTTACTTTCAAGGTACATAGTTCTTTTATTCCCTTAAGTTTAGTGTTGTTGCTGTTACATGAGATTGACTGTTTACTTTTGAGGTATTCAATGATGATACTTTTATATTACATTTAACTTCATTAATGTATCATTAAGGCATTGTATGATTTTGAAAGTTTACTTTCAAGCTAATGAATATGTATTGTTTCTAAGTAGTTGAGCGTGCTTTTCTATATTCTGATCCTTTGATGCGTTTACGTTTTATTTTGTTTGCTTCAGAGTATCAAGTGATTCCAACTTTGCTAGAAATGTAGCTGGTGTATTAGTTGAATCCGGAACTGAAAATCAAACCCATATAACAGGTAATAGTAGTTCATGCAATTTGGGTGGGTTGGTTAACATGTCAAAACTGATTATTAACAATACAGGTCCAAATAGTAGGGACTATCAGTCATCATTTTTTGTCCATTTTTTTTTATGTATAAATAATAAATGTATTAAGAAGGATAATAAAACTTATTTGATGTTTCTATAGAGGAAATTTGGGAGGTTTTAAGTATTTGAAAACACTTTCAGGTAACTATCTACCCATTCCCACTTTAAATAAGTTTTAAGCTATAGCATGTTTGACCCGTTGATTATCAAATACAAACCAATCCGATTTTTTTTTAAAAAAAATGGGTTGAAATTACTAATATGTACAGAAAAGATATCTGGTTCCTGTCTGCCGACTTTAATATGGCCAGATAAGGGTTAGGGGAAATCTTCCTCCTTCACTGAATTATTGCTTTTCTTTCTTACAGCATCATCTCCAGACAAGAAGTTTCCTCAAGCTGAATTTGCTACATATCAGAACAACAAATTTGAGTGGAATCCAACTGTAAGCTGTTTTATTTGGCAGTAGGAAGTATTACTGAATACTAATATCTTGGGTTTTATCATCAACAGCCTTTAGGGATGTCATTAAAAGCTTAGGACATGCATAAAGATTGTTCTTTAACCATTCATCATCAACTACCTATAGGTTGTTATGGTTTAGGTACAAATATTTACGCATCTTTAGGGCCGTCTTTTTCATTTCTTCAGCATTTTTACTCTTTAAAGTGAGATATTTTGAATAAGCATTAAAAACCAATTTAGCATATACATGCATGTAACATTTATTACTTACATACATTTTACATAGTAAAACAGCTCATTAAAGAGGAATAAATTTATGGGCTGATGTGGGTTATACTTGATTGCCAATGGGTCAAAGAAATAATTAAATGAAACGGGTTGATCGCTGTAGACTGTTTATATTTAGAGAGCATTAAATTTTATTAATCATTTTTTGATTTTTTTACAATAATAAATATATGTATAGTAATAAAGGCTTTTAACCATATTCAGCAGTCAGCACATTAGTTATTTATAGTACTCAAAATCCGTGGAATTATAAAGAACTCGTTTGACTGTGTGCTCAAAATTCCGTGTACTATATGTAACATTTATAAATCCTTGGAATGACTCAGCCTTCTTTATGGTTATGCAGTCACCAATTTCTATTTTGGATGGGCTGGTGATGGATGCTGGTCTGATAGGACCTTCTTTTTAAGTTACTGACATTCATTTTCCATGTGCAGGGATCTGGTATAATGTGGAAGCCTTATGATTTTCCTGTATTCTTGCTTTCAGAAAGCAGCACACAGGCCCTGCAGGAGGTGATCTAATGCTTTTGAGATGTTGTGATTTCTTAATGTAGTGATATCTATAAACATGTAGGGGAGAATGCTAGTTGTAGGCACCTTGTTCTTTTTTCTTCTTGTTTTCTCAGTATTTGAAAATTTACTTGAGAACTTATTTTTTATTTTATTTTATTCTATTCTATTCCTGCAGTTCGTTACGAAAAATGCAAATAAGAAGGAAACATATGCTACAGAGGTGACTGAATTTGATCTAGTGATGCAGGTAAAAGCCATTGCATTTATGTCATGTGAACCATTGTATCTGCCATTATGCTTTCTAACTACTGAACATACATTTGTCCTTCCTTTTTTCGTTTTATACCTTACCTGTATACGTTATCCTAATTGTTTTGTAGACAACTAAAGCAGGAACTCGTGATTCAGAGTCATGTTTGAAAGAAAGAACTTGTCTTCCGCTGGGAGGATATAGGTGAGCTTTTATATATTATTTTAAATATCTCGAACTCATATTATAAAGCATCAGGTGGCTTACCATGTTGCAACTTGTATTTGTATTAGTACGATTAGTAGAATTTTAAGGGTTCTGGTTTCTTTGGTCCAAGTTCAGTTTTAGGTGTATTCCCAATGTGATTTTATATGCTTGTGAATTATATTATTGTTTGATAAACAAAGTGAGAATTGTCAAAGATGAACTAAAAGGGAAGTGGTGCATGATGCTGGTACTGGTTGAATACATGAGCATGTTATATTGTAGAGGTTTCAAACTGGATGGGTTGGGCAGCTTCAGTGACAGGTCAAAAGTCCAATCGAGTAACATTATGGTACAGAATGTAATTACACAATTATAAGGTTTTATAATATATGGCTGTATAAACTAGCAACTGAATGTGATTTTCAAGAATTATATCATACTTGTAATAATTTACCTCGTATTTTTTGAATAAAATGAAAGGTGATTTTATGATTTAAGAAGACTTTAGGCGCCTTTCAACCCTTTTGAGCAGTATTATTCGAAGCTACTTTTTTTTTTTTGAAAGACCAAACCCTTGAAAGACAATCCCAAATTATACCATTAAATTATTCAATGAATTGAAAATGGCACTTCTATTATTTATTTGGTTAATAGAGTCGGTATGAAGTAGCTGTACATTGTAATCGATCTATAATATGACACTTTATGATATTTTGCGCAACTAGTCTTTGAATATGGGGCTAGTGGGTCTTCGAGGAAGAACTCCAAAATTCCATGGCTTGTTCTGTTGTAATCTGTTGTTCATGATTTGACATTATTTGACCTTATTTTCCTGTTCATGTAACTTGAATATGAAGGGCAGTGTTTGGTCAGCCCTTCCGACAAATGTTTCAGATTCAAACAAAGAAAAACCTATTGTGTTGGCTGTGGCATCTATGGATTCTGCTTCATTTTTCCGTGACAAGAGCTTGGGTGCAGAATCTTCCTTATCCGTAAGTTCAATATCTTTTTCAAAAGATTTCATGTGCTATAATTCCTTAATTTATCTATATAGTCTTTATCTTCTAGGGATTCATCGCATTGCTTGCAGCAGTAGATGCTCTTTCACATATTGAAGGCTTCGATACCCTTGCTAAGCAGGTTTGTTGTTGATGACCATGGTTTATTGTTTTAAGGTCAAGTATATTTCGTAAGTCTTTAATTTTCCCCAGTGTGTTGAAGTTCTCTTGTTTTCTATACATATGCAGCTCGTCTTTGTCGTTTTTACTGGAGAGTCTTGGGGCTATCTTGGCAGTCGGAGATTTCTTTTTGAACTTGATCAACACACGGATACTGTTAATGGAATTAACAACACATTAATTGAAGCGGTATTCACTTGTTAGAGTCGATATCTTTTTATAACCTGTCTTATTTTCTTTACTTGACAAAAACATAGCGGTGACAAAACCGGTAGATGGATAACAGGTTAATTTGGTACACTCAAGTAATGGTCAAAACAGGCTGGGCTGCTCTACCCCCCCCCCCCCCCCCCCCCCCCACCCCCCCCTTCCCCCCCCCTTTAATGTCCAAGTCCTTGAATTAAATATGATCATAAAAATTATATACTTAAAAATAAATTCGTTCTTTTATAGATAAATCGATTCAGGAGGTTGCAAACCTTTTAATACATTAAAGTGACTTTTGGCTCATTCTCTTTATTATACTTTCTCTTATCTATCCGTCTTACATGTAATCAATAAAGAACCAACCTGAATTGACAGTTCTTTTATGAGTGGGCTGAAATTGCCACCACTACAAGAATCATATGAAATGCTAAACAGGATTTATGTAATAGCACATATGCTATATTGCTATGCAGATGCGCTATTTCGTCACCAGTCTTGAATTTGTACTTGAATATGGGTAAAAGGACTAATGGTTAAATACTATTTGGGAGGCCAAACAACTGATAACACCAGGGGGAGTTGAAACTTATTGTAGTCATCATCTGCTATTGAAAGCATTTTAATGTTCAGATTAGAGGACATTTCTAGACTATGATGCTACCAATAAGACATACACTCTAGCCATTGTTTAAAATAATTTGTCTTTTGTCTCTGATTCTTTTCATAGATGCGTTTGCATTTACCTGTCGAGACAGTGAAATTCCGAGTCATTAGGTAGGTATTTTTACACTTGTTGAAATTTCTGAAAATGGGAAGTATCAATGTTGGATAAATTGAAACAGGTTATAGAGGTTGGATCTGTTGGGAAGGGCTATGATCAGGGTGTCAAGACCTTCTATGCTCATACAACAGGGGTATGAGTTTTTGCTTCCATTAGCTCTGTATTCCGCCTAGAATAACGCATATACTAACATGGTAATTTTTTGTAATTTTTTTTAGAACTGTGGATCATAAAGCTTATTCAGATCAATAGTGTTATCTTTGTGTTGCTTGTGTCCGTCTCAAATAGTATAGTTACCGTTCATCTTTGTGTTAACTGAACCGAAGCCATCTTAAGTTGGACTTGCAAAAAAAATTTATTTTTAAACTGGGACTTTCATATTTCAGATCAATGCAATTTCGAATTAGGACAAGTATTTATCATGATGTACATTAACATATCCACATGAAGCTTATTGTGTGTGTGTATTCCTTCATATTTTAGGTTTTGCTTTTGCATTTGTTTTTTAGTTATAGTAGAGTTGAGGACACAAAGACTGGTTGTTATTCATGGCGTCTTAGATTAATCTTACACTGATATGCTTTCATCACCGGATTACAGGTATCATCTGCCACAAATATAACATTGAATGCTTTACAAAAAGCTCGAGATTCACTTGGAACGGAAAGCATTAAGTACTCTGCAGCAAGTGAATCTAATCCCGGGATTCCTCCATCATCTTTCATGTCCTTCTCAAGACAGGTTAGGACTTAGGATACTGGGTTGATTCAACTTACGAATGCTAGTAATTCACAATTATGGGTGGTAAATGGGCTGGTCAGGTTTACCAGCCAACATTTTTTATAACCTTATTAATTTTATAAATAGTTACTGTTTTAAATACGCTTAGCAAAGCTACACAATTGAAAATGATGATCTGATTTTTTGAATAAAGCGAGTTAGGAGGTTGTACGCAGTTGAATGCAATATGTTTGAGTTTTTATCTATTTTGGCTAATTCAAGAATTTTTTACCCTCACATTTTTTTTGTTAACCTTGATAAGTGTACCCACTTGACCTGTTGGAGACAAAAATTAACCCAAGTTGACCCATTTCTAGGTCTATGCATAGAAATTGCTACCTTCATGTAAAATCCTTCAGAATGTTTGGGAAAAATGAGTCTTCGAATTTCACATTGCTATTGTCTTTCTTGCTTAACTTATGCCCACGTGACTGAGGTGCAACCATGCTCAATAAAAGAAAGCCATTAATCCATTATTATTGTTTTTAATTATTTGGACTATTATATCTGTTGCAACTAAATTTGAGGGTGATTTTATGCTTTGTCGTCGTTTTGTTTAACAGAACCCTCATACTGCTGGTTTTGTATTGGAGGACTTTGATTCAGAATTCACAAACAAATTCTACCATAGTCATTTAGATGACTTGTGTGAGTTGCTCAAATTCTTTATACCTCATCTTTCAGTCATCAATTTCTAGTGATACTTAAAGCATAACAAACATTCATTTCATTTATTTCTTGGTGTAGCAAATATCAATTCTTCAGCCATAGTGGCAGCTGCTTCCCTTGTTGCCCGTACACTTTACATCCTTGCCAGCAGTACCAAGGATTCAAGTGCTTCATCATTGAATGCAGTTAAAGTCAACACCTCTCTGGTTGATGAACTTTTGGGTTGTTTACTAAGCTGTGAACCGGGTCTGTCTTGTGATCTGGTGAAACACTATATTTCTCCCTTCTCTACTTGCCCGAGCCATTACGTTGGTGTTATCCAAGGGGAGCCTTCTTCAGAGCCCTATATTGATTATGTGGGTGATGTTTCTAGATTCGTGTGGAATTTTATGGCTGATAAAACATCAACCCCGTTAAAGAATGTTAGTCCTTGCTCTGAAAACTGCAGCAAGACAGGTGGAGTATGCATTAAACAAGAAATAGATGGAAAAGGAGTTTGTGTCATCTCCAAAACCAGGTATATTACTTTTTTTTTATGTGTCCTGAACAGAGGTGGAAGATGAGCTGGTTGGGCAGGTCGAGTAACGGGTCAAAGCATGTAGTTTTTTTATAGACTGGTTTGTGTTTTCTCGGTACACTTGGTCAAGATTTTTATAAATTGGAATTTCTAAAGAGGTTAACAAAGCTATATTACTACAATAATAATAGATGATATATTTTTCTGAATAAATCGATATATGAAGTTGAAGGCTCTAGAAGTATAGTTTGGGGACCTGTTTCCGGCTAAGCTAAATTATTTTTATTTTACCCGTCTGAGATATAACTTAACCTGAATCGTTTGTTAAAAACAATTGAAATTGCAACCTCTAGTCTGGAAGTAAATAAACATGTCCGAAGCAGATATGGTACTTGGTAATATAAAACATATTCACTAGACCTACTCTATATGCTTGTTGAGTTGTGACTAAATACCCTTTAGCCTCTGGCCCCTTCTGTCTTAACTCAAGTAGTCAAGTGGACAACGATAGTTGACTAGTTTAAGTACCCTCCAATAATATGATTGAATATCAGGAATTTTGTTGATCAAATTAAGTTCAATAATATGTGTTGTGATAGGCAACTTATCTTGGAACATTGCCGTTGGAAGGAAAAGCTGCAATCAATATGGGATATCCCAAATAGTTAGTTGTTAAAGTTACGTCTGTTTTTTTACAGATAGCTAGATCCATTAGTATCAACTTTTCACCGAGGTGGCAAAATGAGTTTGTCGAGCGGGTTTAGTAACAGTCGAAAACGGGAAATTTGTGGTACCGGACGCAACTGGTAGGGGCTTGGGTTGACCCAGAACAATATATGTCCAAGCTTTTATTTTTCAGTAAATCATTGTTGTCACAATAATGAGTAAAAAGGTGTATTATTTCAATAATGAACTGACTTTTTGACTAAGAGGATTTAGAAGGTTTTATGCATCATAAGTACCCTTTGGCCGACTTTCGACCCGTTGTACACATTCAAACCTACTAATCGCTTCCCTTTTTAGTTGCATATTTTGTTTTGACTTGTCTGAGGTAATTAGGATCTGTTCATACGTAAATCGATCGAACTTGCCACCTTTTGCCAAAAGGCAACTTATAAAAGATGCAATTTGCTAATCAAGTCTCATTGGCATTTGTTATGTTGAAAAATGTATTTTTTCCAAATATTTAATATCTTTCTTCAATAAGTTGGTGTCATGGACTAGGGGTGAATATGGGTCGGTTTGGGTCGGTTAAGACCCAAAATCGAAACCATAACCGAAAATTCGGTTAAGTGAAATCTTTAACCGATCGGTTTTGGTTGAATAGCGGTTCGGTTATCGGTTAAAAATTGCGGGTCGGTTAAATTTTTGGTTTAATCGGTTAATAACCGCCGGGGTGATAAACTACTTGATTCAATCCCACAAATTCACATATCAAAGGATTAGGTAATACTACGAAGCTTAATGAAAAGAAAGATGTTTTAATAACTGAACCCATGGTGTTATTTATATTCTACGTGATTAATATTGATGTACACCTCCGGTATGTAGTAACTTTGGAAGGTGTTAATGAAAGAGAGGTTGGTAGACTGCGTCGTTGTGTTTATGTAGTATTATTAAGATTAGGTTAACAGAAAAATGGATGTAAAAGTGTATTAGATGTCATCGGTTTAGCTTATAAGGCCAACATATTACTAAGCTTAACATTTAAAATTGTTATCAGTTTGGGCATGAAAAGTAACCACATGAATAGAGTAATTCTTAAGTGTATTTATGTTAGTCTATTATCTACTTTAAGGATTTATTAATGTATATAACTATATATACATACATATATATGTATAAGCATAATAAAAAAAATACTAAATATTAATTGGGGCGGTTCGGTTATTTAGGGTCGGTTTTGAGACAATAACCATAACCATAACCGATCTAATCGGTTAATCGAAAATAATAACCGAACCGTCGGTTAATAATTTGGGTCGGTCAATTTGGTTCAGTCAATTCGGTTATGGGTCGGTTTTTCGGTTTTGTTGCTCACCCCTATCATGGACTCATGGTGACGGAACCAAACTTACCTTTTCTCCAGGTATATGCCATCTTATTCCACTCGCTTGAAATACGAGTCTGAAACCTGGAGTGTGTTGCCTCCTAGTTCTTCAGATCCCATGGGGGGAGTGGATCCGATTTGGACAGAAAGTAATTGGAATACTATTAGTTTGCGTGTTTACTCTGTCCAGGGTGCCGCTTATGATCATTTTATTTTGGTGGCTGGTGTTACTGTCACAGCTTTGTCATACCTTCTAATCGTGATTGTTAGAGCTCTCATTGCAAAGGCTCTAAAGCAAGATTGATGCAAGTTACCAGAAACCTTTCCTTTTGGTGATGTGTTTAATTGTTGATCTAAGATCCCAATTCAATATTTTCTGTGGGTAGTTTTCTCAACTGTACTTAGTGAAATTTTTGTAACCAGATTATGTTGTCGTAACTAACAGCAGTCATATTAAGTAGACGTAACCTTTTCTTGTTCAATCTGTGCGCATTACACCGCAGGCAGCTGCTCAGAATATGTTAAGATGGTAAAGTGATGATGAATTTCTTTTAGTATCAACATGAATGTAGGCTTATATATGTGGATTATTATCAATTGGTGACCATGAAATCTGTTTTGATCGTTGTTTTTCTTGTTATGTTTATTCTTCATTCTTCATGTACGAAATCTTAAAATAATTTGCTTCTTCATTTATGATGAAGCCTGCCTCTCGTATCACCCACAAATTTCAATTGCTTTTTTGATTTTTTAGGACGAGTCATAGATGTTCATAAGCTTTGGTGAATCTGAAGATCTTTCTTTGATTATTGAGGACGTGTCATAGATGTTCGTAAGCTTAGGTAAAACGTAGATGTGCATAACTTTTAGCACAAGAAGAGGTTTGAAACATAAAACCCAGAAATTAATCAAGCTAGCAAAATGCACAATAATTATGGCACTACTTATGGCACAATAATTATGGCACTACTTATGCACAATAGTAGTACTAAGCCATACGCTTATGCAGGTATGAATGTTGTGATCCATTAACTTGGAGAAAAAAGGCGAATTTAAAGCCGTTTAATCCGTTTGTATAGATTACAGGGCCTGGGCTACTAGTAATGTTACCGGCCCATATATTAGTCCACCTGGGCTTAATAAACACTAAATACTTGCAAGTTGCAACACATTTTTACAGTATTCACTATTCAGCACCACAACAATCACAATCATTGGTAGGGATGCCAAAACTTACATAATAGAAATGTTTTACAAAGGATTTATAAGTTGAAGGTATTATACATTAATATTACTTAATAGAAGTTTTGAATGTGCGATTATTAGTAATAGAAGTAAAGTAGAATACACTTTGAAACAATACATACTTTTACGAAATGATGCACCGAGTTGCAAGTGAGATTTTTATACCAGCACACATATCAACTTTTTATCACGGAGTATTATCTTTTTTATTTCTTTTCATCCTCATGCTCCTCTCTTTGGTTTATATCATTTTGTATACAAAACTTTATAGTGGGTGAATCTCATTGATTTTTCTTTATTTATCAAGTAAAACTAGCATATTACCCGCACTGTGCGACAGAGTTTAGTACTTCAACGTGTTCGGATCATGCGTGATTGTGAGTTGATAACATTAATTTGTGTGTATGTAGAGTTTGTGATTCGGGATATAGTAAGTTTGGAGTGAAAATTTATGTGAAAATGATGAGGTTATATTGTATAATGAGAATGATAATTAGATAACTATATATAGAAATGTAGAGTCTTAATATTAAGAATTTCTATAAATAAACTACGAACATGATAATATTACGGAAGTATGGATAATTTATGCTCCTTTCATTATTCAAGTGACACATAAAATTTGCTACAATAAGAGTACAAGTGTAACGTTTCTTGTACGTAAAAAACCACGGAAATCGAAAGAAAATTATGAAGCATGTCATCAGTGGACCCCTAAAGGGGAAAAAAAATCTTGGTGTGTGTACGTTCTTCTTCTTTTACGGAGTAATGCATTTAATTTAATTATATATATACAATATAATAAAAAGTAACCATGACATGATTCTTTATGCGAACGCCATGCTCCATGACTTTTGTTTTATGCGAACATCATGCTCCATTAAAATTGGTTATCCACTAACTTAAGGTTGCAATATGTTGGGAACTTATATATTAATCTACTATTGATATAATTACTAGGCATTGAGCCCGTACGATGCACGACCGTTTGAAAAGTGCAGTTCACGACCGTTTGAAAAGTGCAGTTATATAATAATTTGTAACTAACTAAATATATAAGTGGTCATATAATTAATGTTATCGGTAGCACAATTAATTTGCGGTGCTGACAAATTACTTTACGTTTAGTTCAATATTTTTCATATATATCATTCATTTACATTTCAACATAAAGTTATAAACAAATTTAGTTGCAAACAATGTTCAAGCGTTTGTAAATTATAATACTTAGTCGTTAACTAAAATAATACGCTCTAATAGGTAGTTATAAAGCTTTATTTTATATATAAAAACTTAGCATTGAACTCGTGCGATGTAGGACCATTTATATAATACCATCAAATTACTTTGTATGTTATTATATTTAAGTTTGTATACATAATACAATTAAAAAAATATGTAATTTATTATGTAATTTTAATACATTTGTTGAGCCTATGCAATGCAAGGTAATAAAAAAAGTAAAAATTAATCATATCTTTTTTAGGTTTCAAATGTATGTTGATATTGTTGAAAGTTGAAAATTAATCACTGAAATTCAATAGTAATATATACCAAAATGTACATAAAATAATCAATTTCGAATATCTTTATTAAAGCTAATTTTCTTAAAGCATGGTAGTTGATGATAATAATATTTGTTAATTACAATGTATAAGATATGAATTAGAAAATAAATCTTTTTTATGTAGGTAAAAATTGTTATATATTAAATATAATATAAGAATTCAAAAGGCTATTATAATAAGTATAATTGATAATAATAGTTTCAATAATTATTAATTAAGGTTAAGATATGGATTATAAAATAAATCCTTTTTTAAGTAGGTAAAAGTTGTTATATATTTAATATACTATAGGAATTTTAAAGGTTATTATAATAAGTATAATTGAATAATTGATTTATAAATAATAGTTTCAATAATAATTAATTAAGGTTTTAAGGAAAAAATAATATGATGATGTGGCAAGTTAGGAGGGTTTTTAAAAAAAGGAAAGATTATGATGTGGCATGTATAAAAATCAAGGAAAAATCTTTGTTTTATATTTATAGATAGATACTCATTCCATGCCCACTAAAACGCAAATCATACAATTATCAATCATGTGTTTATAATATAAATGGCAAAATGAATGGGTCGAGTCGGGTCACGGGATTAAATGGGTCCGGGTCTAAATGAGTCATTTAGGAGGATCATTTTAAACAGGTCCGGGTCAAATGAGTGTCGAGTCGGGTTGACCCATTGGGTTTCCAGTAATTTTTTTTATTTGAGTAAAAAATGAAAAAATTGAAATGGGGTGAAAATTTTTTTTTACCCGCTAAACCCTTTGATTAGTTGTTATACAATATATTAAATATATCCATTCAGATCCATCAAAAAAATGGGGGGAGAATCAACAAACTCATCCTCTCATAAATATTAACCAAGTTGACTCATAAATAACTAATGACTTTTAAATTATCACCTCTAGTTTATACCAAAGGGCCTTTGTTTTAGCGGTATGAGAGAAGCCTGTTTACCGAAAGGTTGTGAGTTCGAGACTAGTAGGGTTGACTTTCTAAAAAAATAAATAAATAATTCTTTTTTTCTTAAATATCATGTGTTTACGTTGATATCGACCTTTTTCATTTTCTTTTGACCCTCAGTTTATCAAAGAAGTGAAGAACAAGTGCATATAACCAAATGATGATTACTGTTTAACGAATGATTATTTGTTTTATACGGATTCAATAAAAGTAAACAAGGTTACAAAAAGCAAGTGAAAGGATAACTTTTAGTTTAAATTCAAATGTTTAATTTAATAATATAATTTATTTATATATTTAATTTAAAGTCATTTATTCATGAAAAAGCAATTATCCCAAATGTTAGGGCAATGGGACCATAAAAGAGATACATGAAGTGGAATGTCTAATGTGTCACATGTTCCTTGTGATTTCGTTCCTCTTTTTTGATACTAAATAAGATTAAAGATTCATCCAAAATTCTTTTCTTTATTGTATTTTCTAAAATTATGATATTTGATTCTTGTTATCTTTTACGACGGTTAATATATATCATTTGCGATTAATTAATGATGATATAATGATATTAAGATTTTAACATAAAGTTTTACATAAAGATTCCAACTCAGGTATGGCACTATGGCATCAAGCCATCAAGTCTCTATTTGATATTTTTTTACTGGTCTCCTTAATGGACATCTAATATGCATGCTTTTGCATATGTGCTTAAAACATATTGGTAATACCAGTCATCTTTCAATAACTTGTAAGATACTAAAATTAAACACTTTAGAATAGTCGAAGTAATCATGACATTTGAGGGTTCGATTTTTTTTTTTGGAAAGAAATGAAATTGTATAAATTGAAGATATTAAAGGATCAAGAAAATATAATTGGAGTCTTCAAGAGACAGGAAGCCTCAACATCCCTGAAAGAGAAGCTATAGCATTGAGCACCATATCTGACTAAAAACTCCGAAACCTTCGAATTTTGTTAAATTAGTGTGTGAGGGAAAAGGAAAAGGAAAAGAAAAAAGATAAAAACAAACAAAAACACATTTTCTGCCGGATGCCATTCCGGTGTGGGTGAACGTTGTCCGACGGTATAGTATATGAAAACTAACTCTTGGTTCTATGATCGTGGGAAGTGGTAAGAAAGACTCAAGATTTAACATCACACATCCGAAGATCTTCAAGAACATTGTTAATGTGGTGAACAATGCTGACACGACTGATTTGTGGCACAAGAGACTTGGCCACATGAATGAAAAGGAGATGTCTATCTTGTTGAAGAAGACCGTGTTATTCGGTGTGCATGATATTAATTTGAGTAAGTGTTATCACTGTCTGGTAGGGAAGCAAACGAGAGTTGTCTTTGAAAGCCAGTCTCCTTTTCAAATGGAGAATATACTTGATCCTGTGCATTCCGATGTTTGTGGTCCTATTAAGACTAGGTGTTCCTATTTTGTTACATTCATCGATGATCATTCCAGAAAGGTGTGGGTTTATACCTTGAAGTCAAAGGATCAAGTATTTGATGTGTTTAAGCAGTTTCATGCCTCACTAGAGAGACAGACTGGGAAAAAGCTCAAGTGTGTTCGGACTGATAATGGCGGTGAATACATTGGGCAATTTGATGTTTACTGTAAAGAGAAAGGTATTCGGCACCAAAAGACTTCACTAAAGACACCGCAGTTGAATGGCTTAGCAGAGTGGATAAACAGAACATTGGTTGAGAGAGTCTGATGTTTGCTTTCACATGTAGGGTTGCCAGGTTCCTTTTGGGGTGAGGCTTTGATTACGGCAGTACATATTATTAATCTAACCCCTTGTGTTCCTTTGAATTTTGATGTTCCTGACAGGGTTTGGAGGGCAAATATGTTTCTTACCATCACTTACGAGTCTTTGGATATAAGGCTTTTGTGCATGTTCCCGAAGATGAGAGGTCAAAGCTGGATATGAAGACTAAGCCATGCATATTCCTTGGTTATGGCCAAGATGAGTTTGGGTACATGTTATTTGATCCAGTTAAGAAGAAACTTGTACAAAACCGAGATGTAGTGTTTGTTGAAGATCAGACTTTAAAAGATGTTGAGAAGACAGAGACGGTTCTTCTACATAGTGATGATCTAACTAATTTTGATCCAGTTCCTCCACAACATGTTGATTCACAATTTGGAGATGATGTTGATGCTCATGAGAAACCAAAGATAGATGAAGACACTCATCCAGAGTTACTAGTACTAGATGTGCCACCATTTGTTCCACTTAAGCGGTCAACCTGAGGTCGTCATCCTTCTATTAAATATTCCGCTAATGAGTATGTTTTACTCACTGATGGGGGAGAGCCCGAGTGTTATGTAGAATCTATGAAAGATAAATATAAGAAAGAGTGGGTTGAAGCCATGCAAGATGAGATGAATTTCTTGCATGAGAACAATACTTATGAATTGGTGAAGTTGCCTAAAGGCAAGAGAGCTTTGAAGAACAAGTGGATTTATAAGGTGAAGACGGAAGATCATACTTCTCTACCCAGGCCCAAAGCTAGATTAGTTATTAAAGGATCCAGTCAGAAAAAGAGTATTGATTTTGATGAGATTTTCTTCCAGGTCGTGAAGATGGGATCTATCAGAGTGGTTGATAAGCATCAAATAGATAGTATATTTTATAGTAATTTATCCCTATATTTATACATTTTTATGCATTTATATAATTTTAAGATACTTATTTTGTTAATATTTGCAGAAATGTATTTTAATTGAAGACTGGAGAAAAGGAACGAAAATAAGACCAAAACTGAATAAACTAAAGCAATTGAAGAAAAGAAGACT
Source organism: Pseudognaphalium luteoalbum (assembly GCA_963422505.1). Taxonomy (NCBI): domain Eukaryota; kingdom Viridiplantae; phylum Streptophyta; class Magnoliopsida; order Asterales; family Asteraceae; genus Pseudognaphalium; species Pseudognaphalium luteoalbum. Next base: position 25,822,898 of record OY730193.1, read on the forward strand.
TAAACCTTAAAAAAGGAAGACTAAGATGATAATATTAAAGAAATGAGCCAAGAAAACAAGTGAATCCGTTTAAAAAGAAAGAAAGACCACATTGAAGCCCAAACCCATTTTTGGAATATTCTGGAAAAACAATCCAATCGGCGGTTGGATTAACCAACCGGCGGTTGGGGTTAAGGTTTCAAGTCGGTGGAAAAGCGCAGAGTTGGAGAAGGATTTAATGAGCTCCAACCGGCGGTTGGAAGTCCCAACCGGCGGTTGGAGGGTCGGCCAGAAATATTATAAATAGAGGCTTAGTTTTAGCTAAACCATATACGATTCTTAGAATACAAAGTCGATTATTAGGGTTTTAGGTCGACTAGAGGTGCGAATTTGGAGGCTAAGGAGCTAGGGTTTGAAGGTTTTCAACCCTAGGAAAAGCTAGTTCATCAATTGGTTCGGTTTCTTTATCCTTGTAACTTTATTAACCTTTTGGGTTACTATGGATATTGTTTATTTGAATTAATTGCTTGTTAGATTTTCGTTATGAATGTTTAAATGTATGTTTATTAGATTTATTATATGAATTATATGTTTATGTTGGAACTATATTATTGAATATTATTATGCAAGAATTATGTGTTATATTATGTTAATGATCATAATTAACTGATTTATAGATAAACTTTACTAATCTTTTGGGTTTTTAAATTAAGTGATTATGTTTCATTAGATGTTAAGTAGCATTATAATTCAACCGACCCTGGAATTGCATCAATAATATGTTGATAGATCTTAATAAATAGTGATACTTTACATAACCTTTGACTGTATTGCTATATGAAAATTATCATAACCTTTGTGGTTTTCTACATTAGTAAATCACAATAATAATAGCCAACACGCAAATAGACATAAGTTGATATAATAAGTTTAATAAATAATAGTTTAAATAGTCATAATCTTCTATCCAATTGATTATTCTTAAGTTGTTCCTTAAAACTTATCTATTAAAGAATCGGTATCAATTATAAATATGTTCGATCAGAACTAAAACGTCCCCCTATCTTGTATATTATTGTGTATTATTGTAAGTTTGTATATTAATTGTAATAATTGTAATTAGATAAATAAATAGTTAGTTATAGATTAAATCACGTTCCCTGTGTTCGAATCTGGACTTACTTATAAAACTATATTCTATGATCAGGATAACACTTGCCTGAATTGTGTGATAGTATTATTTAGTATTTCCTTAATTAAAACTTGTGATTATAATTGCCTATACTTAGCACACATCAGTGGTTTCTAGTTTAGCTGCTATATGTTGATGATATGCTGATTATTGGCAAGAATATTGATAGAACTGTGCAGTTGAAGCGAGAGTTGAGCAAGTCTTTTACTATGAAAGACTTGGGGCCAGCAAAACAGATCTTCGGCATTTGAATTTCTAGAGATAGAGGTTTCTACAAGAGCTTGGTTTCAAGCAAGAGCGCAATCTACGTGGTATTTTGTGATAATGAGAGTGCAATTCATTTTGCTAGAAACTCTATTTTTCACAAGCGAACAAAATATATTGATGTGCGGTATCATTGGATTAGAGATTGTCTTGAAGATGGTTTATTTGAACTTGATAAAGTTCATACCGATGATAATAGTTCCGATATGTTGACAAAGGCTTTACCAAGGGAGAAGCTCAAGGTATGTTGCTCGATTGCAGGAATGGCGACCTCTTCCTCATAATCGAAAAAAGTGAGATCTGTTGGGTTATATCTGGGTTTCTGTTGGAGGAAACCGTGTAACGGGTAAAGATTTCAATGACCGGATATCACTTTGAATCGTGTTATCACTTTCCAAAAACAACAATTCGACCCTATATGCCTTGGGTTACACGAATTTTGTTCTGGGATAAGACAAAGTGTGGTGTTCTTGTTTGAAGCAACAAAACAAAAACCTGGTGCTAGAGAGTATTTCTTGTTATGTTTTTTTTTCCCATGTGAAATACTTATCCTTAAAAGAGCACCCAACAATCCATGGAGTTAATTGGTGTTAATTGTCCAATTAAATCTACCATTGATCTCTTGCAATTCCAGCCTTTTGATATTCATAGTCATTAAGACCATAAAATCCTATCAGTTAGGATAACTAACAGTCATAATGAATCAGAATAACCTCTTGACCCGTTACATCCATAATTAGACTATTACGCCACTAATTACGTCCATAATTAGACTATTACGCCACTAAATAGTCTAATTTTAGACTAATTCGGACTTCCGGCTAAATTAGACTAATTCAGTCTATTTCAGACTAGTAAGCCACTGTATAGTCTATTTTGGACTAATCCAGTCTAAAATAGACTAATGTCTATTTTTGACTATTTTTGTCTCCTTTAGACTCATGACTGTTTTCACAATTGCTTTGGGTCAGGGATGTTATTGACTTGATGGGCGTACACTCCGTACCTCCTAACCCATTACCAAGTCAAATAACCATATCCTTCAATTACACTAAATTACTAACAGTTTCCAAATATGAGGAAGAGTTAGAGCCTAAAAAATTAGGCCCGATGCAAGATCCATTTAATCTTGTATACTAGGGCTTTTATAATAAAGAATTTGTAGCCACTTTTACACAAGAGAGAAAAGAAAAAGAGTGAGAAACACATATTCCCAGTTTTGTATACAGCAGCTCAGAAAACAGCCTATCCCCGAAGATTGAACGGTTGGATCGTCACCATTTTTGGATAGCATGTTCCTTACATCTGGGCCAACATTTTGGACGGTTAGAATTGTATAAGGAGATCTGAATATCGAGTTATAGCTGCTGGAACAGAGGGCAGTTTTATTGGTGATATTGTTCCTTTTTTGTCTTTAGATTTGTTGATTTTATTGTTCAAGAGTATGATGATTAGTGTATTCCTCTAGTGTATCTAGAGAAGACTCATTATTTGCTCTCTTGTTGGTATATATTAGTGGATTTTAAGTTGCATACGGGTCCCGTGGAATTTACTCTCCCCTTCAGAGGTTTTTTACGCAAAAAGTTTCGTGTTCTTTGTGTGTATCTAGAGAAGACTCATTATTTGCTCTCTTGTTGGTATATATTAGTGGATTTTAAGTTGCATACGGGTCCCTCGGAATTTACTCTCCTCTTCAGAGGTTTTTTACGCAAAAAGTTTCGTGTGCTTTGTGTGTTCTTGCTTATTATTTATTTATGTTGATTAAGGGCTGATTTTGATTGAATTTGGTGTACCCTAATTGTTTGCATCCCCATTGGTTCATACGGATTGAGAAAGTGTTATCTAACGAGGGTTAATTTCACAATTTTGTTTACCATTGTGACTTATTTTCCATCATTGTAAAGCGGTTAGCAAAGTTAAAGCCTGGACTATTTCGATCATAATAGAGGTAATGATTCTCTTATTGTAAAATTTTCATAAATTATAGCATACATATAGACTTTGATGATGGGAGGGTTCGAGTTTTAAAGGATATTAGATTAGATATACGTGTTATTAAAGTCTTGCAACACGTAGGAATATATATGTGGCTGAACATTATTAAAGCTATATAATTGTGAAGAAACGTGTTCTAAATGTTAGATGGAAAGATTAAAAAGAAACTCAACTTGAAATGAAGAAACGAATTAGACCACTCGTAATCCATAACACCAGAACGTCCATTTTCCAGACGTCACGTCAACATAGCACCAGAACACCCCTTTCACCTTCCTAACCCATAACACCAGAACGCCATTTTCCCCCCTCTGGTACCCACCCACCCGCTAACTAAATTTAATTTTCATTTATTTAACAAAACAAATACAATATAATTAAAATACAATACAATACAATAATTAAAATAAGATACAATACAATAACTAAAATACAACACAATATAATAACTAAAATAAAATACAATACAATAATTAAAATACAATACAATACAATAATTAAAATAAAATACAATACAATACAATACAATAACTTTTATTTTTATTTTAATGTAGCCGTTGGTTTAAATATATATATATATATATATATTTTTAAACTTTTGAATTGAACACAAAAAGAAAAGAGAAAAGAAAAAAAAAAGGGGGCGGATCCCACCAAAACGCCCGTTTCTCTCCCGTATTTGCCCGCGTTAGGGGTGTTCTGGAGGCTCTGAACGCCCGCTATGTAATAGCGTTACGAATGATCTTACGATGAGAAAAGAGTATCTACATTAATAAGGCAGTAACGTTGGTGATAAAATAAAAGTAGCATTTTTCTTCTATAACTTTAAACTAACATGTAGTCGCCGACCTTAATGCAGCTAGACAAGTAGTAGACAAGTAGTAGGCTACTTTTAGGAAAAATAAAATAATGTATGTCTTGGCATGTGATGTGTGCTAAGTATAGGCAATTATAATCACAAGTTTTAATTAAGGAAATACTAAATAATACTATCACACAATTCAGGCAAGTGTTATCCTGATCATAGAATATAGCTTTATAAGTAAGTCCAGATTCGAACACAGGGAACTTTATTTAATCTATAACTAACTATTCATTTATTCTAATTACAATTATTACAATTTATATACAATTTAACAATAATATACAAGATAAGGGGGACGTTTTAGTTCCGATCGAACATATTTATAATTGATACCGATTCTTAATAAATAAGTTTTAAGGAACAACTTAAGAATACTCAATTGGATAGAAGATTATGACTATTTAAACTATTATTTATTAAACTTATTATATTAACTTATGTCTATTTGCGTGTTGGCTATTATTATTGTGATTTAGTAATGTAGAAAACCACAAAGGTTAAGATAATTTTCATATAGCAATACAGTCAAAGGTTATGTAAAGTATCACTATTTATTAAGATCTATCAACATATTATTGATACAATTTCTGGGTCGGTTGAATTACAATGCTACTTAACATTTAATGAAACATAATCACTTAATTTAAAAACCCAAAAGATTAGCTTTATAAGTATAGGCAATTATAATCACAAGTTTTAATTAAGGAAATACTAAATAATACTATCACACAATTCAGGCAAGTGTTATCCTGATCATAGAATATAGCTTTATAAGTAAGTCCACATTCGAACACAGGGAACTTTATTTAATCTATAACTAACTATTCATTTATTCTAATTACAATTATTACAATTTATATACAATTTAACAATAATATACAAGATAAGGGGGATGTTTTAGTTCCGATCGAACATATTTATAATTGATACCGATTCTTAATAAATAAGTTTTAAGGAACAACTTAAGAATACTCAATTGGATAGAAGATTATGACTATTTAAACTATTATTTATTAAACTTATTATATTAACTTATGTCTATTTGCATGTTGGCTATTATTATTGTGATTTAGTAATGTAGAAAACCACAAAGGTTAAGATAATTTTCATATAGCAATACAGTCAAAGGTTATGTAAAGTATCACTATTTATTAAGATCTATCAACATATTATTGATACAATTCCTGGGTCGGTTGAATTACAATGCTACTTAACATTTAATGAAACATAATCACTTAATTTAAAAACCCAAAAGATTAGCTTTATAAGTATAGGCAATTATAATCACAAGTTTTAATTAAGGAAATACTAAATAATACTATCACACAATTCAGGCAAGTGTTATCCTGATCATAGAATATAGCTTTATAAGTAAGTCCAGATTCGAACACAGGGAACGTGATTTAATCTATAACTAACTATTCATTTATTCTAATTACAATTATTACAATTTATATACAATTTAACAATAATATACAAGATAAGGGGGACGTTTTAGTTCCGATCGAACATATTTATAATTGATACCGATTCTTAATAAATAAGTTTTAAGGAACAACTTAAGAATACTCAATTGGATAGAAGATTATGACTATTTAAACTATTATTTATTAAACTTATTATATTAACTTATGTCTATTTGCGTGTTGGCTATTATTATTGTGATTTAGTAATGTAGAAAACCACAAAAGTTAAGATAATTTTCATATAGCAATACAGTCAAAGGTTATGTAAAGTATCACTATTTATAAGATCTATCAACATATTATTGATACAATTCCTGGGTCGGTTGAATTACAATGCTACTTAACATTTAATGAAACATAATCACTTAATTTAAAAACCCAAAAGATTAGTGAAGTTTATCAATAAATCAGTTAATTATGATCATTAACATAATATAACACAGAATTCTTGCATAATAATATTCAATAATATAGTTTCAACATAAACATATCATTCATATAATAGACCTAATAAACTTACATTTAAACATTCATAATGAAAATCTAACAAGCAATTAATTCAAATAAACTATATCCGAAGTAACCCAAAAGGTTAATAAAGTTACAAGGATAAAGAAACCGAACCAATTGACGAACTAGCTTTTTCTAGGGTTAAAAACCTTCAAACCCTAGCTCCTTAGCCTCCAAATTCGTACCTAAAGCTGGCCTAAAACCCTAACTTTCGTATTTCTCTTCTTTGAATCGTATATCCTTTAGCTTAGACTAAGCCTCTATTTATAATTTTTCTGGCCGACCCTTCAACCGCCGGTTGGAACTTCCAACCGCCGGTTGGAGTTAATTGAATCCCACTCCAACTCTGCGCTTTTCCACCGACTTGAAACCCTTAACCCCAACCACCAACCGCCGGTTGGTTAATCCAACCGCCGGTTGGTTTGTTTTTCCAGAATATTCCACAAACGGGCTTGGGCTTCAATGTGGGCTTTCTTTCTTCTTAAACGGATTCAACTTGTTTTCTTGGCCCATTTCTTTAATATAATTATTTTAGTCTTCATTTCTTTAAGGTTTAAGTCTTCTTTTCTTCAATCGCTTTAATTTCTTTAGTTTTGGTCTTATTTTCGTTCCTTTTTCTCCAATCTTCAATTAAAATACATTTCTGCAAATATTAACAAAATAAGTATCTAAAATCATATAAATGCATAAAAATGTATACAAATATAGGGATAAATAGTATAAAATATAGTATCTATTTGATGCTTATCAGCATGCTTGAAATACTAGAAGCTTTAAGGTGATTGGAAGATAATTTAAAACAACAATAAGTGGCGGATCCAGGATTTTGAGTGACCTGTAGCAATGGGATCTCAATTTTTCTGAACCCGTAGCACAAACAAGAAATACAACTAAAAATGCTATTTTTAGACAGAATTTACACTGCGTTTTGATAATGGATCCGTAGCTACTGCTACCCCTACCTTCTACATAGCTCCGTCCCTGACAACAATATAACTTTGTGCACAAAGTACATCTCAAAAATTATGTGCTTAGAATTGTATACTAAAAGACTAATTCGATGTAATGAATATAAAACTGTTTTAAATTGGAAGCAACTCGTGTCCACCATCACAGTACATGAGTTATTTTAAATTGGAAGCAACTCGTGTCCACCATCACAGTACATGAGTTATTCTGATTAAACGGATGATGTACCTTTATGCATCAAGATGAGGTACATATGATAACGTAGGTATATCATAATTAAGAAGAAGGATTGGGATAATAAGCATGCATTGCAACTAGAGTAGTTTAATGTGCTAGTCATTAACGAGTTTTGTTATATAGTTATTATTATTGCATAGGTAACTAAGCTTTTAAGACGGATTGAATTGTACTGGATTGTACTCAAGTTGAGGTAAGATAATGTTTGCGAAAACCAGATACACAGTCAAAACTAATAGAGTTTTTGAGTTAACTTATTTTATTAAGCTATATATATTTTTTGTGTTTGATTAAATTGTGTTTCATATGGGTACAAGGAAAACTTTATTTATATATGTGGAATGGGATTACATGATTAATGATAGTCACACTAAATGATGACACATGATACTTAGACATGATGCATGATTAGGGGCCCTATTATTTGATGTTAGGTGAATAATATGAGCACTTAAAGTGGGTTTTCCCCACTGGATCCAAATCGCGAGAATGAAAATCGTGCAGATGTTTACCGGATACTCTAGATAATGTCCGGACGGGTTTGAGTGGTACTTGGCTGAGAGCCAATCACATGTGGTACTTGCTCCGGGAATGGGCAAATATGAGGGATGACTCATTCCTAAACAACAACGATGTTTTGCATTTGTTGTACCCCCATCAAGTCGGTATTTCATCTTTGACGAACGGATGAACATAAAAGATAAAGATAATAAATGAATAGGCGATAACGAGTTGACAAAGATAAAATAGGCACGAATTTAGAATTTTGTTTGATGATTCCTTTCTATTCTTTCCCGATGCACATGAATTCTTATAACTTTTTTGTTATGTTGATTGTAAAGGATTTTATAATTGATGTTTTATATTAGCTAATTTTATAACTAACTCGTTATCTTACTTAGATTTACTTTGTCGATACTTGGTTTCTACTTGCTCACTTGTGTACACCGTGCATGTTAGGAACTTCAGAAGCCCAGAAGGATAGATGAGTGAGGCGGGTAACTAATATAAAGCCTTATATAACACCCCATATATCGTAACATTATTTAAATCTGTTTTACATCGGAAGCGCAAGTCCAAAACAAACATTTCATATTATATATATAAAGTCAAACCTTTCAAAAGTCATAATGTATCAAATTTTGGGTGCTATATAATTCCAAAACAAACAACACTGATTATACAAATCAGATATCAGAGTAAACGCCTGCTCGTCAAACATTCCAATCCAATCAACAGCTTTTTGCCCAACCCGTTATCTAATCATAACCTGCAAGAAGTAATGTGGGGGATTAGCACGAAGCTAAGTGAATGAAACTATAGCCATAAGCACAACTTAGCATAAAAAAAATCTGAATACAACAAATAATCGTAAACACACAGATATCGAAGAGGATCAGTGGTCCTTGAGGAACCCTCAATGCCGCGGTGGCCCTCAAGCAACACTTGTAAACCCCACTAAGTTGCAGGCCAATACAGCGGTTTACCGATAGCCTATTGCTATCCTTCCACACGACTAAGGTTCCCATTAATGATATGTACAAGGAACCCTCCATCGGCTAAACAATAGCAACCGCGCCTAACTCATGTTGACCTCTTTATCATCACATATGCCCAAAGGCCATATATCACATAATCCATAATCATCATGGAATCATATTAAATTAACAATCTATCAACAGTAACATCTACGGTTACCCGTTGTAACCAAACCTATTACAACTAAATCACACTGAAGGTACAGATCCACTCACCAATACCTCAGTCGTCCACCAGTAGTCTAATATCACTAAGCCTTCTCACAATATGAGAATAAAACAGAATAACGAGTCAGTAACTCGTTAATACCAATGAACTTATGTTATAATTATATAACATATATCAATATACTATTCAACTACAAAAGGTACCATATCATTATAATAAATAATAACCGAATGGTGAAACTTATATCATTTCATTTATAAGTATACAACTTATCTCAAAAATATAGCATCAATTAACATCCACAATGAATTGTAATTATCGGCCATACTGGCTCCCTAATTATCATCTTGACATATTTATATAACATAAGGCATCAAAGTATTATATACTTTAATCATGCATATATATATATATATATATATATATATATATATATATATATATATTACAAGTACTAAGACTAACAAAGTCATTAAAGCTCATGGTTTAAATTTCAAAATTCTGGAATCCGAGAGTACCCGCTGGGTACCTCTACTAACCGCTGGGTAGCAAGTACAAGCAGTCGGGTTCAAAAGGAACCAGCCGGGTGAATTTCAATTTGTGGTCACAGAACAAAATCGCGTTTTAAAGTCTAGAGGAACCGTTGGGTACCCATTTACCAGCTGGGTACTCGGTTCAACCCATTACCCGCCAGGTAAGGTTAGTACTCGTCGGGTACTCAACATGTACTAGCGAACTGCATCCTGTTCAAAACCCAATTCTGAATTGTAAACCCAAAACTTCCAAACTCGGTTCTAACTCATCACATATAATAATAAACATCACATATCATCTTGTTATACCATATAACAAGTTTTTAGCTTCAATTTTCATACCAATTTAACAACTTAATCAATTAAAATCAATTAAGTTTATAGATCATAATCAAGAACACTAAACTAAGATTTAACTTACCACTTGAGGTTTAAGCAAGATGATGAAGATGATGAAATCAAATCAAGATCACAGCTCACAATTGATTGAATTATTTGTATAGGGTTTTGGTTTGAGTTCAAAGAAAGGAGGTTATATGTTTAGGAAAGGGTTGAAGTTTTAAGTCGGCCATCACTAACCAACTTCAATATTCATTTTACTTTTTAGTTCCCTTTTAATCCTATTCTCTGGAACCTGAAAATCATTTGCAAGATCAATAACTTTTATTGTTCCTACAACTTTATTAATTTAAAACAATTAATATTTTATCCATCACAATAAGTCCTTAGACTCTGTTACCTATTATTTTCAGGTAAACCAAACAATACTATTTCCTAACATATTAAATAATTATTTAAAATCAGGAAATATATCATAAACTACTAGGCCCAGAAAGCGGATGTTACACCTTAGTTTATTTTCATTTTGATGATTTTGCTTGTAATGCAAACATTATTAATTGGGACGTTTCCTCATTTATAATTTATTATTAAAGAAATAATTTGAAAACCCATATTTTGAGATTCAGGTCGATATACATAACATACACTATTCACCATAGCTTATATATATATTCTAACACCCCATATTTTAAGGACATATTTTATTATATATACAAAAACTGGAAGCGTATGTCCCGACTTATTTACAAAATCTTTACAGTTCTCAAAACTTAACAGTTATAAATATATAATTACAAAACAAAGTACTATCAGTTGGGTGTATATAAATTTCCCAAACATATGATTTTCCAAACATATCAGAGTAGTCGCAGCAGTAGTCAAACATTCTATCCAGAATCCAAACGCCCATTCCATAACCCGAACATAATCTCCAAAATGTTAAATATCGAGGGGTTAGCTCACAGCTAAGTGAATGGAACTTTAACTGACATTTCAATCCATAAATAACAAATCTTACAACAAATAAATACATAAGCACATAACGTCAAAGAGGATCGACGGTTCTTGTGTAGCCACACCAAGAACACTTTAAATCACTGGTATGCCATCACAGTGATTTACCGATAGCTTGAAGCTATCTTCACCGACATAGGTTCATCCATCAACGATATGTATCGGAAACCCTGCCAGCCTAACTATAGCAAAAAAGCCTAACCAGTGTTGACCTCTGAATAATTCACACAGTCACATAATGCATAATAGTCATGCCATCATGGAATTATAACAACCAATCAACCCAAATTAACAATAAACGATATCTCAATAAACTAAACATGCAATAATCAATAATAATATCCCAACAACTAGACAATCAATAACCTAAACATTTATGTTTACCCGTTGTAACCAAACCTGTTACAACTGGGTTGATCAGAGGATTACAATCCCACTCACCGAAATTCTCAGTCTTCGCTCAGTAGTCTAATATCACCGAGTCTTCGGGTTATAATTGAATGAAGATATAAGATGATTGAGATGATGATAAATTCAGATGTTAATCACAAAATCACAACTCCTTCTTGCTTTAATTCTAGTTTATGAATTTAATTAGTATATGTATGTGTTCTTGAGGTTGAAAGAAAAGTTGAGGAAATGAGAAAGTTAGATGAAAATGAGTCGGTCTTACCATCCGACTCCCTTTTTAATCAATATAATTTTTATCCCCTTCTAATCCTATTGTCTGGAACCCGAAAATACTCGCGAGACAAATATGTTATTTTACCGTCAGTTTTAACAATTTAAAACAAGTAATATTTTATTAGTCACAGTAAATCCCGTGACCCTTTTACCTATTTATTTTCAAGTAACTCAAATAAAAATCATTTCCCATTTCATTTTAAATAACCATTTATAAACCTTAGAAAAATACTATAGAATTTTTAGACCCAAAATCTGGGTGTTACATATATAATGTGCTAGAGTTATATTTGCTAGATTTTTTTATTATCTACTTTATTTAAATGCAAAAAACTGGCGTAAAATAGCCAAGTTCAGTTTGTATTTGACAAGTTTTATTTAACTTTCATATAGTTACAAAGTTTGACATGGTTTATAGCCCAAAACTTGGGTGGTAACTGATATGATTAAACCAACGAAGTTAATCGATAAAACCAAAATTAACCCTAACTAGTGGATCTTATGTCGAATGATTTGAAAAACCAAAACATTGGACTATGATTTGATATGATGTAAAAAGTCATGTTTTTAGGTACAATATTTCACACTTTTTGGATACATCTTTAGTGAAAACATTTTAAAATGATCATTATTTACTAAAATTCACTAAAGTGCTCCAAATATAGATGTCACTACAAAAATAACTAAAAACCTCCGAATGACGAGCAAAACAGAGCGAATAAATAACAACCAATTCTTCCACACTCATTAACCTTATGAGAAACATTATAACCTTGTTATATGATGTCATAGGTATAAACAAGATGGGAAAATCAAGAATCATGCAAATCAGATAAAGAACGGAAGAGATACAGCTTCTACAGATCGTTAAAAGTCATTCTGCCTATGATTGAGTTACACACATCCAATTTCTATGAAGTTGAAACCATTAGAAGTGTAACAGAATTACGAGATCGTGGGCGAAAGAATCAGGTCAAACGGACGTGCAACGAAAGAGATACGATCATTTCAAGCAACGAATGAAAACCAACGGAGCCCGTATAAGGCCTAGGGAACCGTATACAGCCCTATAGACACCGTATATGGTCCTATACAGACCGTATATGGCCCCCTGCCCCCATATTGTGCTCAGTTTACTTGTACGCCGTGATGTTTTGCTTGTACGTGTGATTTGAGCCTTTGCCTATTGATAGAGCCTACCCCCTCCACATTTCAACACACCTCACTCACTTTTAATTCTTTTCATTTCCCCACTTTCACTTTCTCTCTCTCTCTCTCTCTCTTCTCCCTCTCTCTTCGTTTTCTCTCTCTAGAAATAGGGTTAGTGTCAGTTAGTTCTCAGTTAATATTTAACTGAGACTAACGGAGGGTCTACTTTGTAATAGTGTGAGGAATAGTTCAGGGGCTTTTCTTGTAATATTGTCGAAGATATTGCGGAAGTTCTGCTTGTGTATTCTTTCAAATGCTTATTCAATCTACGCTTTAAGTACGGTTTCTTCTTTCCTTATCTTTTATAATGATGATTGTTATTGTTGTTATGCTGGATTTATGACATGTTATTATGCGTAGTGAGTAGTTACCTTGTGTGTTTGTTCTGATGTAGTTAGTTGATATATGTGTGGGGTGATGCTGCTTTAATATACGATTAAAAATCTGGTGTATCGTTACTTTGCATTTATGATTTTTAAACCTAAGTTATATCGCTTTTCCTCTAAATAAACATGGTTAGAACCTTTATGACAAGGAGTCACAAACCTTAATCAAACGGTCACTACCTATCTATGTTTTCATAAAACTATAAACATGGTCTGAATTGTGTAACTATTAAAATACTATTTAAAACCTTTCGTATAGTACACCATGAATCAATCAGGGATTTATTGTTAATAGTGAGGGCTGGTTTATATTATAGATGGTTGAACTTTAATACAAACTTAGTTTAAACTAGTCCGGAGTGACCGTAAAGTATGTGATGCCGGAAAGACCACAGTAAATGGCACTGTTCTTTGTATAGCATTGGAAACACCTCTGTTGGAGTACAAATACATGGAAGCTAAGGAAATGCCGGTGGTTGAAGATTGTATCACATCCTGGTTGAACACAAAGCTCTGAACTAAATCATGACCATTGATGTAAAGTTAACAATCATCAAACCAAGTCTTAATCTTAAATGCATTACCTGACTTAGTTGCCCCCGTAGTGTTAAGAAAGGTCGGAATCTTAGTGGGTATGTTACTCTATCTCATGCACCCAGGAATCTTAGTCGGAATCTTAATGGGATATTCGACCAGATCATCCGGATCTGAATCTTTCATTTTCGTACCCGATCCTGAGTCGATTATCCGAATCATCCACAAAGAAAGATGTTCCCGTTTCCCACAAATGGTCGCTCGTGTTACTCTCACCGGAAATACCAAACCATCTATAGAAGTACGAGAAGGACCGATTAGCTCGATAGAGCATCTTTTGAGCTCAAACACCACATCGTACAACTCATAAAAGACAATTGTCAATTCCACGGTCTACCCCCTGATGATCCCAATGCTCATATTGACAAATTCATTTAGGTTTCAAACTCGTATAAGTAGAATGAGGTTGAGCAGGACATCGTCCGCCTATACTTGTTCCTCTATTCTCTCGCTTTACATACTACTACCTGGTTTGAGGGACTTGAGACCGGCTCAATCACCTCTTGGACTAACATGGGTAATAAGTTTCTAGCTAGAAACTTTCCCTCGTCCAAACAAACCCAGGGAAGCAATGACATTGCAAACTTCCAACAAGCTCACGATGAATCTATCTACTCAGCATGAGAGCGATTCAAGAATTTACTGAGGAAATGTCCGAACCACCAAATGAAGAAGACTGACAAGGTGTGCACCTTCTATAGAGGTCTTGATCCTAACCATCACATCAATCTTGACGCATCCGCTCAAGGTAACTTCATGAAATTAACCGATGATGAGGCATGGAGCTCGATCGAGGATATGACAATGCACTACCATGATTGGAAGTCAGATGAGCAATCCTCATCCTTACCTCTTTCCGCCAATAACACTTGCTAAACTGAAGCGATCAAGTCTTTCAGCAAATAGATTGAAACTCTGATGAAGCAGATAGAAGAGCTAAAGAGACAGCCGTAGTAGACCCACCAAGTTCAGGGAATACGAAGTTGAGTTCGAAGATCCCACTAACAGTTCAGTCTACTACGCCTATTTTTCTGCCAGACTTCAAAACCCTCCTGGCTTTGCTAGAACTTCACCGTTCAGAACTCGAGGAAATCAGTATCCTCCACGGAACAACCAACCACCCTTCCAACCTATGCTTCAACCATGATATCCGATGTATCCATAACAACCACAACTCCCATACAACCAACCTCTTCCATTGACCGCCACTGAGGATATCCAGCCTACTGAATCTGCAAAGACTGTCATTCCAGTCATGAGTACTGATGACAACCTCAACAAATTCATCCAAGGTCAGACTACTTTCAATGAGAAGACTACGGCTAGACAAGACTAGACTGATCTATTCCTTAAAAACCAACTCTCGATCCTAAAAAGCCTTGAGAACCAAATCGGTCAGTTAGCCCAACGTCTCGATACTCGACCACAAAGGACCTTGCCGAGCAATACTATCCAGAATCCCCACGTCGAGGAAGCAAAAACCTTGAACTCTGATAAACCACCAACTCCTTCTACGACTTCTTCTCCAATAAGGGAACATTCTCTTGTCCCACCGACAGTTGAGAACAAATCTATGCCTACGCCGACTCGTGAGGTTGAAATTCCCCCAATCGCTTGCACAAGAAGTACAATGCCAATATCAGGCACGATACGCACCTTGGCCGATTTTTGAGCCAATATCAATCTGATGCCTTTCTCGCTTTACTCAAGACTAGAACTAAGACCTCTGCAACCCACTAAGATGAGTGTCCAGCTTGCCGATCAATCCACTGGATACCCGAGAGGCATAGCTGAAAACATCATGGTTAAGGTTGACGAATTGTATTTCCCTACTGACTTTCTAGTGATGGATATACATGAAGACATTAATATACCTATTATCCTAGGTAGGTCATTCATGAATACTGCACATGCTATTATTGATGTATATTCTCAGGTTATCAGTTTGCGAGAGCATGGACAGACAATATCATTCAAGATTCATCAAGCGAACTATTTGCTAGCAGAACATGCAGAGATATACGCAATATCTATGGGCAGAGTTACCTCCGATGATGATACTACTGATTCAGACACATAACCATACAGGCTAGACGAGCACACTTGTCCTATCTCAGCAACTGAAGAGTCCGAATCAGAAGAAGAGGGGATGGAAGAATCTGAACCGGAGGAAGAAATAGAAGAAGAGATAGAAGAAGCAGAGCAAGATGAAGAAACATCACATAGGAAAAGGAGATGGAAGAATCGGAACTAGAAAAGATGGAAGAATCGAAGGAAGAACAAGAAGAATCGGAGCCAGAGGAAGTATATCAGTCCACACCACCTCATCAGTTGCTTCCTGATTCTCGCTTACCGACATCAGAGATTATGCAGATTGAGAACTTCGAGAACTTTATCCCTCTGTCAGACAGCGAACCCGATGAAGATCCATTGACTGATTACTCTCATGATGCAGAATTTTGTCTCACCATGGAGAAACTCATTGCATCAGCTATTGATCCTACCAAACCTCTCGTATCTCCTCAACTTGATACTCTGCAAAATATTGAAAAGATTATCGCTTTATCTAAGTTGCATCCAGAGCTATAAGAAAAACTCTTAAGCAAGATTGCAGCCTACAAAGCATCCAGACTTCCCCGAAGGATTCAAATCAAAAAATGCAAATAAAAATCGAAATCAAAAAATTCAAGTTACACATGAAATTAATATTTTAATTAATTTATTATATTTAATATGAGGAATAGTTGTTGAGTTGATTATCAATAATTATCTTGACCACCAGTTTTGATTAACTCGGTTAAATTTGACCAGATCATATTGTATAGGTTGAACCAATTACAAAGAACTGACTTAACCACTGGTCATCGATTGAACCAGAGAGTTCGATCCAGTTTTGAAAATCAAAGTTGAAACTCGAGCTGGTCATGTGGGTTTACTCTAATAAACGATGGGTGGATCAAGGTTCACGAGTTTACATAGCACGTACATCTTGTAAATTCATTTGTTAGCAATTCACTTACCGATTAGAAAACAAGGATCGGTGATTTTAAAAGAAAATAAAGGAGATGAGATAAAAAGATCTAAAAAAGGAAAAGAAAATAATGTATCGAGTTGAAGAAAGTTTAGGAAATTAAAGGAAAAACATGATATATTCATTTTTATATACGTATGGATATAAAAATGTAAGTAAGTTATTTTACAATTATACCCTTTAATGTTAAAGTTATAAGATAACTTATAAAAGATAAGTATTTAACCTTTCTCAATAATAAGTCTATATTTGAATAGAAAAAAATCAATATAAACTTTCCTTTCATTTCCTTTTCTTTCATTTATTTTCTCACAATCTCATATTTTGAGTTTTGATGAGTACTTATTAGTATAAAAGTAATTTGAAGAAGTATTATTTGTAATTATATACTACCAAGTTCAATATATACATATCATAACGTATGCGTCATTCTATATCAAACTAGACATATACATGTACAAACATATCATTCATAGGTCTATACAAAAAACTAAGATTTTTGTTCATCTAATTCCATGATCCTTATTGACTGATAAGATGGATCAAGTCATAGAACTCAAAGGCCATCATGAAATGGCACAACACCGACACACAACCATGAGTGGCCACTAATGAAATTGTCACTATAAACATAGAAGCTTCAGTCTCGTTAGTGATAACATGGTACCCGCTCTACTTAACTCTCTGGCTGGTTGAAGAACTGGTTCCAATATTTATATCTTCTCCTTAATAGAAAGTATCGAGCCAAATTTCCACCCAACCAAACCACTGTGCAAGATTTATCAAATTGTCTATATAGCTTTCCAGGAAAACAGTTATAAAAATATGGTTGCCACGATCTACCTAATAACCCTTGATATTAAATCCCTAAAATGTCCATGTAGTAAGTCCCTGATATCGCGTAAAAAGTCACGTTTTTACTACCGATATCTTTCTCATTCTGGAACGATTCTGAACATTTTAACACAAATAACATCAAAATCAATGAGAATCCTCCAAGAAGATCAAAATGAAGATGCACGATAAAAATCAAGCAAAACGAATGAAAAACGAAGATTCCACGCACGTTTGAAGATTCAAGGCATCAAAACAAGATTTAAAGACTAAAGTGACCATCATCAACATCTAGCTTATCCAAGATATTCGTTTCCAAAATACGAGTCTAACAGAAGAAGAATCAACAAAAACGGATAAAGAATGAAGATTCTACGCCCGCCGGAAGATTCAAATGATTCGTACGCAATATCTGGAGATAGAAAACTCATCTCGGGGATTTCATTATATCAAAATCTTCGTTTTTAAATTACGAATCCAACGCAAAAAGAATCGACGCAAACGGACACATAACGAAGAAAATACGCACAAACTAAGAAACAGAACAAAAAACGGCGAACCGGTAGGCCAGCCGCCGCCGGCCACCTAGCAGCCACCACCGGCCACAGGTAGGGCGGCGCCATCCACCTGCCACCCGTCCCATTTCCGATTTTTGGTCCTTTTGTGTACCCGGTGCCACACCTTTACGCGATTGTACGTACCCGGTGCCACACCTTTCCGCGAAAGTACGTATCACATTTTCCACCTTTTTCTAATGTGCTCCCCAAGATTCTAACATGAGGCGGATTTCACATATAAATAGGAGGCATAAGGCTTCATTTCAACACACACCTTCCACCCCTTTCGTATCTTTCTTATTTCTTTCTAGCTTTTATTTTCTTTTTCTCTCTACTTTTTCTCTCTAAGCTAATTTAATTAATTTAGTGAGAGATAAGTAGGAGATTAATTATGTAGTAGTTAATAGTAGCTATCTTAGCAATATAACGCTTTGGAATATTCGGAAGTAATATAAGCATCGTTTCGCTCACAATAATTACGGGTAATATCTATCCTTTTTTTATTAATTATTTGTAATGTTCTTGTTTGATGTTTACGATTTATTAACATTAGAAATGTCTATTTCCATGATATGCGAGTAGTTTCTTATATGTTTTCCATAATTTAGATAGTTATAATGGGATGATATTAAATATTGTAAAGTAATATGACGGCCCCTATTCGACTCTTCCCGGATATAGTGCTGGAAACGCTTTATGCGGAGTACAAACGTATGGAAGTCTGGGACGACCGAAGGTAGTTGTATTACGGATCAATATTATAAATGTGCTAAATGAATTTCTGTTTATAGTTTAATTATAATATTATGAACGAATGATGGTATGTTTGGCCAACCGCTTATGACCAGACTGCCCCAACTTATTCCGGTAGGGTAAAACCTATTCATGCGACTGTTTATTCAACAGACCATGCCATGATACGGACATCTCTGACGACCGAGATTGGAGAATAGGATTCGAGGGTATTTGTTGGCCGATGTGTTCGGTACATTTGGGAGAACTTCCGATGTATTGTAATTGTTTGTGTTTACTATCCATGTGACATATCTTGTATCTGATTACGGATAACTCTACGTTAGTTAGTTGATAGGATCGTAAAAACAACTCATTCCAACATAGTTTAAATTTATAAAGAGAAACTTATTTGAATGGGAATTATTATGCTTTATTATTGTTTAAATATATGACACCAGACCTAATTTATGGAGTACCCTTTCCAGTTATCCACGTGACTACAACTTAGATATTAGGGAGTCATGAACCTTAATTGTGGTAAGTAGTTATCCGTGCCCATGACATGCAATAAGTAAACACAGTGAAACCACTCGTTGTATATATTAGGTTAACATTTCTACACTGCTTTACATCTAGTTAGTTTAGAGTGTCACTTTCACTGTCAATTACTCTTGATCGCATGTTGGATGTAAGAAGCCGTGGAACTACCATGTAAAGTACACTGTCTGATTACTAAAAAGGCATGGTCTGCATATGAAACACGTTTTGACAAACTGCTAATAATCCAGGGATGTATAACTGTATGAAAAGGAGAGGTCTAAGTCATAAATCAAAGTAATTAGGGTTTAATGGTATTAACAAGATCTAGTAAAGTAAAGTCCATGTGACCTAGGATACACCAACCTCCTAGATCTTACATATTTGATTCTTTATACATAACAAGTTAATAATTAGTTACACAATTATAAGAACGAGAGATAAGCTTAGGTGTTAAGAACGGTCGGACCTATGAGACGCTACGCTACTTTATTCATGTACCTCGGTGTCTAACCAAGATAGGTTGCTTATCTTTCAACTAGTTAAGTATTGGAAGTCTAGCGTATTGCTCCGATCAGAATCATGATAACCTAGCTCCTAGTGACATGCTAACGGGAAATTAGTTGGTAGGGTTCTAGTGTTTACACCAAGTTCTGTCAATCTATTAATCTGAAAGTGTCCCCGTCATAAACACCTTTCCGACATTATATTATCTCAAGTCATGGTAAACCACGTCTTCCTTATCCTTAGTTGTTCCTTATATGCTAGCTAGCTCATTTTAGGTTTATTGCTTTAGTAGTTTAAATTAGATAAAAACCCAAACAAAACCAACCATCTGAACCCTATCTTAAAGACTTAATTATCCAAACAAGCTCTGTTTTAAATTCGACCGTTTGGAGATGACCCTGATCATCCTTACCACGTACTAGTATTAGGTACTTGTACCCAGTACCAGTAGGTAGTCCGGAGGTTTAGGCCCCGAGCAAAATAAATTTTAAAACACCCTGATCGCCCCCTCAGTCCTTACAACAACACCAACGACACTGACGGCTGAGGTCGCTTCAAGTTTTTGGCGCCGCTTCCGGGGACGGTAGTACGATTTGGAGCTTGTTTAGATAAGTTAGTTTTTAAGAGATTCTTTTGACTGGGACTCACTGATGTGTGCTAAGTATAGGCAATTATAATCACAAGTTTTTAATTAAGGAAATACTAAATAATACTATCACACAATTCAGGCAAGTGTTATCCTGATCATAGTATATAGCTTTATAAGTAAGTCCAGATTCGAACACAGGGAACGTGATTTAATCTATAACTAACAATTTATTTACCCTAATTATAATTATTACAATCAATATACAAACTTACAATAATACACAATAATATATAAGATAGGAGGGACGTTTTAGTTCCGATCGAACATATGTATAATTGATATCGATTCTTAATAGATAAGTTTTAAGGAACAACTTAAGAATACTCAATTGGATAGAAGATTATGACTATTTAAACTATTATTTATTAAACTTATTATATCAACTTATGTCTATTTGCGTGTTGGCTATTATTATTGTGATTTACTAATGTAGAAAACCACAAAGGTTAAGATAATTTTCATATAGCAATACAGTCAAAAGTTATGTAAAGTATCACTATTTATTAAGATCTATCAACATATTATTGATGCAATTCCAGGGTCGGTTGAATTATAATGCTACTTAACATCTAATGAAACATAATCACTTAATTTAAAAACCCAAAAGATTAGTGAAGTTTATCTATAAATCAGTTAATTATGATCATTAACATAATATAACACCTAATTCTTGCATAATAATATTCAATAATATAGTTCCAACATAAACATATAATTCATATAATAAACCTAATAAACATACATTTAAACATTCATAATGAAAATATAACAAGCAATTAATTCAAATAAACAATATCCATAGTAACCCAAAAGGTTAATAAAGTTACAAGGATAAAGAAACCGAACCAATTGACGAACTAGCTTTCCTAGGGTTGAAAACCTTCAAACCCTAGCTCCTTAGCCTCCAAATTCGCACCTCTAGTCGACCTAAAACCCTAATAATCGACTTTGTATTCTAAGAATCGTATATGGTTTTGCTAAAACTAAGCCTCTATTTATAATGTTTCTGGCCGACCCTCCAACCGCCGGTTGGGACTTCCAACCGCCGGTTGGAGTTATTTGAATCCTACTCCAACTCTGTGCTTTTCCACCGCCTTAAAACCTTTCACCCCAACCGCCGGTTGGTTTGTTTTTCCAGAATATTCCAAAAACGGTTTTGGGCTTCAACGTGGGCTTTCTTTCTTCTCAAACGAATTCAACTTGTTTTCTTGGCCCAATTCTTCAATATTATCATCTTTGTCTTCATTTCTTTAATCTCTTTAGTTTCTTCAGTTTTGGTCTTATTTTCGTTCCTTTTCTCCAATCTTCAATTAAAATACATTTCTGCAAATATTAACAAAATAAGTATCTTAAAATCATATAAATGCATAAAAATGTATACAATTATAGGAATAAATAGTATAAAATATAGTATCTATTTGATGCTTATCACTCACCATCCTTATCAAAAGTTACCTTTTGCACTTAGTTTAGCGTAGTTAGGATTACCTTAGCATAGTTTAGTTTAGATTAAGTTCCCTTCTCACCCCCAATTTTAATTCTGAGACCTTCTCCCAATGCCATCTCTTATGAACCCTTTGGAAATGTTAAATCAATGAGAAAGATTAAATCAAATGCAAAGTCTTGTTAGTTCAATCCAAAATAGATGTAGCATGTGCGGTAATACCCACGTAGATGGAGAATGCCAAAGCCATAGTATGATGTATTCGGATAACCTAGAGTACTTAGATCCTCAACCACTATATCAAAATGACCCCAGGACTTTCCAACCACATCCATGCCAACCTTTTCATTCCCAACCATTCGAAATCTGCCCACACTCACCTCACCCTGTAAGTATACCACAACCCTATGAGAACCCTAACTTGAGAGATACGCCCTTAGCCTATCTCAGCAGTAATATTGCTTTCTCACCTCCTTCCGAATCACTTGAAGAAATGATTAAAGAACAAGAAGACATACTTAGAAGTTTTACTTATAATATGTCAAAAATCTTTACTGAACTACCAACACAAGCCCAAGAGAGTAGTGAGGAGAGTAGGAATCAAGCTAGAGCCAACTCTAGGATACAGAAAGTCGAGAGACGCACACACACCACATCGATTACACTTGACACAGACTTACATTCTCATGAGTTTGGTTACAATATCCCTTCAAATCCCACACCAACCCAATTTTCTAAACCTTCACATTCACCTATTCCCGACCTATCAACGTCAAAGACCGACGGAGGGTTTGTTCTAGAAGAACTTTCCGAACCACTACAACTCGAAACTTCCAGCCGGAGTGATGAGGATGATGAAGTAGACGAAGAGATCTAGATGGAAAGCCTGAATTTGGAGATTTACATAGAAGACTCAGCTTCACATGGACTGAAGGAATACATACCGACTCTAAGTAGTGAACTCGTTCAAACTGATATGGTTGAACACGTCCCACAACCAGTTGTGGTTGACCGTATCCCAAAAATCCCTTTGATTGATTCACTTCCTGATCTAATAGACTTTACTAGTACCTTAGAGGAGACAAACACCCAAGTATTTGATGATAACGTTGCTACAAGATTGGAGACCCTGATGGACATTGTCCCACCTCCATGCCCAGAGTACAACTTTTTCATCAAACCAAAGGCTTTAGGAAGCAAGGTGGGTTTTGCATCAAGAGCACCCTACATACCATCTCCCCATTACATAATGACGTACACGTCATGGAGTGATGAGGACCTCTTTTACCAACCCGAATAACCCAAAACTCAAGAGGTAGAAAAAGTCGAGAGCTTTATTTCACCTCAAGTAAAACAAATCACTCACTTTATCATGCCTCTTCCACTGATTGGACATACCCTGACCATAGTCCACTTTAATCCCCTAGGTATGTACCAATATTTCCGCTTGTGTCTACTAATGGATGCAATGGAGCCCCCTAGATTTCCTGAGAAATAGGTTTGGAGTCAAGCTAGTGACTCGAACAAAAACAAGCGCTTCTCGGGAGGCAACCCATTTCTAACATAGGATTATTATTAATAGTAGTAATATTAGTAGTAATAGTAGTAGTAGTAGTAAACTAACCCTCATAAGTAGAATTGAAGCCCTAGAATAGATGCTCGAAGTTTCTTAGATATTTATGATCAAAAAGGAAGGTTTTCAAAACTGACTTGGAATTAAGAATCTCATATGCATTGAAGTCTTTTGTTAAAACCTTAAAATCTTCCTAGTTTGAACTTCACCATTATTCTCAAACGTCATTTTACTCACAAACACGAAAACCTACTATAAGCAATACGATAGTTACCTAGGACATCTTGCACCCACTTGTTTGAGCTTTGAGGTATGACAACATTCTAAGTGTGCTCAACTTGAAATTATGTGTGTTTTTGATATGTCTATACTTGGCTACCTATTCTGCTAATGTGTTTCTATGAATAGTGTTTGTCTTGCGGAAGTACATGATTGGACTCTAAATCATACATCGGTTTGTTTCATTTTCAAAATACTTTTGAAAAGGTTTTCTGCAACCCAGTGAGTCTAGGATTTAAAATAATCATCTGTCTTTTAGAACAAATTTACCTGCACTTGTACAAATGCCTAAAAGACAGAAACCTAAGCCTATGGATAGAGAATATTTATAATTGTGGAATGGCAAATGGGAGTACCATAGTTCATTAGATCTAGAAACAAATTGAACATCTCAAATCAAGGAAAATGATAGCCTAAAAAGATACAAAAGAGAAGATCGAGCTTTACAAATGGAACTCGAGACTTTACCCGAAAATACGATATCAAGTCATCAGTCGGTCGGGGAGATTACAAGTAATCAAGATTTTTGTTTTTTGTATTCAAAGTTGTTAGATCAATATGAGTCGCCGAATCAATTTTTCGGCGCCATCACATCAGTAGATCTGAATAACCCGAATCTTAGACCGCTACCTCTATCCAAATCCTATTGTAGCCAGATTGATTCTCCCTACATCCTAAGGAAGCTATCTCTTCATCTTCTACGCTTCTCGGGAGGCAACCCTTGTTTTACTTTTCAGCATTTTTACTTTCGAAGAAGTGATGAAATCTCCGACCATCTTTCACACTCGGATGTACAAAGAATACTTCCCCCTTCAAGGAAGTGCCAACATTAAAAGAATCTTATATTCGACGTGTTCACACCTATGAGACCAATCACAAGAAGACTTGATCAAGAGTGAACCCAGTAAGACGAAGTTCGGCAAATGCATACCAAGGAACACTGCAACTACCGGGTTGTACTTCTATACCAGTCTCTTTCCTTCGTTATAAGTATACCATATCCAATATGCTTATCGCTAAGTGTGGGATTCAAACCCAACACACACTGCTAAAAGAATACGTCTTAGATGTTTCAAATCCTAAGTGTGGGATTTTACCCCAGTCAGAGCTTAGAATAACATCGAGGACGATGTTCCTTTAAGTGTGGGATAACAGTAGTTACACTATTGTAAAATAGATAATGGTATTTGCTTTATTCTAAGCTCGCTGCTCTTTAGACCATCCTTCTCCAAAAAGTAAACAAAATTTTCAAAATTGAGTTAAAAATATGTTGAAAATGAAAAATTTTAAACAAAGAATGATTTACTTTGGGAAAAGGATAAATACAATACAAATTCTTTTGAGGAATTAGTTTAATGATCCCATAAAGAGCATCGCATAACTAGGCACACAACAACTCAATTTTTGATTCGTGAGGTATCTTGAGCCATATAAATCATTCATTTTTAATGCTTCACTTTTTCGATTCTTGAGTGTGCCGATGTATGCGTTTAGAATCAGAACTAGCTCCTGTTATGCATTTCGAATCCGAACTGGTGAATGAAATGGAGATTGAATCACATCATTCTTAAACCCTTCCATACACCCAAATGAAAATACGTTATCCCTACCCTTTCAAAAACATCCCTCAAACTTCGTAGAAAGTTCCAAAGATGAAAGAAGAGAAGCTACAAGGATATGACGTAGAAAAAAAAAAGAAAATTAAAAGAAAAGAATTCGAAGAAAAGAAAGACAAATGGAGAAAAAAAAAGGACTCCTACCAAAAATCATGAAAAAAGGGCGTCAATCGTCTCAAAAATCCCAACTTTCCTCTTCACAAAAAAAAATAATTATGAATAACCAACACAACCCCCTCTCATATCACCAACACTTCACTCCAAAAAACCCTACATCACTTCTCCTAGAATGACTGTGGCTAGATCGACTTCGCGCTCACTTAAAAGGTAACGATTTAATTCTCGATCAAGCCTATGACGATAAACGATACATGACTAGCGTTCTGAGTGATTGATATAATAGAATAGGAAACCCTAAACACTTTGAGTGATTTGAGTGACCACCTTGAGAGGATCGCCTAGTCATGTATCCAAGATCAAAGATCAAAAGCATGCTCCTAAAGATTACAACCTTACTTTCTTAGAAGCACGAATGTTTTATTTTCCCAAAAACCCTCAGTAAAAAGTTCCAGCCAAAAATATTTCATCATCTAATTATCTTTAACCATGCTTATAATTCGAGTTTACTTGAAGACAAGCAAAGTTCTATGTGTGGGATACTTGATATCGCGTAAAAAGTCACGTTTTTACTACCGATATCTTTATCATTCTGGAACGATTCTGAGTATTTTAACTCGAATAACATCAAAATCAATGAGAATCCTCCAAGAAGATCAAAATGAAGATTAAAGATAAAAAAATCAAGCAAAACGGATGAAAAACGAAGATTCCACGCACGTTTGAAGATTCAAGGCATCAAAACAAGATTTAAAGACTAAAGTGCCCATCATCAACATCCATCTTATCCAAGATGTTCATTTTCAAAATACGAGTCTAACAGAAGAAGAATCAACAAAAACGGATAAAGAATGAAGATTCTACGCCCGCCGGAAGATTCAAATAATTCGTACTTAATATCTGGAGATAGGAAACTCATCTCGGGTATTTCTTTATATCAAAATCTTTGTTTTTGAATTACGAATCAAACGCAAAAAGAATCGACGCAAACGGACACATAACGAAGAAAATACGCACAAACTAACAAACAAAACAAAAAACGGCGAACCGGGGCGGGGGTAGGCCAGCCGTCGCCGGCCACCTACCAGCCACCACCGGCCACAGGTAGGGCGGCACCGTTCACCTGCCACCCATCCCATTTCCGCTTTTTGGTACTTTTGTGTACCCGGTGCCACACCTTTACGCAATTATACGTACCCAGTGCCACAGCTTTCCGCAAAAGTACGTACCTGGTGCACCACATTTTCCACCTTTTTCTAATGTGCTCCCCAAGATGCTAACATAAGCCGGATTTCACCTATAAATAGGAGGCATGAGGCTTCATTTCAACACACACCTTCCACACCTTTCATATCTTTCTTATTTCTTTCTAGCTTTTATTTTCTTTCTCTCTACTTTCTCTCTCTAAGCTAATTTAATTAATTTAGTGAGAGATAAGTAGGAGATTAATTATGTAGTAGTTAGTAGTAGCTATCTTAGCAATATAACGCTTTGGAATATTCGGAAGTAATATATGCATCGTTTTGCTCGCAATAATTACTGGTAATATTTATCATTTCTTTTATTAATTATTTGTAATGTTCTTGTTTGATGTTTACGATTTATTAACATTAGAAATGTCTATTGCCATGATATGCGAGTAGTTACTTATATGTTTGCCATAATTTAGATAGTTATAATGGGATGATATTTGTTGGGACATGTTATTGTAACAACAGATCTAGCTTGTAATAGTACTAGAGATTATTGTAATCAAGTTTGTAAATTGGTTTTGAATTGTAATGAATATATTGGTTGGTAAACATTTTAGAGTTAAATGTTAAATACTGAAAAATGTTGACCAAAGGTTGACCAAGAACCTGCGATGCGAACTGAGTTGAGCTCGCAGGGCAGGTCTGCGAAGCGAGTCCACTGGATTCGCTGGGCCAACTTGGGCTGCGAACCGAGTCGGATCGCAGAGCCCATAAACTGCGACGAGTTTATAAACAAATTAGGTTTGAAACCTAATTAACTTTTGCCAATTGATAACTACGAACGAATTGAACTTTCCAGAGCTTTCAACATAATCTAAGGGTTAGGTATTGATTGATTAACATCAGTTATAATCAATACAAAACATATTAGATTATTGATTTCACTAATACTTGTGAAACAAACCGTTTACAATCCGTAAACACCGTATTAAGGGATTCCACACCTTAATACCTAAAGATAACCTCGTTATCGATCCTAATATATACGGACTTACAATTGGTATCAGAGCCTACGGCTAGATACGCGTAGGTTCGAGGTTATTCGGATAATAACGGTTGATTTAGAAGTTTTTGGGTTTGTTTACGTCCGTAATCTTAGGGTTTAGACGTTCAAAAACCTAAAATTTTCGTTTTTGGGGTTTTCAGCCGATTCTGCGAACTGAGTTCTTTCTACGAACTGAGTTCTCCCCTGCGAACTGAGTTCATTCTGCGAACTGAGTTTCTGCGATCTGAGCATTCTTCTTATTTGATTAATTTCTGGAATTTGCAACAATGTCTGACATAAGTAAGATGATCGAGATGGATCATGAGGTTTGGAAATCTAATGTTCCACCTAAATTGCTCCGACTTGAAGACTACTATGGATGGAAAGACAGATTTGAATCACACTGTCGGTTCCATGACTTGTCTATTTGGATGTGCATTAAGAATGGATATATTGCACCTTATGCTAAGGTTGGTAGTAAGACAGTGGCACTTACCTATACTCAAATGAGTGATGAAGAAAAGAAGGATTATCAAATTGAGAATAAAGTTCATTCTTCAATTAAAATGAGTCTTCCAAAAGAAATCAACCATAAGTTGAAGTCTTTTCATACTGCTAAAGAGCTACGGGAAGCTCTAGAGAAAAGGTGTGATGGAAGTCCTCAAGTTAAGGCAGGTAGGTGTAATCTGTTAAAGAAACAATTCATAGTTTTCAAAGCTATGAAAGGTGAAGATCTTGATGCATATACCACCCGATATTACCATCTGTTAAGTGAGCTAGATGACCACGGCATTACCTATTCTAATACGGAGAAGACTGACAAGTTTATTGAGGGTCTTCCTTCAAAATGGGAAATGTATGGAGTTATGCTTAAAGATAACGATGAGCGTTATGCATCTATGTCTTTGGAGCAAGCAATTGACAAGCTCCGTGGATATGATTTCAAAAAAAGATCTAGAGATACTGATCTGGATCAGGTACAAGATCCTGGGCTTTATCATGGAAAAACAACTATCTCTAACAGTTCTTCCAGTTCGACCACTGCTTTGCTAGTTGGTGATACTGGAGTAACTGGTGAAATTTTATCTGAAGACTTATGCTTTATAAGCTCATCCGGTGGTGAAGCAAAAAGCAAGACAACTGAGAAGTCAGCTCAAGAGCATCACAAAATGCTCATGAGTGTGAAATCCGCTGAACAACAACTTTCAGTTCTTGCTTCATTTGTTGCTTCATATGAAAATTACATCCAGGGTAAGATCAATGATCCAGCTACTTTTGATGAGGATTATGATCAGGTAGACCCCGACGACTTAGAAGAAATGGATCTCCAGTGGCAACTTGCTATGGTGTCAAGGAGAGTTAAAAATTTCTTAAAGCGTACTGGAAGAAAGATTGTGGGAAATAAAGTTGGATTTGATAAATCCAAAGTAAAATGTTTTAACTGTCAAGGTTATGGACATTTTGCTAGGGAATGTCAAAGATCCAAAACTGAGAAATCTGTGAATCCAGAAAAACCAAGTGCTTCTCTGTCTTCTAAAGCCTTGGTCGTTCAACAACTGGATGGTTCTTATGACTGGAGAGCTTTGTCTGAAGAAGCTCTAATGGCTGAAATTGAAGATCCAGTTCAGACTGAGGAGACACCATCTTACATGCCTACTGTTGAGGATTATCAAATAAAGATTCCTGATTTGAAGATGCTAGCAGTTGAAGATGATGTGTTGGACTTGGGATCAACTGAAGATCTATGTCCAGAAGACTTTGTTGCACAAATGGCTGAACTCCAAACTGAAAAGAAACGGGTATGTCTTGATGTTCCTACACTTATAGATGTATGTCAGTTAGTGACTAGTTTACAAGCACAGGTCAATGTCTTTGCTGAATCACATAAGGCTTTAACATCTGAACTAGAACTGGCCAAGATTGATGTATGTAGATTAAGTGAGGACAAGCTAGACCTTAAGAAACAGATTAAGTCCTACACATCTGATAAGACTGTACTTAGGAATATAATAAATGAACAATCTGTGACAATAGATGGTCTTTATTTAAACCTAAAGGACTTAAATCAAGGAATAGCTGACAAGGACAAAGAATTAGTTGAATCTAAGGTCAAGTTAGTTGAGCTAAATCGTAAGTTTGAGAGTTATAGAACTTCTTCTTTAACTATGGACAATATAATTGATGCTCAACGTAGTGTAAAGGACAAGACTGACTTAGGCTATAGTGATGTACCTCCGCCTTTTAATGCTAATTACACTACTACTAATGTTGACCTAGAGATGATTGATGTAACTTCTAATTCTGATGGTTATGTACCCGTAGAATCTGATGTCTCTAAGATACAGAAGGATGTTCCTAAAGAACAATCATCTAAAATTGGTAAGATAACAGGTTTCACCAATGTACAATTTGTATCGGGTGGAATGCTGAATGATGCCAAAGTAGATGATAAGCTTATTAAAGAATAGAATGATTCACCTTTAGTATCTAAGACTCAGATTGAAACTAAGGCAAAATATGTTAAGTCACGTAGGCAGATGTCTTGCTTCAAATGCCATCAAAAGGGGCATGTGGCTTCTTGTTGTCCTAATAAGAAGTTGGAAGCAATTTATAAGCCTGTGAATAACTAGAAACCAAAACATGTAGACAGGCCTAGTGCTAAACCTGGTTTGGGAAGCAAACCTGTGAACATGTTGAAGAGAGACAACACTAGTAGTGTCTCTCCACCTAAACCTAAGAGACCTTATTCTCAAAGTAATAATTCTGTCAATAAATCTAGAGATAAGACACCCTCAAGGTTTAGAACACCAAGTAGAAACCATAGTCAATATGAAAATGGTTCTACTTCTCATGCACAACAAAACAGTCAAATGCCTAGGAGGTTTTCCACTCACTCTCCTCACAGGCATAAGACTATAAATCATCAACAATCTCAACCTCCAGTAAATGTCACCAAGACTCCCGATGGGAACAGTTATGGTTATTTTAAGGAAGTTCAGATTGTAGATGATAAGGGACAACCCTAGACCGTAATGGCTTGGGTCCCTCTTGAAAACTAAATGTGTGCGACATGTCATGTGCAGGAGCAAACTGTGAACAAAGACAGCTGGTGGTATGTAGACAGTGGATGCTCAAGACACATGATAGGAGAAAGAAGTCTACTGAACGACTTCAAAGGTTGTTTAAAACAGCGAGTAAATTTCGCTGGAGATAAACGAGGAGTGATTACGGGAAAAGGAAAAGTTTCAAATGGAACTTTGACTCTTGAAGATGTGAATTATGTTGAAGAACTAACTCACAACTTGGTGAGTGTTTCCCAGGTCTGCGATAAAGGTCATCCAGTTCATTTTAATGAAAAGGAAGCCTTAGTCCTGAAGCCGGGATTTGTTATTCCCGAAGAATGGATACTAATGAGGGCTCCAAGGAAGAAGGACATCTATGCTATTAACATGGGTGTTCCAAATACTTCAATGGAGTCTACATGTCTATTATCCAAGGCTTCTGAAGCAGATTCTATTCTATGGCATAGGAGAATGGCACATTTGAACTTTCGTAAAATGAATTACATAACCAAAAATGGTTTAGTTTGGGTGTGCCACAGAAACGTTTTGATTTTGAAGACAGGTGTGTTTCTTGTTTGAAAGGAAAACAACATAAGAAACCAGACAAGTCCAAAACAGAAAACTCTATATCCTTGCCATTTGAATTGCTACATATGGATCTCTTTAGCCCAATAAGCAAAAGAAGCATAGGTGGCAAATGGTATTGTCTGGTTGTTACAGATGATTTCTCTAGATTCTCATGGGTGTTCTTTTTGAAATCTAAGGATGAAACTCCAGGAATGCTTATAGAGTTCTTAGATTTAGTAGAGAATGTCTATAACACGAGAGTTAAGAGAATTCGTAGTGATAATGGTACGGAGTTCAAAAATTCTACGTTGAATGTCTATTGCTTAAGTAAAGGAATTCAACATCAATTCAGTGCACCTTATGAACCACAGCAAAATGGCGTTGCTGAAAGGAAGAATAGAACTCTTATTGAGGCAGCAAGAACCATGCTTGCAGATTCAAGGCTTCCGGTCATCTTTTGGGCAGAAGCAGTGAATACAGCATGCCATGTCTTGAATAGGGTACTAACTGTTAAGAAGCATAACAAGACTTGTTATGAACTTCTGAACAAAAAGAAACCTAATTTGAAGGGATTTGAGCCCTTTGGTGTCTCATGCACACTTTTGAAGACTAACAATCAACCTAAGTTTGGGGAAAAGGCTGACGAAGGATATTTCCTAGGTTATATTCCTAATTCACCAAACAAGAAGGTTTTCAATAAAGTCACTGGTCGTGTGGAAACTGTCTTCAACATTGAAGTTACAAGTTATACTCATGACAAACATAAGGGATTAGATTGGCAATTCGATTATTCAGAT
The DNA here is from genome assembly GCA_963422505.1 of Pseudognaphalium luteoalbum. Taxonomy (NCBI): domain Eukaryota; kingdom Viridiplantae; phylum Streptophyta; class Magnoliopsida; order Asterales; family Asteraceae; genus Pseudognaphalium; species Pseudognaphalium luteoalbum. The sequence goes on from OY730193.1 coordinate 25,855,387, forward strand.
CTGTTTAAGTCATTTAAAGTCCCTATAAGTGACTATGTGGTTAATTCCAAAATCCCTGAGCATTTATTGTACGGTGACGGGGACACAGACCTGACACATACATCGAATGCTTCTTCATATGGTACGTCTGCAAGTAATCACTCGGTTAGTACTTCAAAAGAGCCATCAGTGGATAAACCTCAAGAACAAGACAAGTTGTCGGAAGTTACTCAAAGGGTATTAGATAATATCTTTACTCCTACAAGGGAATTGAGGGAAAGAATAAATTCTGATGAGATGTACAGTACTGATGAGGATATGCCACCATTGGAAGAGATTGGTACCAATTTGGATGATGAGATACCTGTTGAGCCTGTAACTGTGACTAGAACAAGTAGGAATCATCCTGTGGAAAATATCATTGGTGATCAAAACCTTCCAATGTTAACCAGGAGTCAAGCTAAAGCTAGAACTTCTGAATTCACTAGCTTATACGTTTCAATTAAAGAAACTGGGATTACAAATAAATGTCTTTATGCATACTTTATCTCACAAGTTGAACCTAAAAATGTTCAACTAGCATTAAAAGAAAACTCGTGGGTAGAAGCTATGCAAGAAGAATTGACTAAGTTTAAAAAGTTGAATGTATGGGAGCTAGTTGACTTACCTTCTGGTGAGTATCCTATTGGAACTAAATGGGTCTTTAAGTGCAAAAGAGACGATCGGGGAATTGTTACTCGCAATAAAGCTCGTTTAGTGGGCCAAGGATTCAATCAAGAAGAAGGTATAGATTACAACGAAGTGTTTGCACCTGTTGCTAGGCTTGAAGCAATAAGGGTATTCTTATCTTTTGCAACTTACAAGGAAATTAAAGTGTATCAGTTGGATGTTAAGAGTGCCTTTTTGTATGGCAAAGTACAAGAATTGGTGTATGTCTCTCAACCACCAGGGTTTGTTGATCTAGATTATCCAGATAGAGTATATCGCTTGAATAAGGCTCTATATGGATGACATCAAGCACCCAGGGCATGGTATGAGACACTAGCAAAGTACCTTCTTGAGAATGGATTTACAAGAGGTTCAATTGATAGTACACTTTTCGTTAAATGAAAAAAGAATGACTTTCTGCTCGTTCAAGTATATGTTGATGACATCTGATAAGCATCAAATAGATACTATATTTTATACTATTTATCCCTATATTTGTATACATTTTAATGCATTTATATGATTTTAGATACTTATTTTGTTAATATTTGCAGAAATGTATTTTAATTAAAGATTGAAGAAAAAGGAACAAGAACGAATCCAAAACTGAAGAAAACTGAAGAAAATGAAGAAATGAAGAAAAAGGAACTTAAACCTTAAAGAATTGAAGACCTAAAATGATAATATTGAAGAAATGGGCCAAATTAAAGATTAAGATCCGTTAAAGAGAAGAAGAAGCCGAAAAGTGAAGCCCAACCTGAAGTTGGAAGATTCTGGAATTGAGGTCCAACCGGCGGTTGGGGTATAAAAGGTTTAAGGCGGTTTCAGACGCGGAGTTGGACCAGGACTCAAATTGATCCAACCGGCGATTGGAGGTTCCAACCGGCGGTTGGACTGGCGGTTTTGAAAACTATAAATAGAGGCTTAAGTTTAGGTTTGAGATATACGATTCAAAGAATAAAAAGTTGAAAGTTAGGGTTTTAGGTCGACTATAGGTACGAATTTGGAGGCTAAGGAGCTAGGGTTTAAAGGTTTTTAACCCTAGGAAAAGGTAGTTCGTCAATTGGTTCGGTTTCTTTATCCTTGTAACTTTATTATTCTTTTGGGTTATTTTGGATATTGTTTATTTGAATTAATTGCTTGTTAGATTTTCATTATGAATATTTAAATGTATGTTTATTTAGTTTATTATATGAATTATATGTTTATGTTGGAACTATATTATTGAATATTATTATACAAGAATTGTTCGTGTTATATTATATTAATGATGGTTCTTAATTTAGTTAACTGATTTATATAAACTAGAATGACCATAAAAGTTTCTATAGATTAGGTAATTATGTTCACATCTTGATATCATTTATTAATGTTAAGTAATCTTATAAGTCAACCTATCCTTAGGAATTGTATTAATAATATGTTGATAGATCTTAATAAATAGTGATACTTTACATATCCTTTGACTGTATTGCTATATGAAAATTATCTTATTCTTTGTGGTTTTCTACATTAGTAAATCACAATAATAATAGCCAGCACGCAAATAGACATAATTTAATATAATAAGTTTAATAAATAATAGTTTAAATAGTCATAATCTTCTATCCAATTGAGTATTCTTAAGTTGTGCCTTAAAACTTATCTATTAAGAATCGGTATCAAATATAAATATGTTCGATCGGAACTAAAACGTCCCCCTATCTTGTATATTATTGTTAAATTGTATATTGATTGTAATAATTGTAATTAGAATAAATAAATAGTTAGTTATAAATTAAATCACGTTCCCTGTGTTCGAATCTGGACTTACTTATAAAGCTATATTCTATGATCAGGATAACACTTGCCTGAATTGTGTGATAGTATTATTTAGTATTTCCTTATTTAAAACTTGTGATTATAATTGTCTATACTTAGCACACATCAACATCATTTTTGGGTCTTCTGACGAAAAGATGTGTCAAGAATTTGAGAAAGTCATGCGAAAAAGATTTGAAATGTTTGCTATGGGAGAGTTGAATTTCTTCTTAGGATTACAAGTTGATCAAAAAGAAGATGGTATGTTCATTCATCAATCAAAGTATACCTATGAACTGTTAGAACGTTTTAAGATGGATGAAACACGCATATATCATACTCCTATTCCAGAAAATCATGGACTTGGACCGGATACATCGAGTGACAAAGATGTGGATCCTACTCTTTATAGGGCCATGATTGGGTCTCTAATGTATCTCACTGCATCCAGGCCGGATATAATGTTTGCAGTATGTATCTGCGCAAGATATCAAGCCTCACCTAAAGAATCTCATATGCAAGTAGTTAAAAGAATCTTTCGTTACCTAAGAGGGAAACCGAAGCTGGGACTTTGGTATCCAACTGGAGGAAACTTGGATTTTATTGCTTACACTGATTCTGATTATGGAGGATGCAATCAGAATATTAAGTCCACTACTGGTGGATATCAGTTCCTTGGAGGAAGATTAGTGTCTTGGCAGTGCAAGAAGCAAACCTTAGTAGCCATTTCTACATGTGAAGCTGAGTATGTTGCTGCAGGCAGCTGCTGTTCTCAAGTGTTGTGGATTCAACAGCAAATGAGAGATTATGGTTTAAATTTAACCAACACTCCGATGATGATTGACAATGAATCCACCATATCTATCACTAATAATCCTGTAAAGCACAGCAAGACAAAGCATATTGATATTCGTCATCATTTCATAAGAGACTGTGCTGAAAAGAAGCTTATACAGTTAGTCAAGGTTCCATCATTGGATAACTTGGCAGACTTGTACACAAAAGCTTTTGACAGGAATCGTTTTGAGACATTGGTTCAACTGAACGGAATGAAGAATCCAGAATAAATAGTCTTCCAAAGGAAATGTAATAGCTTAAGTCTTTCTATTAAAAAAAAAGGGGGGGGGGGGGGGGGCGTATGGCATTTATTTGCTTGTTACCTTAGAGGAATCGCCTCCAATAAAAGAACAACAGGAGTTCTTTTAGAAATTGTTTAAGTTTTTATCTGCAAAAACTTGGGAGATGATAGTACATTAGGAGAATAAGCCTAAGAATAATACCTTAAGTATTAAGTATGATGCGTTAATAAATTCCTATTGGTCACTCTAAGATAAAGATTTTAACTAGAACTTGACTTATATTTATCTTATTATACACCTATATCCACTGATAATAACCCGTCTCTTACCTCATAAGTGATAAGAATAATTTTAGTCTAGTCAGCTTCATCATACGATATATTGATAGGCAGATTATGCTAAGATTTCTGAGCGTTTAAGAAATTCTAAATGCATGTGTCTTATCTTTTGTGAAACTGCTATACCTTGTATGACTCAAGTCTTAATTGTTAAATGATAGTACTTCCATGCACTGTTATCTTAAACAAAAACAAAAAGATACAAAGTCTTTAAGACTACAAGGTGACTTATATGTCTCTAAAGAGCATCATTTAGTAAACTCTACCTTACATATGAAAGATACAAAGTATCAAGTGTCAAGCGTAAGTTATATGCTTCTAAAGGACATCATTTAGTAACTCCTACCTTATAAAAATAGGATACAGTGTTATGAGTTGTACTTGAGTTTCTCAGTATATTGTATAGTAGAAAACACTAGATATTGTTCACATTAACAATAAAAAGTTTGCTCAGAAATCTGTGTATAATTTGTTTCTGTGGATCATAATATCGATAATCGTCTTGATCTGTCTATGAATTTTGAACATTCACCTTAGTGAATAAGTTCTAAAGAAATTATAAGTTATTTTTCAACAATATGTTATATCGTGTGGATAAAGGTAAATAAGATATAATTTTATAAATATAAGTTTATTACGTGTTAAAGTTGAAATTTTATTGTGCTTATATGAATTTCATGAGGTATGAATATTAACGATCGTCTTAGACTTATTAAAAATCAATTAAGTTTTGCTTATTCTTTCTAATATGATTTCTAAGCAGATAATTCTTAATGAGTTAAGCATAGAATTAATTTTTGCTTAGTATTTTTGTTTACATTTTAATTTTGTAAAACTCTATTTTATTATAATTCAATAAAGTTGGATTGATTTATTTATTGTGTTATTCTTTAGAATTAAGTTAAATAATATTTTATCGTTCCGTGTTTGAATAAATGTGACAAAAAGGCAATGGGAAGTTAATACATTTGACTAGTAAAAATGAATAAAAGTTCAATTTATATTTAAAGCTAAAATCGCAATTTTGGTCAAAACTGTGAAGTTGACCAGTCAACGTTGCGAGGTGAGTTTAGAGTATAAAAGGGACAAGTCAAGCGAGTCAAACCCACACTTTCCACACATTCTGCGAAGCGAAACCAAACCTCCTGCGAGACGAACATCTGCGAAGCGAACCGAACCACTTATTCGGTTGATTTTCGATTTTCCAGACAGAGGAAGGGATTTTCACTTCCTGTTTCTCATACAACTTTTGATTACGAATCTAAAGAGGTATGCCTGGTGATTTTTAACCGAGTATTTCACTTGTAATTGCTTGTTTTGAGTTTTCGAAGGTTTCGGTTTAGTTTTTCATAAATTATACGTTAATTGATGAATTACAGAACGTAAAACGATAAACATATGATCTACAAGCCATTACGAACCTATTTGTATCAGTTATTTGCTTTAAAATTTACTTGATCATGGGTTTGAGTTTGAATATCACAACAGTTGCGTCTGCGAAGTGAGATTCATACTCACTTCGCACCCCGCTCCTGCGAAGCGAAGTAAATCACTTGATTTCGGATCGAAGATTAAATTCTGCGAAGCAAATTCAACCTTTGACTTCGCATCGCAGATTGAATCTGCCAAGCGAACTTAATATTTGAGTTCGGATCGCACACCATTCTGCGAAGTGACAACTCACACCGCATAGCATTCTTGCGAAGCGAACTCAATACTTGGATTCGGATCGCATCATATTTTTGCGATTTCAAACCTCCGATCGCAGGTTACTCTGCGAAATGAACCTCATTTCGCAGCTAATAATGGCGAAGCGAGTTGTAATGGTTGACTTTTATTGACCATTGCGAACTGAACTTCACTTCGCACAGGATTCCTGCGAAGCAAAGTGACTCTTGTTAATTTTAATTTTTAACATTTTCAAATGTGATTTGTATACTAAACGTTTGATTTAATCGATATTTAGTTTACAAAATATATGTTATAACTTGTTTTCGATTTGAGGACTGTGCGGTTACAAATAATTGACAAGTTAACCTTTAATTACATCATTAGACTTATGAACTTTCGTTAATAAGTTAAAAATATGTAATCACTTAGAACTTTTGGGTTAATTAATATCGAAAGTTTTCCGACTCATAGCGAAGTCGAGCGGCGTGTCCCGATAATTAATCGACGGTATATTTACTCAAACTTTCTTTTATAACTAACAAATGTAATATAATTTAACAAATATAATTGAAAATTTAACTTTGTTTAATTGTTTAATTAAGGTTGTAGATTAAATTGTTAGTTAATAGAAAACTTAGATGTTTGATGATCAGTCGATCATAATACGTTAAAGTTTAAATTAACTAATGTTTGTTAGTTAACGCTAATTGCCATTTGTGTTATTTATAATAATAGATATGGCAGATAGAGCTTTTGCACCTGGACACAACATTCTGGTAAGTCTCGACACCAGTGAGCGCGGTGCTGAGCGATTAACTGAGATCTTGACGTTTTTGGCATGACCAGGATTAGATTGCCATTACCGAGTCACCTTCTATATCTCAAAATATATTGACCCAGTTCTAGGACAATATTGAGTTCGATGATGCGGCTAACCCTCCGGTTGCCCGTACATGGATTAATGAACATCCTGTTGTCTTCTCTGCTGATGATCTACGCCAGATTTTGAGATTAGGCACTGTAGAGCAGGAAGCTGGTGTGACACCCGGTCAAAAAGGGCCAAAATTAGCCCCTAATTTAAACCTAAATCATTCGTACTCAATACGTGATTAAACAAAAAAATTCGGATATTAGATATATAAATATATATATATATAACATTAAAATGATTATTTAATAATCACATACCATCAAATCTGAAAGAACACGCAATCTCAAATACAGACGTTGGTGCAAAGCATTTTTAAATAATGTATTATTAATGAGAATAATAATTATTTACTTGGTTGCGAATTTAAACGCATATTGTACACTGAAAACTATCCGTCAAACCAAAGAGAAACAAAAATATAATTTTATATCTCATTAAAAGTATTTTTATAAAATACTTCGATTAAAAATCTAGACGATTTCATATTTAAAATTTTATCATTTGAAAATATTATACTAGTTATCGATCGGGTACAAAAACACGGGTATTTTGTACTACGCGTGGGAGCCAACCAACTCCAATAATTGGAGTTGACCGACTACTTCTTCTCCTTCTTCTTCACTTTCTTCTTCCATTTCCTCCATCTCTTTCTCTATCTCTCGGGTATCATCAACAACAACAACATCAGTAACAATCATCATCATCATCACATTCATCTTCATCTTCTTTGATCATCATCACCATCCGGATCATCATCCTCCTCCTCACGGGTTCAAATTTTAATTTGTAAGAAAACTCAAACTTTACTTTAATTTCGCGTTTATAATACTTATATTATCATATACTAGTATTTTATATATGAGAATTTGGTTAAAAATGAAGTTAAAAACTGGGTTGGGGATGAACTGCACGAACAGAACTGGAACAGGCCTGAAATAGGCTACCAGCCGAACGGCTGGACTCGATGAGCCGAACGGCTGGATTCGATGAGCCGAACGGCTGGACTTCCATAGCCGAACGGCTGGACTCGATGAGCCGAACGGCTGACTTCGATGAGCCGAACGGCTGGACTTCCATAGCCGAACGGCTAGGACTTCCATAGCCGAAGAATTTCACAAGTGTTTTCAGGGTAGCTTCTCGATGAAAAATTTATTAGAAGGGTTTGGGCTAAAAGTCACACGGTCACTCGAAAACGACCCAATGAGCAAGGCTATGTACCATAGCGTAGGCGGTTTTAGGCCTTTCGGGGTCGTCTAGGGGTCGAAAATGACATATTTCAGTTTTTGGACCTCGTACCAAATTTCGTAACTTATGAAATAAAATATAACGAATTTAGGGATAATTATAAACAATACGATACATCCATGAACGAGTAATATAAATGCAAAAACACACGTTATATATCTTTAGAATATAATTTCAATCCGTCACCAACGGGCCGTACATTTTATAAACTTTAATCGGAAGTACAAATATAATCACTTGGACATAATCAAAATGGATAAACATTAATACGGAGAAATATTAGATAATTAAATGCTTATTAGAATCTCGCGTGTTTAGGACACTAGGAGATTCGGGGATTGTCTATCCACGTCGGACATATTCATTGCTCGGATAGACTCAAGTGAGTCTCACAGCCCCACTTTTACTATTTTTAAACTTGGGGTGAGATACAATGCTTACTTGTTTTCGTGATCACTGTTATTCGGTTAGTTAATTTAATTATTAACTCTGTTAACATGTTGGTTATCATTGTCGGTCTTGATTTTCATTGTTCGGGTATTGCATGAGTGTTTTAATACGGGAAAGTCCTCATCATTGCATGGTTCGTTAACTTAATAAGGCGCGATTACTAAAAGATAGATCTACCATGGGAGTGACGTCCCCGTCCGGGTTGCTAGCTACAACCATGTACAAACGGGCATTTTAGTAATTGTTATGGGTGTTGACACCGTTCGGGGGGCACAAATCGGGTTAGGCCTCGAACCATGGCTTAATGCAATACAAATTTCATTGTCGGTAAATCTAGTCGGTAACCTTAATTGGTTAATCATAGTTCGGTAACCTTGATGGTTTAATCATTGTTCGGAAACCTTAATTGGTTTATCATTGTTCGGTTGTATTATTTAATCTTTATCGGTATTAAATCGTCGGATAATCATGTTGATCACATCAATGTTTATGTTAAACCTGTGAGATTCACCAGCTTTATAGCTGACCTTTTAGTGTTGTATTCTCAGGTGATCAGTGATAGTAGGATGGCCCTCAGGATAAGCTATCTACTTATGAGTCGCATGCATCTATTTGGACATGAAGATTTTCTTGCATTATGTTTTGTATTAATGGTTATGTATTAAAATCTTCAAAATCAAATGTGAACTCGCTGTTATTGTAAACTTATAACTTATGACTTAAAACTTTGTACTACTTTTGTAATATATTTATAAACGTCTCATGTAGAGTCGTTTGCTTGAAACCTCTGCGTTTGATTATTGATTAGTCACACCCAAAATTGCCGCTTCCGCAAATCATGAAATTGGGGGTGTGACAGCTGGTCCATCTGCTTACTCAACGGATTTTATCGAGGGAGCTTTGGGCAGAATGGGATATTCTGGTCCCAGACGTGGACGTCAATTCATCAAGGCGTTCATTTTAGGGCAGTGGAGATTCTTATTCCACATCATTGTTACGATCTTCGGTAACAAGAAGGGAGGATACGACGAGCTCAGCCCTTAGTTATTTTCTGGGCTACTGTCACTGGTTTATAACAAACCATACAGTTTTTCTTCTTATATCTTCGGTTCTTTTATCGGTCAGATCACTGGAGCAGTTAGATCGAAATTTTTGATCTATCCACGATTTTGTATGCTCATTATTCGTCACTGCATTCCTGATATGCCAACAGTTGCTCTGGATCGATTTGTTGATCGAGTCAACTTGCGTACATACAACGCTTGCTTTCTCAACTCCTAAAGACGTCCAGACGTAGTGAAGCCGGAAGCGGTTGATTTATTTGGTTATCTTCTGGATGAGAATTATGTGGCTCCAGCCAATGATGGGTGGTTAGATGTTGAGCCTGCTACTGCGGTACCTGTACCTGTGGCTGATGTGGTTATTCCTGATGATCCACAATAGCTTCTGGATGATGTTTTAGAACATCCGGGACAACAGGTTGATGCAGAGGTTGCTGCACAGGTTGTGCAGGAGGTGCTAGTACAGCATGATGATGTTATTGATCCTGTTTTACAGGCTATTGACCAGTATGTTGCATCACCTGAGGTAAATTTTATAATTATATAGTAATATAGGTAATTAGGTGTTATATTCTAATTATAATATTATTATATGATGTAAATGTTATAGATATTTAGTTAATTAGATAATGTTTCTGATTATAAAATATAAATATCATTGTGAACAGGGAGCTGAGACTGCAGACCCAGAGGTCACTCGACCTGAGGGTGAGCAGGGACAGCTTGATAGATCTGAGGGTTTACCTTCTAAGGTAATTATCATATTAATCATAAGTATATAGAACTTGTATGATAGAGCTTTTAGCTAATCATAAATGTTTAATATATTTAATATTTAGGATTCTGATGTTGGTCCATCTGGAAGCCGTGATGGTGAATCGGCTTCAGATGATGATGATAGTAGTCCTTCTCCACCTCCAGATGCTGGTTATATTAGATATCGATCTATGATGATTCCAGATCCAGCTCTGAAGGAGAAGAGGAAGGCTAAGGAAGTCGACTTAGACTTCAGTATTATTGATGAGGGTCCTGAGGAAGAGGATATACCTCTTATTTCTCAACGCAGGAAGCGTTCGAGGACTTTGACCATTAGAGATGTTTCTCAAGATACACCACAGGTGGAGTTGATGACACCGGTGGTTTCTGAACCTATATCTGTACCGACTAAGGTATGAGATAAACGTTTAGTACTAAAAGTGTTATATAATTACTTAAGAAATTGAGACAGAATAATCTGTAACAATTATTTTTCTTTATGTAATTGTATCTATCTTAATAGGCTGAGCTAAGGACAGAGTTACCGACACAAGAATCGGTTTCTCAGACTATCAAAGAAGGGGTTGTGGAATTGGTGCGTTCTGCACAGTTTCCTACGACCAAAGCAAGTCGTTTTGCTGTTGGTCTTCTCACAACTGCCTTATCTCAGGCTATTCCACCGCTTACTCGTGAGTCATTTCTTGCTTCTGTGACACCACCTGGACCATCGACGATTCCAGTAACTCCTATGACTGATGCTGAAAGGATTACATCCTTAGAGTCTAGGGTAAAGGAGTTAGAGAAATTGACGGGATCGGTTCCACGGTTGTTAGCTGAGAATCTTTCTTTAGCACAGCAGTTGGTCACTGTTAGTGAGTCTTATCGCACATTGATGAAGATTCATTACACATTGCTTGATGACTGCACTGCTCAACGCCTGAAGCTTGACAACTTAGAAGAACTTGTTTTCAGTTTACATCAGGAACAGTCAGCTCAGGGGGAGATTAGGGTTTATAAGGCAGCGTGCAAAGAAGATGAGCTGAAGCTGAAAAGGAGACATGACAGAGATGATGATCCCAGTGCATATAAAGATAGTGAGCCGAATGGTCCTTCAAAGACTAGTGAGCAAGCTACACTTCAGGGGGAGTCTGAGTCTGCTGGTATTGGTGCTAGTGCTAGTGGGAGTGGGAGTGGAGCTGGTGAGAAGTAGTTATATGTTGTATTTAAAACTGATATACTTTTGTAATCTTAGATTGATTGTAATATTATTTATAATCTTTTAAAGATTAATGTTTTGTAAGTATATAAGTTACGTTGATATAAGATTTAGACTTGTGATTTTATAAATAACAAGTAAAAATTATATAAGATTAATTATATAAGATTTGAGATATGTTTATAACAAATTAAAATTATATAAGATTAATGATTAAATGTGATTATACGATTGAGATGAATAAAGGAAATTCTTAGATTGATTCAGAGAAATCAATGAAAGAATTTATATTATATTATCTAGTTCGTGGTATTTAAAATTTTTACAGAAAAGAATGTTGAAAGTGATTCTGATATTGAGATTGTCGATGAAGTTGAAGCGGAAGTTGATTATGATCTAGAGGAAGGTGAGTTTGTACCTCCTGAAGATTGGACTTCTGTTGTCAATATTGGATTAGTTGAAGGTGTGGATCTTGATGCTAATATAGATGAATACATCATAAATCCTTCAAGAACAAATGTGACTATTCAGGATGAAGAAGGAGAAAGAGTTATAGATTTAGATGAATATCTAAATGAATCAACTGATTCTGACTTTGAAGAAGATCTTCCTGATTGTCATAAAGATAATCCGATCTTTAAGCCTTTGGAGAAGAAGAAAAAGGCTAAGACTGCGATATCAAAAGTTGATATTACTAGAAAGCGAGTACCTAAGAAAGGTATAATCGGTTGGTATTATGACGCAGATTTAAAGCTTTTTGCAATTAAAAGGTATGACGGGGTTCAATACTTTGAAAGAAAGCTTTCAGTTTTTAGTTCTTTACCGAGATTTGAAATACGAGACTTGGTTAGAATGGAAATGAAGAACCCTAGTAATGATCCTTATGGAAGATATGTCAAAAGGGTAATCAAGACTGAGGGTTGGTCAATGAAGTTTGAAAGAATTAATCCAAGAGTTGGAAAAACTGTTAAATTAAATGAAAGAAGTCAAAGAACTGGAAGACGACTGCGTAAAAAGATTTATCCAACAGTTAAATGCGTACAGCAGATACCGTTGAAGCTTATGCCTCAGGATATTCTGGGAAATATGAAGAGATGGCATGTAGAAGCTGGAACTGGTGAAGCTGTGGTTTTTGAAGCTGATGATGAAGTCGAAGATGGAGAAAAAGAACTTTTGAGAATATATGATCATCGACACTTAGTGAATCTTTCCAAGAATGATCTGTTGATGTTATACAAGAACAGGATCACTGTTATTGAAGGTTGGGGAGATTTAGGAAGAGATTATCAGCTGATGGTTAAAACTTGCATTAAACTGAAGATGTATGCTGGAAGTAAAATTTACAAGTAAAGATCAAAGACATTTTTGAAGACATAGATGCTAGAGCTATTGTCAAGGGGGAGTCTGTTGGGACATGTTATTGTGATAACAGATCTAGCTTGTAATAGTACTAGAGATTATTGTAATCAAGTTTGTAAATTATTTTTGAATTGTAATGAATATATTGGTTGATAAACATTTTAGAGTTAAATGTTAAATACTGAAAAATGTTGACCAAAGGTTGACCAAGAACCTGCGATGCGAACTGAGTTGAGTTCGCAGGGCAGGTCTACGAAGCGAGTCCACTGGATTCGCTGGGCCAACTTGGGCTGCGAACCGAGTAGGATCGCAGAGCCCATAAACTGCAAATCGAGACGAGTTTATAAACAAATTAGGTTTGAAACCTAATTAACTTTTGCCAATTGATAACTACGAACGAATTGAACTTTCCAGAGCTTTCAACATAATCTAAGGGTTAGGTATTGATCGATTAACATCAATTATAATCAATACAAAACATATTAGATTATTGATTTCACTAATACTTGTGAAACAAACCGTTTACAATCCGTAAACACCGTATTAAGGGATTCCGCACCTTAATACCTAAAGATAACCTCGTTATCGATCCTAATACATACGGACTTACAATATTAAATATTGTAAAGTAATATGACGGCCCCTATTCGACTGTTCCCGGATAAAGTGCTGGAAACGCTTTATGCGGAGTACAAACGTATGGAAGTCTGGGACGACCGAAGGTAGTTATATTACGGATCAATATTATAAATTTGCTAAATGAATTTCTGTTTATAGTTTAATTATAATATTATGAACGAATGATGGCATGTTTGGCCAACCACTTATGACCAGACTGCCCCAAGTTATTCCGGTAGGGTTAAACCTATTCATGCGACTGTTTATTCAACAGACCATGCCATGATACAGACATCTCCGACGACCGAGATTGGGGAATAGGATTCGAGGGTATTCGTTGGTCGATGTGTTCAGTACATTTGGGAGAACTTTCGATGTATTGTAATTGTTTGTGTTTACTATCCATGTGACATATCTTGTATCTGATTGCGGACAACTCTACGTTAGTTAGTTGACAGGATCGTAAAAATAACTCATTCCAACATAGTTTAAATTTATAAAGAGAAACTTATTTGAATGGGAATTATTATGCTTTATTATTGTTTAAATATATGACACCAGACCTAATTTATGGAGTACCCTTTCCAGTTATCCACGTGACTACAACTTAGATATTAGGGAGTCATGAACCTTAATTGTGGTAAGTAGTTATCCGTGCCCATGACATCAATAAGTAAACACAGTGAAACCACTCGTTGTATATATTAGGTTAACATTTCTACATTGCATTACATCTAGTTAGTTTAGAGTGTCACTTTCACTGTCAATTACTCTTGACCGCATGTTGGATGTAAGAAGCCGTGGAACTACCATGTAAAGTACACTGTCTGATTACTGAAAGACATGGTCTGCATATGAAACACGTTTTGACAAACTGCTAATAATCCAGGGATGTATAACTGTATGAAAAGGAGAGGTCTAAGTCATAAATCAAAGTAATTAGAGTTTAAGAATGGTATTAACAAGATCTAGTAAAGTAAAGTCCATGTGACCTAGGATACACCAACCTCCTAGATCTTACATATTTGATTCTTTAAACATAACAAGTTAATAATTAGTTACACAATTATAAGAACGAGAGATAAGCTTAGGTGTTAAGAACGGTCGGACCTATGAGACGCTACGCTACTTTATTCATGTACCTCGGTGTCTAACCAAGATAGGTTGCTTATCTTTCAACTAGTTAAGTATTGGAAGTCTAGCGTATTGCTCCGATCAGAATCATGATAACCTAGCTCCTAGTGACATGCCAACGGGAAATTAGTTGGTAGGGTTCTAGTGTTTACACCAAGTTCTATCAATCTATTAATCTGAAAGTGTCTCCGTCATAAACACCTTCCCGACATTATATTATCTCAAGTCATGGTAAACCACGTCTTCCTTATCCTTAGTTGTTCCTTATATGCTAGCTAGCTCATTTTAGGTTTATTGCTTTAGTATTTGAAATTAGATAAAGTCCCAAACAAAATCAACCATCTGAACCCTATCTTAAAGACTTAATTATCCAAACATGCTCTGTTTTAAATTCAACCGTCTGAATAGGACCCTGATCATCCTTACCACGTACTAGTATAGGTACTTGTACCCAGTACCAGTAGGTAGTTCGGAGGTTTAGGCCCCGAGCAAAATAAATTTTAAAACACCCTGATCGCCCTCTCAGTCGTTACAACAACAGCAACGACACTGAAGGTTGGGGTCGCATCAGTCCCATTAGGAGTGCTTCACTTACCAAATCATCCCTAATTAAATGTAATCAAAAACCCACTAATGATCCATTTAATTTCAAAATCATTTAGTTTACTTATTCTTGTTTAAAAAATCGATTAGAGTGTATATCTATTACTTAGCATATTATTTATATTTATTTATACATATTTATGACTTTGGTTAAAACATTTTAACATCAAACATATTTTAAATAAAACATATTTTAAATAAAACATTTATACAATCTAATCTAATCAAATTCAAATATACAATAAAAATAAGAAGAAGAAAATCTAGAATTGTTTGTTGCATTTTTATCTTACTAACACACCCCGTAAAAAAAAATAAAAGATTTAAAATTATCAAAATCTTAAACACCTAACAAATTTAAAATCTCATTAAATTGGCATAAATTTTCGCATACCAACTTCTAAAGATACATTTTTTTTGACTATTTAGTCGCATACCTCTGTTCAGACGTACATTACTTCACAAATTTCTTATACTTTCTAATTTATTTGAAATTAGCAGTTCAAGTTCTTCTAACGTCATGGTTTCAAAATCATGTATTCATGTGGGAGGAAACAAACCGAATATAGTTTACATAATATGTTTTTTTACTTTTATTTATAAAACGAACCTAAGGCTTGGTCCAACAATGCAAATAAAAATGTGGATAATTTTATATTAGATGAATTCAGTCACCGTTTCATAAACCATCTTTATACAATTTTCTAAATGTAGCCCCACGCATTCACGGGTTATATTCTAGTTCTTCTTAATAGAAAGTATCTGGAGCCAAATTTTCACCCACCCTAACCACCGTGCAAGATTTATAAAACTGTCTATATAGCTTTCTAGAAAAACAGTATTAGAATATGGTTGCCACGATCAACCCAAATATGTTTTATGTGATCTATGGATTGGTTTCAAGTCGGTTGCAGCCAAGATTCGAGAACCCTGAATTATGATCTCGGTGTTATCGTGTGAAATGGACCGACCTTGGGTAGTGATGGTGACCACTTGCCCATCCAAACCTCATGGCGCATAATCATGCAATCCTGGAACACCACCTTCACGTTACTGAAATTGAATTTAACAATACCTTATATGTTGAAAAGATTTGGAAACACTCAAAATGTTTCTCCCTGAATCTCTATAGATGTAGAAGATCCCATGTGATATCATCAACTGTTTCAGAGATGAGTCCATTGGAATCTATCTTGAAGGTTCTATTGAACTCAAGCCTCTCAGGCTCTAGATGTTCGTCTTAACAAATCCATGAATCCAAGGAAGCACAAATGTTGCTTTTTGTGGACTGCTGTTTGTACGATCACCTCGTACACGCTTAAGATTCCATAACCTAGCTCAAAAATACCTCTGACCAGAGAAATCTGCAAAATAATAACACGCTAAGTTAGGTGAAATACGGGGAATGTCCCCGTAATTCACCTCTGGCGTGAGAATAAGAATCCATGGTTTGATGATATGAATTTTAAGGAAGTATGGTGAATGAGTATATTTTTTAGAGTGTTCAAGATAACCTTCCAATGAAGAAGATGAGCTCCTATTTATACTTATTTTCTTCTTCCTTTCCAAGTTATTACATATCAAGTGGATGTCGTCCATTCTGCACACCGCCTCTAAACTTGATCTCAGTCGTTTATCTTGATTTTGTGAATATTCTTCATGGTCCCCACGAAGATACGCTGCGCCCGTAGGTTTCTCAGTATATCCCTCCGGGCATATGGGTGTAATACATTGTATTGCTAGCGAATTCCCTTTCGGTAACATATACCACTGGGTATACGTTTTACGCTACCAATGTTCTTTTTGTCTTCGTGGCAGTTTTGCCTAGAAGGAAAAAGGTGGTTACACCATTAAGTCCCCCCAGTCTAGTAGGGGATAGGTAAACGCTTAACTAGACGTTGCTAGACTTATGGCGGTTAAATTATTTTAGGTTCAGGGTTCAGGAAACATCTGGGCGCGCATAACCTCCGTGCATGCAGGTTGATGGACCCGCTTTTATTATCTCACCTCTGTCTTGATTTGACAGTTTTTCGGCTTTCCTTTATTATCTGCCATCATGGCGATTCCACGTGTTCCAGGTCGTGGCGACACGTGTCTTTTGGAGAGAGAAAATGTAGATATTAAAAGGTTTTTCCCCCTTTTTATTTTTACTTTCTTCTGTTTGAAATCCGAAAGAACCCTAATTTCTTTCTTCCCTCTTTCAATTTCGTCTTTTGACTCCGGCGAACATTTCAATCAGGTTAGTTCCCTCGCTTCCTTTCGTTTGTTTGATTTACCCATTCTAGGAGATGTCTGACATAGGCGCCATTGATAAGGTGAGGTGTGGCCTTCGCCGGAATAATTTTAATCGTATTTGTAAATTGTACGGCTTGGGTTCCGGTTTACCGGCACTTCCTAATTCTGATGATGTTATCTCCGATCCTCCTGAGGGTTATTTTGGTTTCTATACGAAGTCTTTTTCTGTTGCTAATGTCCGTCTTCCCTTTTCTAATTTCTTTCTGGCTGTTCTTAAGTACTATGAGTTGCATATTTCGCAACTGGTACCTCTGGGTGCCATAAAAATAACTGGTTTTGAGATGGCGTGTAAGGTCCATGGGAAAGTTCCTTCTGTGAATCTTTTTAGGCATTACTTTTGTTTGGGTAGGTCGTATCATGGATATTTTTCTATTAAAAAAAGGCCTTCTGCCCGTAGAATCCTGTTTGGTATTCGTGATAGTTTAAAATATTGGAAAAGGAATTTTGTTTGGTTGAACATTAGTTTGATTCCTATGGCATATAGGGAGGTTTTGGAGTGGAAGAGAGATGATGATACCTTTAGTGACCCCCCTAATTTAACCCGTGAAGAAGTTTCTACCCGTACTTATCTTGATTCTAACTGCCGTATCCATGTTAATGCCTACGGGGAAGAAATTCTTGTTCTTCTTGGCATGAGTGATGTCTGGGCAGATAGGGACTCTGTACCTGTGATTTTGGATGATGGGGAGGGTGAGTGTCTTACCTTGTGTCTGCATGTTGTCTGGTTAATTTGTAGAGTTTTAATATCTACTTTCCTTGTTGCTGTTGTTTTTCAGAGATGAGGCTTTTGGACGTGTTTAATTCTAGAAATAAGAAGGTTTTCCAGTATGGTTCCAAGAGTGTAACACCAAGCCCTAGCGGCGTCCCTCCTGTCAGGGTTACGCGTTCTTCTGTGGCTGGACATGATTCTCCGGATACGGCAGGAGAAAAGTTCAAGGCTAGTCAGAGTGGGGCTCTTGCTAGAGATAACTCTCCAGAACCTGTCAGTTCTGACCCAGAAGTTGAGAACGTTGTTGGTGGTGGTGCTGCTGGTTTGAAGCGTAAAGTGAAGAGGCCAGTTGGTGGTAAGACTAGTGTTGATGCATATTAGGTTGTCTGTCAGTTGGTCTATCGAGTTGTAATATGTGTCGTTAGTTGTATAGTGAAATATATTGTTTTTGTTATATGCGACACTTAAGTTTTAGGTTAGGCGTCACTTGCCTTAGTGACGCATAGCGTCACTTAGGTAAGTGACGCATGAAGGCGGCCACATGCGACACTTCCACAAGTGATGCATGTCGGCTGACTTTCAGTATAAATACAAACCTATGGGTTTCCGGCTAGGGTTGACGAAACCCTAGCACCATTTGTCGACTAAGCAACATTGTAATCGTTCCCAATTCATAATACAAGCTGATATCTTCGTTTACATTGTTAATTACATTTGTTTCGGTTTGTGTTCATTGGTAATACACGCAATTGATTGATTCCGCCTTTCAATTATAAGTCAATTGTCATCTAGATCCACATCATAGGACACTCTCAACTGGTATCAGAGCATTTAGGTGATAATATTGATGTTTAGAAGGTGTTTTGGGTTGATTTCGGTTTTGTTTGAATCAAGAATCACGATTACATACGGATTTTGAGGTGCTAAGGTGCAATACAGACGATATTCTTCATCACTTACATGTTTCGTCCATTAGGGTTCAAGGAATTTTCATTAGGTTTACGAAAGTTTGAATTTTTTAGGGTTTTGGGATTTTGCAGCCGTTTTGCGACACACGATCCGTCACTTGGACGCGTCACTTACTGCGGCACTACCTAATCCAAAATTAGGGTTATACCGTCACTTGAACGCGTCACTTGAAGCGTCATTTGAGTTTTATACGACACTTAACTTAAGTGTCGTGCCCTTTAATCCACCGTCACTTACGTGCGTCACTGTTGCACGTCACTTGACCCTCAAGCGTCACTTCTGTTAGTGACGCCTGTTTGATTTATTGCGTCACTTTCTTTAGTGACTCCTTTTGATTTACTGCGTCACTTTTATTAGTGACGCCTTTTCTTTTAGCGCGTCACTCAAGTACGTCACTTGAGTGTGTCACTCGTCTGATTGAGCGACACTTACTTACAGTGTCATCAGTCACTTCATCCGTCACTCGATAGCGTCACTTGCCAAGTGCCGCTAGTCGTTGCGACACTTCTGTGCGTCACTTACTAAGTGACGCCTTCAGTACTAATATTTTTCAAGCTTTTGTTTTTTGAGTGAAGTTTCAGGTATATCTTCAATGGCTGGTGTTGCTGATAAAGAAGATATCAGAGGAATTAGGGATATGTTAAAACAGAATCATGATGTTGGTTCTAATAATAAACCTCCGTTGTTTTCGGCTGACATGGATTACGCATATTGGCGTGATCAATTTGAACAGTATATAAACTTCCACTGTCCAGAGCTATGGGGTCCACTCAAAGAAAAATATGTAGCTCCCTTAGCCGAAGGAATTTTTCCCCATCTTGCTCCGAACAAGCTTTACAAATCTATGACTCCGGAAGAAAAGAAAGACTATGATACTGAGAAAAAGGCACATGCGGCTATCTGTATGTGCCTAACCAGAGACGTATTAAGACTGTTCAAATCACATGACACCGCATACGAACTTTGGAAAGCTATCGAAACTAGATGTGGTGGAAATCAAAGATATAAAGCAGCTAAGCTAGAATTGATAAAGAAACAGTATGATCTGTTTGATTCTCTACCAAATGAAATGGCTTCTGGAGTTTTTACTAGATACTCATAGTTGGTGAGTGAGTTGACGGAGGGAGGTTATAATTTTCCTCCACTTGAAGTAAATAAGAAGCTTTTGGATGTCTTGCCTAGTTCGTGGGATGTTAAGGTACAGCTTCTTAAGGAAAGTCAAGAATTAGATACCATGAAACTGGATGAGCTAATCGGTATTCTTCAAGCTCATGCGATGGAAACGAAGAAGAGAGAATGCAAGTCGGCCGGTTTTGTTCAAGACCCGTCCTTATATGGAGGTAAAGTCAACACTGGCAAGACCTATGGTGGAATGGCTTTTGTCTCTTCTACGAGCTCTCCACTTCAAGCTCCATTGTATTCTTCTGGTGCTTCTCATCCAGTATATGTTTCTGGACCCTCACAGGGGTCACAACAGCAAGCTTCTGTCTCTCCTGCTATTCAAGAGCAGGCTGCTATCTATACAGCCTTTCTAAGCTCTTATAAGGATTTGGTTTCACAACCAAATGCTACTTTGGAACTGGCCAAAGAAGATTATGCTCAACTTGACGATGATGATCTTGAGTAGATGGATTTGAACTGGAACATTGCTATGATATCCAGGCGTGTTCAGAAATTCTTGCAACGAACTGGTCGCAAGAGTTTGGAGGGAGATGGCAAAACCAGCTTCGGTTTTGATAAAAGCAAAGTGAAATGTTACAATTGTCAGAATATGGGACACTTTGCGAGAGAATGTGAGAAGCCTAAGGTTCCTCCGTCTGGTTTCACAAAGCCTGATGCTCTTAGAACTCCGGAGAAGGATCAAGTGAAGCAAGCAACAGCGGATGCACTTGTTGTTTTTGAGCCAACAAGCACAGATTGGAGTATGTATGCTGAGAATTATCAGCAGTGTCTCATGGCTCACATTTCAAATGAGGTACCCAATGAACCTGAAGAACCTTTGAACTGTATGTCATGCATTAAGTTAACTGAATCCTTAAGATGCTTTCAAGCAGACAACGTAGACTTAAGGAAAAAGGTCGAAAAACTTAGTGACTCAAACAGATACCTAAAAGCAAATGAACAATTGTATGATAAGAAAATAGAGGCTTATCAACAGGACACGCTTAGGTATAAATCTAAAGTTTTTAGTCAACAGGATGCTATTGACAGTTATCTTGTTGAAATAGACCGTTTGAGAAAGGAACATTCTAATCTTAAAGATGAATATGATAAATATAAAAGTAAGATTCTAGGTTCCTCCACGTCTACTGTTTCCTTTAATGAAATTCTTAACAAGCAAAGGACAGATCACAAAACAAAGACAGGACTAGGTTATAATGTAGTCCCGCCTCCTACTGAGTACTGTCCTATGCCTCTTAAGGAAGGCACCGAAGATATTCCGGTTGACTATGCATTGTTATACGGGGTCAAATCTAAGGGTAATAAAGTTAACAAACAGGTGAAGGAGAAAACTAAACGGACAGAGTATCCCTCACCTCAGTTTGTTAAATCGGAATGTGAATCTCCAGTTAGTAATGAGGAGATTGTTGAGATTGAGGATATTACCGATGAGGAATATCCTGAGTTTAAAAGGAATGTTGAAGTAAAAGCTGAAAAGGTGTCAAAGGTTGAACCTAAAATTAAGGTTCAACCTAACAAAGAAAAAATTAAGGTTTTAAAATCAAAATCTCAAACTTTACAGTCACCTGTAAAGATTTTGCAAAATAAACCTTCTACTTCAACCTCTCAACCTAAACAGGAAATTTCTAAGACGTGCATGAAATGTGCATGTTCTAGAAACGTTTCTTCATCCCCGGTGATAAATCCTCAGCCTCAACCAGCAGTTGAGACTAGAGCATGTTTTTACTGCAAGAGACAAGGACATCTAATTCGTGAATGTCCCAAATTGTCTCATCAGAATTACGGGAGAGAAATGCCTAGGACATCTGTTTTCAGAAATTCTTTTTCAAGATCTCCTCCTGTGATAACCCGAGAATTTCTGTAAATTCCGTACGTTTTAACGCATGCACATTAGGTTAATTCCCTATGTAATCAATGTGAATTTAAATTTATTTCAAATGAAGTCTAGCACAAGCCCATTTTTACATGACTTAATACATTTACTTTAATGCGCGAAGCGTTCGCGTACGTAATTGTTACTAATTACACAAACATTCGGTAGAAACCGACACCCACGAACGATTGTGATCAAACCAAGTATATAACATAAATCTATTTGAATAAAAATAGTAGTCATTATAAAACGAATATGCAAGCCACATATAGGTATACGCGTAGCCACTTTAATTAACAATTAGAAACGCGTATAAACCGAGAGACTTACAACGGAGAGACGAGTGATGTAATTAATCAAACAAACCACTCGTAAATGAACTAATATTAGTAATATCAAATGCTAATATTCTAATGACCTTAATCTACCTTAATTACCACTAAATCACCTTAAGTACATAATTAGCACCTAATTAATCAAGATTAGCACCTAATGACCTAAATATCTACACTTAAACACCAACATGGAAACCAAGAGGGGCCCCCCCTTGCTCCCCTCTCCTTTGGCCGGCCATCCAAAGAGGCCCCTAGGGCCCCCCCCCCCCATGGTGACTTATTCTTGATTCACTTACACCATGACTTGATCATTTGCTCACTTCACACACTCACTTCTTCCAAGTATTCACTCAAAAGTCCTCTCCTCTCCCCCCCCCCCCTCTTGAAACCTACGGCCAAGGCACACCACCACCCCTCTCATTTTAATTACTACACACACCATCATAAAACACCACAAACCACCATGAACCACCACCTCAAAACATAAAAATAACACACTTTAAGCATACAAACACCCACAAACACGTGCACCATCACATTTCCATGAGTAAAACAAGCTAAACACTAGGAGTTGGGGCTAGAGAAATCTACATCAAGCAACAAGTTCTTACTCATCTCAAACTTCCATTTAAAGCTTTGTAAGGAAACTTTCTTTAAACTTTTATTTTCATATATATATGTGTTTATACTAAGTATGTTCACTTACACTAAAATATATTTTAAAACACTTACTTCACCTTTTAAAAATGTTAACTAGCAAATTTTATAAAAAATAAAGTTTATAAACAAATCAAGAAACTTCAAAAGTGTAAAATCATGCATTATATACTTTAAACTTCTTAAACATGTGATAAACTTTCATTTATGTTAAAATAATTATTTTGGACTAAGAAACACAATAAACTTGTGAAAACATAAACTTTGTAATTTAAAAGTTAGTAAAACACACTTTTGGGTGAAAAATGACAAGGACAAAACTTAAGGGACTAAAAGCGTGAAATCTGACTTTGGAGGACAGAAATGTTAAAAAATAATATTAATGATGTATTAACATGCTAAAACATGGATCTAAGTGTTAAAAACCAAACCATTGTGGTTAGAAACCAAGAAAACTAAACTATGAGGTTAAAAGTGGAAAAATGGAAACTAGGAGGACCAAACGTGTAAAAACAGAAAGTTTCTGACCTTGCACATGAAAATCAGTACTTAAGTGTATTTAACCTTAAACCATGACTTTGAACAATAATTATATGGTCAAACCCTAATAAACCGAAATCTTGCGCTAAGAATGAAATAAATAAAAGTAAAGGGGCTAAACATGTAAAAATGAGAACTCTTGGACCTGGACTGACCATATCAGTAACTTAGACTTAATTTAATGTTAATGATGTTTTAAAACAATAGCCATATGGTTAAACCCTACTAAACCGAAACATTATGCAAGAAACGACGAAAACGAAAGTAAAGGGGTTAAAACCGTACAAACCTAAAACCCTGGACCTGGGCTGTTCATATCAGTAACATACACACAAAATAATGTTAAGGATGATTTAGAATAATAATCATGTGGTTAAACACATACAAACCAAAGTATCATGCTAGATATGGACTAAACACAATTATAGGGACTAAACGCGTACAAACTATAAGTTATGGACTGAGATGATAAAAATCAGTAAGTACATAAATATAAAGTCTAATTTATAGTTTGGTGCATTAAAACCAAAGATTGTATAGCTACAAGTCAACAAACCAAACTTTTGAGCTAAAAATGAGATAAATGAAACTTTAGGGACTAATAGTGTAAAATCAGAAAGTTGGGGACTATAAACTTAATAATATTAACTTCAGTGACCACAGATAGAAACCATGATAAAATTTGTCGGGAACCTAAAGCACACGGTAGAAATCAAAGAAACCGAACATATTAACCGAAAACGACAAAATATAAACTACAAGGACTAAAACTGTCAATTCCAGAAACTTGTGGACTGATGTAAACCTTCTGTAAATCAGGGGACTTCATGATAAAAATATACTTTAGATATCGTGATTAATTTAAATACCGAGAAACCACAAGGACCGACTTATTACAAATTAATGTTACATATATGCTACAAATCAAAAATTAACATATTATATAGTGAATAATAATATGTTAAGGCTTTAAATATAACTTGGGCATTGTAGCAAACTATAATTGATCACATCGTGTCGTATACACTCTAAGTGAAGTGAACACTTGGTATAGACGGTCTATTAAAACGTCTACTGTTATTAACTTGACCTTACGCATTTAGGGCATAAAGAGATTTATTGAGATCAAATACTTAAACTTATTTGCTAGCACGCTCGGACTCAGGTGAGTTCACAGCCCCTATTTTACTGCTTTTAATGCTTTCAAATGTTGGGGTGGAAAACATATAACTGATTTATGCGATTATTGGAAACTGACTTGTATCTTTATGGGAGCCTAAGTTCACAAGTTGTAGCATATAAGTCCTTTGCTTACAATGACTATAACCATTAGCTAGGTGACTCTAGCCACTAAATATACGGATAGTACTATCGGATTGACATCCCCCACTGATTATCTTAGTTAGTCGCGCTAACTAGCGACATTGTTCGCGACCAGGATCGTATATTTACTTTGTCCAAGGCAACGATGGTTATGTCGTGGTTTGGTTATAGGCTTAGTTTCAGCATATTAACTCATTAGGCCTAGCTAGCCTTTGAGGGATCACAGTCAGCGTTTCATCATTTAAATAATCGTACAAGAGGCCTTCGATGCCACATATTGAATTACTGATGCATTTTTATCAAACTGATTTACGATAGAGTCATAAACCTGTGAATTCACTCAACAATTATGTTGACGTTTTAAATATGTTTTTCAGGGAATTAGCCATGCTGCGAGACCACATGCATTTTGGAACCGTACCTGCCCTGTAACTTAGGATGCCATCTTTTGAACAATGTACTTTTGTGAAACGGTGAAATTTATGACACTGCTTTTGACGCCTCGATGAGGCTGTAATGTTTGTAAAACTTTTAATGGCATCTTAATGTATTAGACGTTCTGCGATAACCATATGCTCTTGTATTATTTATTTGGATCGAGTCACGCCCCGTTTAATACTAATGCTTCCGCTAAAACGAAATTACCGATTTTTGGGGTGTGACAGATTTGGTATCAGAGCCATTGGTTATAGCGAACTAGGAGTCTTTAGTGACTTAGGATGTCTTAGAAACCTAGACTATAACCCTAGATACGATCACTCATAACATGCATTGCATCCATACAAACTCAGCATATTGTACGAGCCTGACATGTCACCCACTTTTCCTTGTAGCAATATGTCTAGAGAGAGCCCGATTTACATCTATGCCTCGGATGAGGAACCCACTGAGGACACCTTTGATAGTAGAGCTACTTCTGTACATGAGAGCCCATCTGTCCACATTAGGGCTACTTCTGATGACACTAGTGTTACACCTCCCACAGCACCTATGATGAGACCCGTCACCATACCTACCGTAGGCGAGACCTCCCGTAGGCCACTGATGAGGAGGACCCCTAGGAAGGTCATCCGTGATCTACCCACAGGAGTATTAGCACCGCGCGATGAGGAGCCACCTATGACCGACATACCATGTGATGAGCAGTCACAGAGGATGCCGAGACCGACACAGTTTGGCTGGATGCTGTCGATACTGCGGAGGTGGAGATCGCTGGAGGGTCTCCCACCTACCTGTGAGACTGGAGAGTCTTCTTTGCCCATCACTGGGGAGCCGTTGGAGCTTACAGTCCCTACCCTAGTTGGAGTCTGTCGTACGCTGTTTCAGATTTTGTCCTACCGGGACGATGACCTCCACGAGCTACGGAGCGATACGTCCCGCCTGGACGGAGACATGGTGTCCACCTACGAGCGACTGGACTTGGTGGAGAGCCACCGGATGGCGGACATGGAGACTGCAGAGGCCATTAGGGCACGAGTGGATGTGCTTGAGGGACGCCTGAGGATGATTGGATTTGCTATTGGAGTATGCATTGTGATGACAGTGCTTAGGACGGTTGTGGGTGTGTACTTCCCCTACTTCCGTTAGACTTATGTATGGCGGGTTGTGCTTACATAGTGTTAGGATTAACTCGACGGGTAGAGATAGACTCGTCACATTTTGTATAACTAGTATGTATGAATGGGTACTAAGCTTAGAACCCCATCCCTTTTGTAAGGAACCTATGTAAAAGCACTTTATGTTATAATATAATGTATCTTTGGAGTTCTTGTCGTGTTCTTTACATTAGCATTAATTATTATATCTGTCTGTCTTTTGTTACGTATGTTAGGATCAAATCATGCCGCCCAAACGTCGAAACACTGTAAATAGTCGTAGGAACTCAGGACCCTCTAATGAAGAAAGCATTGAAGAGATTGTGGCTCGAAGAGTAGCCGATGCTATGGCCCAGTACGAGGCAAGCCGTGCACGGGAGAATGTTGTGAACGATAGCGGGACAGGGAGAAATGTTACTGGAGGAAACCGAACCGGGGAACAGACCCATGGGACAGAGACACCCGAGAATGCCCAAAGAGGGTGTTCATACAAGTCATTCCTAGCATGCAAGCCAACCAATTTTCATGGGAATGAAGGCGCCATCGGGGTGATTCATTGGATCGAGAAAATGGAATCTGTGCTAGATATAAGCAACTGCCCACCAGACTGCATGGTTAAGTATGCTGCTTGCACACTGACTGGCAAGGCATTGACCTGGTGGAACTCTCAAGTGCAAACCCTTGGGAGAGAGGTTGCTAACTCCATTTCTTGGGAAGAGTTGAAATCACTGATGCTAGATGAATTCTGTCCCCGAAGCGAACTACAAAAGGTCGAGACCGAACTGTGGGAAATAACAATGAATGGGTCCGACATCACTGCTTACACCACCAGGTTTCAAGAACTAGCTCGTTTGGTACCTCACATGGTTACTCCCGAGTACAAAAGAATAGAGAGGTACATCTGGGGATTGGTACCGCAAATCAGGAGCTTAGTGACGACATCCAAACCGTCCACTTTCAGAAGCGCCGTTAGCCTTGCACAAAGTTTAACGGACGAGGCGGTAAGGATGGGAACTCTGACCAAGAAAGTTAGTTCTAACAAAGGAGAAACCGAAAGGACTGGTGGAGGAAGTAGTGGAAATGATAAACGAAAGGGGAATGATGGGAGATACGACCGACAGAGCTCGCAGCACAAACAACCGAGGACCACTAAGGCGTATGTTGCTAATGCGCCAGGACCTAAAGCTTATGCTGGCAACAAGCCAAAGTGTACCAAGTGTGAAAGACACCATGAGGGCATGTGCATCCGTTGTGATACCTGTAAGAAGTGGGGTCACCGTGCACAATTCTGTGGAGGGAGTTCTCAAAACCAGAGCAATAATGAACGAAGAGTACTCAAATGTTTTGAGTGTGGTAACCCAAACCACCTCCGAAACAGTTGCCCTAAACTCCACAACAACAATAACAACAACCGTAACAATGGCAACAACCAACCGGCGCGTGGACGAGCGTTCGTTATTGGAGCACAAGAGGCGCGCCAAGATCCCAACACTGTTACGGGTACGTTCCTTGTAAACAATCAATACGCTTCAGTTCTATTTGATTCGGGTGCCGATTTAAGTTTTGTGTCTTCCGAGTTTAGACCATTACTAGAAATAGAATCCCGTAAGTTAGACATGAAATACTCAGTAGAACTAGCAAATGGTAAACTAATAGAAGCCGAAGAAGTAGTACCGGGATGCACTATATCTCTCGAGGGTCATTCCTTTAAAATTAATTTATTGCCAATGGACCTAGGAAGCTTTGATATAGTAATTGGGATGGACTGGTTATCCGAAAATCGTGCGGAAATCTTATGCTTTGAAAAGATAGTGCGGGTACCACTGCCGTCGGGTGAAATGCTCATAATTCGAGGAGAGCTGAAGAGAAGCACTCTGAAGATGGTCAATGGCATAAAAACCCGCAAGTATCTACGAAAGGGATACCAAGCCTTCCTAGCGCATGTTGTGGAGAAGAAAACAGAGGGACGATGCATAGACGACATACCTGTCGTACGAGATTATCCGGGGGTGTTCCCAGAGGATTTGCCTGGACTACCACCCCCAAGACAAGTTGAGTTCCGGATAGACCTAGTGCCCGGAGCCGCACCAATAGCGCGCTCTCCCTACCGCCTAGCTCCATCCGAAATGCAAGAATTGTCCACGCAATTGCAAGAACTCTTAGACCTAGGATTCATCCGACCGAGCTTTTCACCCTGGGGAGCTCCGGTGTTATTCGTGAAGAAGAAGGATGGATCCATGAGAATGTGTATTGACTATCGGGAACTAAACAAAGTGACAATCAAAAACCGATACCCTCTACCGCGCATCGATGATTTATTCGATCAACTTCAAGGTTCTAGTTTCTACTCAAAGATTGACTTGCGATCCGGATATCACCAACTGAAGGTACGAGAGGAGGATGTGCCAAAAACTGCATTTAGAACTCGTTACGGCCATTAC
Organism: Pseudognaphalium luteoalbum; assembly: GCA_963422505.1. Classification (NCBI taxonomy): domain Eukaryota; kingdom Viridiplantae; phylum Streptophyta; class Magnoliopsida; order Asterales; family Asteraceae; genus Pseudognaphalium; species Pseudognaphalium luteoalbum. The sequence continues at coordinate 25,884,254 of OY730193.1, forward strand.
GAGTTTCTAGTCATGCCTTTTGGATTGACAAACGCTCCTGCAGTGTTCATGGACCTCATGAACAGAGTCTGCAAACCTTACCTCGATAAATTCGTTATTGTTTTTATTGATGATATCCTCATATACTCGCAAACAAAGGAAGATCACGAACAACACCTGAAATTGATCCTTGAACTGTTGGAGAATGAGAAATTATACGCAAAATTTTCCAAGTGTGAATTTTGGTTGCGCGAAGTTCAGTTCTTGGGTCATGTAATTAATGGCAGGGGAATTCACGTTGACCCGGCCAAGATTGAGGCGATCAAGAATTGGGAAGCACCGAAAACCCCAACTGAGGTGCGCCAATTCCTTGGTTTGGCTGGCTATTACCGTCGATTTATCGAAAATTTCTCCAAAATAGCCCAGTCACTCACCTCGTTAACGCAAAAAGAAAAGAAGTTTGAGTGGGGCGAGAAACAAGAATCCGCCTTCCAACTACTAAAGCAAAAACTGTGCACCGCACCTATCTTGTCACTACCCGAAGGAGTAGACAACTTCATCGTCTACTGTGATGCTTCGCATCAAGGGTTGGGTTGCGTCCTAATGCAAAATGACAAGGTCATTGCTTATGCATCTCGTCAATTGAAGGTTCACGAGAAGAATTATACAACACATGACTTGGAGCTGGGAGCAGTCGTGTTTGCCCTCAAGATCTGGAGACATTACCTATACGGTACAAAGTGTACGATCTTCACCGATCACAAGAGTTTGCAACACATTTTTGACCAGAAGGAGCTTAACATGCGACAACGAAGATGGGTCGAACTACTGAACGATTACGACTGTGAAATCAAGTATCACCCGGGCAAAGCTAACGTTGTAGCCGATGCCTTGAGTCGTAAAGAAAGAATTAAGACCACTAGGGTTCGTGCTCTTGGAATGACTATCCACACGAACCTCACTACTCAAATTCGAGACGCACAACAAGTGGCACTAACCGACGAGCGTATAAAGAGTGAATCCCTGAGAGGAATGGAGAAGCAGCTAGTACCCAAGGATGATGGAACCTTGTGTTTCGCGGATAGACTTTGGGTTCCATGTGTGGAGGAACTGCGTAAACTTCTACTCGACGAAGCCCATAAGTCTAATTATTCGATACATCCTGGAGCTGATAAGATGTACCATGATTTGAAGGGATTCTATTGGTGGCCAAACATGAAGGGAGACATTGCCACCTATGTCAGCAAGTGCCTGACGTGTTCAAAAGTCAAGGCTGAGTACCAAAAACCGTCTGGACTTTTGCAACAACCCGAGATGCCACAATGGAAATGGGAGCATATATCCATGGACTTCATCACCAAGCTACCCAAGACATTGTCGGGACATGACACGATATGGGTAATCGTCGATCGTTTGACAAAATCGGCTCATTTCCTACCCATTAAAGAAACTGACAAAATGGAGAAGCTGACTAGAACATATCTCAAGGAGATTGTTTCCAGACATGGAGTGCCGGTATCCATCATTTCTGATAGGGATAGCCGTTTCACATCGCGTTTTTGGCAAACACTGCAAAAGGCGTTGGGTACCCGTATAGACATGAGTACCGCCTACCATCCCCAAATTGATGGTCAAAGTGAAAGAACGATACAAACGCTCGAGGACTTGTTGCGGGCATGTGTGATTGATTTTGGAGGAAATTGGGATACTCATTTACCACTTGCAGAATTTTCCTACAACAATAGCTATCACACGAGTATTCAAATGGCACCTTTCGAGGCGTTATACGGACGCAAGTGCCGATCACCACTGTGTTGGGCAGAGTTGAGTGACAAACAAATTTCTGGCCCCGAGATTGTCCAAGAAACGACGGACAAGATATCCCAAGTCCTTAACAGACTGAAAGCGGCACGAGACCGACAGAAAAGCTATGCGGACAACCGCCGAAAACCCCTTGAGTTTCAAGTAGGAGACAAAGTCCTACTCAAGGTGTCACCTTGGAAAGGAGTCATCCGATTTGGGAAACGGGGTAAGTTAAATCCAAGGTACATAGGACCCTTTGAAATCCTAGCACGGGTTGGTCCTGTGGCATACAAGCTTAAACTACCTCAAGAGCTAAGTAACGTCCATGACACCTTTCATGTATGTAACTTGAAGAAGTGCTTATCCGACGAGACTCTAGTTGTTCCTCCCGACGAAATCCATGTAGATTCCCGATTAAACTTTGTAGAGGAACCAATTGAAGTGGCGGATCGGAAGATCCAACAGCTTCGACGTAGCCGGATTAAATTGGTCAAGATTCGTTGGAATTCGAAACGAGGCCCAGAGTTTACTTGGGAACGTGAGGATGAGATGCAAAGGAAATATCCTCAACTTTTTGGAGACACGCCAAACACTCACGACACTACTTAAATTTCGGGACGAAATTTCTTTAACGGGGGAAGTATGTGATAACCCGAGAATTTCTGTAAATTCCGTACGTTTTAAAGCATTCACATTAGGTTAATTCCCTATGTAATCAATGTGAATTTAAATTTATTTCAAATGAAGTCTAGCACAAGCCCATTTTTACATGACTTAATACATTTACTTTAATGCGCGAAGCGTTCGCGTACGTAATTGTTACTAATTACACAAACATTCGGTAGAAACCGACACCCACGAACGATTGTGATCAAACCAAGTATATAACATAAATCTATTTGAATAAAAATAGTAGTCATTATAAAACGAATATGCAAGCCACATATAGGTATACGCGTAGCCACTTTAATTAACAATTAGAAACGCGTATAAACCGAGAGACTTACAACGGAGAGACGAGTGATGTAATTAATCAAACAAACCACTCGTAAATGAACTAATATTAGTAATATCAAATTCTAATATTCTAATGACCTTAATCTACCTTAATTACCACTAAATCACCTTAAGTACATAATTAGCACCTAATTAATCAAGATTAGCACCTAATGACCTAAATATCTACACTTAAACACCAACATGGAAACCAAGAGGGGCCCCCCCTTGCTCCCCTCTCCTTTGGCCGGCCATCCAAAGAGGCCCCTAGGGCCCCCCCCCCCATGGTGACTTATTCTTGATTCACTTACACCATGACTTGATCATTTGCTCACTTCACACACTCACTTCTTCCAAGTATTCACTCAAAAGTCCTCTCCTCTCCCCCCCCTCTTGAAACCTACGGCCAAGGCACACCACCACCCCTCTCATTTTAATTACTACACACACCATCATAGAACACCACAAACCACCATGAACCACCACCTCAAAACATAAAAATAACACACTTTAAGCATACAAACACCCACAAACACTTGCACCATCACATTTCCATGAGTAAAACAAGCTAAACACTAGGAGTTGGGGCTAGAGAAATCTACATCAAGCAACAAGTTCTTACTCATCTCAAACTTCCATTTAAAGCTTTGTAAGGAAACTTTCTTTAAACTTTTATTTTCATATATATATGTGTTTATACTAAGTATGTTCACTTACACTAAAATATATTTTAAAACACTTACTTCACCTTTTAAAAATGTTAACTAGCAAATTTTATAAAAAATAAAGTTTATAAACAAATCAAGAAACTTCAAAAGTGTAAAATCATGCATTATATACTTTAAACTTCTTAAACATGTGATAAACTTTCATTTATGTTAAAATAATTATTTTGGACTAAGAAACACAATAAACTTGTGAAAACATAAACTTTGTAATTTAAAAGTTAGTAAAACACACTTTTGGGTGAAAAATGACAAGGACAAAACTTAAGGGACTAAAAGCGTGAAATCTGACTTTGGAGGACAGAAATGTTAAAAAATAATATTAATGATGTATTAACATGCTAAAACATGGATCTAAGTGTTAAAAACCAAACCATTGTGGTTAGAAACCAAGAAAACTAAACTATGAGGTTAAAAGTGGAAAAATGGAAACTAGGAGGACCAAACGTGTAAAAACAGAAAGTTTCTGACCTTGCACATGAAAATCAGTACTTAAGTGTATTTAACCTTAAACCATGACTTTGAACAATAATTATATGGTCAAACCCTAATAAACCGAAATCTTGCGCTAAGAATGAAATAAATAAAAGTAAAGGGGCTAAACATGTAAAAATGAGAACTCTTGGACCTGGACTGACCATATCAGTAACTTAGACTTAATTTAATGTTAATGATGTTTTAAAACAATAGCCATATGGTTAAACCCTACTAAACCGAAACATTATGCAAGAAACGACGAAAACGAAAGTAAAGGGGTTAAAACCGTACAAACCTAAAACCCTGGACCTGGGCTGTTCATATCAGTAACATACACACAAAATAATGTTAAGGATGATTTAGAATAATAATCATGTGGTTAAACACATACAAACCAAAGTATCATGCTAGATATGGACTAAACACAATTATAGGGACTAAACGCGTACAAACTATAAGTTATGGACTGAGATGATAAAAATCAGTAAGTACATAAATATAAAGTCTAATTTATAGTTTGGTGCATTAAAACCAAAGATTGTATAGCTACAAGTCAACAAACCAAACTTTTGAGCTAAAAATGAGATAAATGAAACTTTAGGGACTAATAGTGTAAAATCAGAAAGTTGGGGACTATAAACTTAATAATATTAACTTCAGTGACCACAGATAGAAACCATGATAAAATTTGTCGGGAACCTAAAGCACACGGTAGAAATCAAAGAAACCGAACATATTAACCGAAAACGACAAAATATAAACTACAAGGACTAAAACTGTCAATTCCAGAAACTTGTGGACTGATGTAAACCTTCTGTAAATCAGGGGACTTCATGATAAAAATATACTTTAGATATCGTGATTAATTTAAATACCGAGAAACCACAAGGACCGACTTATTACAAATTAATGTTACATATATGCTACAAATCAAAAATTAACATATTATATAGTGAATAATAATATGTTAAGGCTTTAAATATAACTTGGGCATTGTAGCAAACTATAATTGATCACATCGTGTCGTATACACTCTAAGTGAAGTGAACACTTGGTATAGACGGTCTATTAAAACGTCTACTGTTATTAACTTGACCTTACGCATTTAGGGCATAAAGAGATTTATTGAGATCAAATACTTAAACTTATTTGCTAGCACGCTCGGACTCAGGTGAGTTCACAGCCCCTATTTTACTGCTTTTAATGCTTTCAAATGTTGGGGTGGAAAACATATAACTGATTTATGCGATTATTGGAAACTGACTTGTATCTTTATGGGAGCCTAAGTTCACAAGTTGTAGCATATAAGTCCTTTGCTTACAATGACTATAACCATTAGCTAGGTGACTCTAGCCACTAAATATACGGATAGTACTATCGGATTGACATCCCCCACTGATTATCTTAGTTAGTCGCGCTAACTAGCGACATTGTTCGCGACCAGGATCGTATATTTACTTTGTCCAAGGCAACGATGGTTATGTCGTGGTTTGGTTATAGGCTTAGTTTCAGCATATTAACTCATTAGGCCTAGCTAGCCTTTGAGGGATCACAGTCAGCGTTTCATCATTTAAATAATCGTACAAGAGGCCTTCGATGCCACATATTGAATTACTGATGCATTTTTATCAAACTGATTTACGATAGAGTCATAAACCTGTGAATTCACTCAACAATTATGTTGACGTTTTAAATATGTTTTTCAGGGAATTAGCCATGCTGCGAGACCACATGCATTTTGGAACCGTACCTGCCCTGTAACTTAGGATGCCATCTTTTGAACAATGTACTTTTGTGAAACGGTGAAATTTATGACACTGCTTTTGACGCCTCGATGAGGCTGTAATGTTTGTAAAACTTTTAATGGCATCTTAATGTATTAGACGTTCTGCGATAACCATATGCTCTTGTATTATTTATTTGGATCGAGTCACGCCCCGTTTAATACTAATGCTTCCGCTAAAACGAAATTACCGATTTTTGGGGTGTGACACCTCCTAGGCTTTACTCTGTCTCTCCCATACCTGCGGTAAAACCGAGTAATGTTGGGCAAAAACCTTTGCCAAAACGAGAGCCTGACATTACTCCAAAGCCAAATTCCGAACCATCCAAGGTTTGGAAAAGAAAAGAGTCTACTGTGGACTCTAGTGTCATCAATAATAACACATTAGATACAAAATCTGATTTGCTTAAAAATAAAGTCTTATCTGATGTGATTATTGTTGATGACTGTGGTCGACCTAAGTCTGTCAAGGCTTGGGTCACCGTTTCTCACTAATCTCCTACTTTATGTGTTGCAGCAGTCAGAACGTGTTAAAGACAGTGAATGGTTTGTAGATAGTGGCTGTTCGCGACACATGATGGGCGATGTGTCCCTTTTGACGGATGTTAAACCACATTCTGGAGGACATGTTGCATTTGCGGGAGATACTGGAGGAACCATTTCGAGTAAAGGAACGCTAACTAACAGGAAAGTTAGCTTCGAGAATGTGAACTATATGGCTCAAATGACCCACAACTTGCTGAGCGTATCACAAGTATGTGATAAGGATTATACAACAGCGTTCACAAAGACGGAATGTGTGATTTTGAAGCCGGGTTTCGTTATCCCCGAGGAATGGGTGCTTTTAAGGACGCCACGGAGAAACGACACCTACGTTATTAATATGCGAACCGTGGAGACTAAAGATGAGTATACATGTCTCCTTTCGAAGGCTTCAAAAAAGGAATCACTATTGTGGCATCGACGAATGGGACACATCCATTTTCGTAAGATGAACTTCTTGATAAACAATGATTTGGTAAATGGAGTCCCTAAACAGTCATTTGCGCTAAAAGATGACTGCGTCGCTTGCCATAAAGGGAAACTTCATAAGAAACCCCACAAGCCAAAATTAGTGAATTCCATTGCGGCACCATTGGAACTATTGCATATGGACTTATTTGGTCCTATTTCTACCAAGAGCATCAGTGGAAAGTCTTATTGCTTAGTGGTCACCGATGACTACTCGAGATTTTCATGGGTGTATTTTCTGGGTGCAAAGAGTGAAACACCGGACATTCTGGTGTATCTGTTAGATAAGTTGGTTAACTTATGCAACTTGAAGGTGAAAAGACTGCGAAGTGACAATGGGACTGAATTCAAGAACTCTACTCTTGAGTTATACTGTGCCACGAAAGGCATTGACCATCAGTTCAGTGCCCCTCGAACTCCTCAACAGAACGGAGTTGCTGAGCGTAAAAATAGGACTATTATCGAGACAGCTCGGACTATGCTGGCCGATTCTAAGCTTCCTATAATCTTTTGGGCAGAAGCAGTCAGTACTGCTTGCTATGTTTTAAATCGCGTGCTCACGGTTAAGAAGAAGAATAAGACATGCTATGAACTCTTTAACAACCGTAAGCCCACTTTGCAGTTTCTGAAACCTTTCGGGTGTCCGTGTTTGATTATGGTCTCCAAAGACAAGGTCTCGAAGTTTGGAGCTAAAGCAGTTGAAGGGATCTTCCTTGGATATTCCGTCAATTCTCCGAATAAACGAGTCTACATCAAATCAACTCACCAGGTGGAAGAGCATTTTGAGGTGAAATGCTTGCGATACACAGATCCTCCTCAAGGAACAGGTCCTGAATGGTTATTTAATTACAAGTACGTGTTCAATTTGTTCGACATACCCGAAGGACATGATGACGAGGATGAGATAGTTACTTTGCTTCATGGTATAAGTCTGTGTCAAGATACTTCTACTTTAAAACCAGCATCTCCACCTACACCAACACCCACTCCACCACCTCCAACACCTACTCCTACACCCACACCACTATCTACTACATCCACACCATTGCCTACAGTCCCAACTTCGGATGTTCCTTCGACTTCAGGAATAACTAATACAACAGAATATCCCGATGATCCCAACATGCCACCATTAGAGGAAAATGAGGAAGAAGAAATGGTCCATTCTCACCTCTTCTCTAATGACGATGATACGGAACCTCCTGTGCAACCGGAAAGTTCTACTGCTCCTGCAACTAACATTGTTCCCGTCACTGAAGGGGACATGAATAATTTGGAGTTAGTACTTGCACCCGATCGAATCCCAGTCACCCGTGTACACAGGGATCACCCCATTGATAATATTATCGGTGATCCTGATGCTGCTGTTCGAACAAGGCACCAAGTGCAGCAAAATCCGAATCAGGAAATGTTGAATTTGGTCGCCCGGATAAATTCCTGTCATTTATCCCAAATTGAACCGAAGAAAGTTGATGAAGCCTTAAAAGATCCATCTTGGGTCGAGGCTATGCAAGAAGAGTTGCAGCAGTTCAACAAGCTGCACGTGTGGGATATAGTTCCATTACCCAAAGGTGCTCATTTAACTGGCACTCGATGGGTGTTTCGCAATAAGATGGATGATAGGGGTATTGTAATTCGGAATAAAGCCCGATTGGTCGTTCAAGGATTCAGTCAGATTGAGGGCTTGGATTATGATGAAGTCTTCGCTCCTGTGGCAAGACTTGAGTCCATTCGGATCTTCCTCTCATTTGCGTCTTACAAAGAGTTTCGTGTTCACCAACTCGATGTTAAGAGCGCATTTTTATATGGGAAAGTGGACACTGATGTCTACGTGAAACAGCATCCTGGCTTTGAAGACCCTGAGCATCCAGAATACGTCTGCAAGTTAAACAAGGCGTTATATGGTCTTCATCAAGCCCCGCGATTATGGTATGAGAGGCTTACTACTCATTTAGTTAAGCAACGATTTGTTCATGGAAATATCGACAGTACTCTGTTCATTCGCAAAGAACGGACTGGCGATCGAGAGGATATGCTACTCGTGCAGGTGTATGTGGACGATATTATTTTTGGCTCTACAAATGAAGCGATGTGCAAGCACTTTGAGGAGATCATGAAATCTGAGTTTGAGATGAGTGCGATGGGGGAGCTCAAATTCTTTTTAGGTGTACAAGTTGAGCAGTCTCCAAAAGGTATTTATATTCATCAGTCAAAGTATGTCAAAGACATGTTGACTCGATATGATCTGCTCAATTGTAAAACCTATGGGACTCCCATCGAGCTTAATCACAATCTCCGACTTGCTGAGGATGAAGAAGATTGCAACGAAAAGGACTATCGATCAATGATAGGTTCTTTGATGTACTTGACTGCTTCTCGACCGGATATTGTCTTTGCGGTATCCGTCTGCTCTCGCTTTCAAGCCAAACCAAAGGTGTCTCATATGAGGGCAGTAAAGCGAATCTTTGGTTATCTCAAACATAGACCCAATCTTGGTCTATGGTATTCAAATGAGAAATCCTTCGCTCTTTCTGCCTATTCGGATTCAGATCATGGCGGCTGTAGCATAGACAAGAAGTCAACCACTGGTGGATGTCAATTCCTAGGAACTCGACTAGTTTTGTGGCAGTGCAAGAAACAGACTACAGTTTCTCTCTCCACTGCGGAAGCTGAGTACGTTGCTGCTGCGAGTTGCTGCTCTCAGGTTCTATGGATACAGCATTAACTGCGTGATTATGGGTTACTTCTTTCTATGACTCCTATTCACATTGATAATACTGCTGCCATTTCTATCACACGCAATCCCGTACAGCACTCTAAGACTAAACACATTGAACTTAGGTTCCACTTTATACGGGATTGCTATGAAAAACACCTAATAGACCTAGTCCAAATAGACACCTTAAAGCAGAATGCCGACCTTTTCACTAAAGCCTTTACGCGTACTCGATTTGACGAACTAATCAACATGATTGGTTTAAGATTTTTTGTCACTAAAAAGTAATTCGTAACTTGGATTGTTTTTTTAAAGTAATGTCTTATTAAAAAAAAAAAAAAAAAAAACGCAACTGCCACTCTTTATACTTTCTAGTATTAAAGAAATGCAAGGTTGCTACAATTTAAAAAAATAGACGTTGAAGTTGTGTCTGTAAACAACTTGGGATATGATAGTACATTGGGTGACATGCATAAAAACGGAAATTTAAGGTTTATCTTGGATGTGTCAGTAGATTTATCTGACGTATTGAAAACAGTTTTTATAAACATTGTCTTCATCATACGATATATTAGTAGGCATGGTATGCAAACCTCTTTGAGAAGTCTTAAGAAGCTTAATCATTAATTGTCTATTTCAAGTGGTATAACACCATTAGATGTATGACAAAAGTCTTAATTTCTTACTTATACTAGACATGCTTTCTTGAAAGATGTTTATTTGATATCATTTGGGGGTATATATTGATAGTTTCCTCTGTTATACGTAAGTATAGACCTGGTTTCTATTAATATATACTTTAAAATTAAGCAAACACAAGTCAACGTACTTGCAAAGTCTTTCAAAATAAGATACCTTACAAGGTCGCCAAAATGGTTTGACCAAGTCTGTTTTTGCTTAAACCTGAATCAAGCTATGTCGCTCTGTTGTACGTAAGTACAGACCTGTCACCGCTGACTTGATTCTTAAAATTGATTTTCTTATATTCTATCTGTAAATGGAAACATGGTCTATGTCTTAAGTTAAGATGTATATCTATGGTGGGAACTACAACGAAATGCACATACCAATAATAATAAAATACCTCCTAGATGTGAGTATAACATGTTTAAGTGGATAAACATACTAATAATCGTTTTGAAATAATTTTTATAAAAAGTGCTTTTAGTATGTCAAGTAAATTTAAAGAGGACAAATATACTGATGATCGAAATAACACTTACTGTTCCTCATAAATGCATGTTATTCCGATATGATCCCTAACCAGACTATATCAACTCCGTCACCAAAAAGAATGTGTTAATTTTTCTAGTTATAAATTTACATTCTTGTATGTCTTTTATTTTATCTAAGTTAGTGTAATTTTAGTTATTATCCAAGTTACAGTTACATTTTCAAATTTGAGTACCGAAATCACATCGCGAAAATCGATAAAATCGCCAATTTTTCACTAAAAGTGAATTGCGCGTCACTTTCATAAGTAACGCTGCTAGTGACGCATACGATATTGCGTCACTCACTTTAGTGACGCAGTAAGTGCCGGGGTAAGCTACGCTATAAGTGCCGGGTCGAGTGACGCATACTAGGGTAGGTGTATAAATACCCCTTCCCCACGACACTCAACCTCACCACTTTTCAAATACTTATACCGATACTTGCTCTGACATACCGTCACTTCGATTGTCTCTGCGTCACTAGCTCTGTGCGTTTTTATTCGATTTGATTGTGCATTCTGCGGCTTGTTCTTGCATTCCAGTCCCATATTCTTGTTCCTCACATTCACACAAACCATTTGGTACTTACTTTAACCGTTAATTCTTGTTATTCATGCTGTAATTTTAAATTAGGGTTACGGGATTTTGGGTAACTTGAAATCGTTTGATTTAATGCATGTTTAGATAATATTTTCGTGTAATAAAGGGTGTGTTATACTCGTTTTTACCATACGCACAAACCCCTTACTTCGATTTTGAAAACCCCTAATTTTGAAATCTGGGTATGAACAGTGCCACGATGATCTTCATCGTTGCGTCACTTCGTGCGTCACTTAACTCTAGTGACGCTATTTGGTAATTTTGAAAACCCATACGGTCACTTAATAAGTGACGCTTACTCTTGCGTCACTTCTTAAGTGACTCGTGTAGTGACGCATATAATTGCTTTAACTGTTAAGACCGTCACTCCTCCTAGTGACGCCTCTACATGCATCACTACCCCAAGTGACTGTCTAAGTGACGCTTATTTCTATACGTCACTTATACCGTCACTTCTTAAGTGACTCTTTTAGGATACCGTCACTATGCTAACTGACGCATGTTCTTCACCCGTCACTTCGTAAGTGTCGTAAAATTTTAATCGCTAAATACAAACGTCACTTACATCACTGACGCTTGATAGCGTCACTTAACCTAAGTGACGCTATACTTTAATTTCGATTTTAAACACTGTATACTACGACACTTCCTTAGTGACGGTAGTGGCCATGCGTCACTTACCATAAGTGACGCCTAAAGTCAAAATTCGTTTTTTAACCCTTCTGTGTTCGGGCTAACTCTATAACGATTTCGGTTATTTTTTCTTTGTATTTTAGCTTACAGATGGCTGAGCTACAGAATTATTACCGCCGTACCAACACTCGACACAACATTACGGATTTTCTAGAGTCTACGCATGCAAATTCAGCGCCTTTCAGGCCAATGATTGAGTTTCTACGCAGATCAAGAATCCATTATGCGATTACTGCATCGACTCCGGTTTACATGAACCAAATAGAGGAGTTCTATGATCATGCAGTGATCAGGGTTCAGGGCGATGTTCCCCGAATTGTATCGACAATGTTCGGTGAGGAAATTGAGATCACAGAGAATTCTATTCGTCGAGTTCTCCAGTTTACCGACAATTCTACCATGCCCACCATCTTCCCAACTACATTTATCTGTGGAGGGCTTCAGAGGATGGGTTATCCGGCAAACCAGCTCTCAGATTTCAGGAAACAGTACCTCTGCCGGGTATGGAGGTACTTGTGCCATATCGTTATTGTTTGCTTATCTCCAAGGAAAGGGGGATATGATGCTGCCAGCCACCTCACATTATCTCTCATGTTGGCCCTAGTTTACAACAAACAGTACAATTTCAGCGGTTACATTTTCGGCAACATGGTGGAGAATATCCGAGCTGGTAAGGATAAATGGCTGCAGTATCCGAGGTTTGTGCAGCAGTTACTGAATGATCTCAACCTCGAGATTGCTCCAGATCAGCGATCCCTTCTGGTGCCGACACCGATGCTTCTGCGAATCTTCAATGATTGCAAGCTCGCGCCAAAGGGTGAGCCAGTTTTGGCTGATCGCGAACTCTTCGGGCACATAGTGAACGAAAACTATGTTGCGCCGCGTGATCACGGTTTTTTGGATGATGTCGTGCCTCCGGTCAACGAGGACGACTTAGTGGATACCGATATCGCTCAAGACTTAGAGGATATCGATCGTGTTGTTCAGGTTGAGGCTGATTCTGATGACGGTGGGCCCACTCCTCCTGATTCTGAGGGTGATGTGCCACCACAATCTGCTTTTGATGGTATTCAGCTTGCCGATCCTCGACGCTTCAAGCGTATACTGAGACGGATCTCTGCTGGCAGGGTCCATGACCCGAGGAATCCGGGCAAACGTCCTGCTGGGTCTTCACCCTCTTATGCCGATCTACCTCTTCGTAGACGCCAGCGGACGACAGTGGTCATTGAGGAACCAACATCTCAGCGACAACAACCACCGCCACCGTCTGACATGCCGTCTCTTCAGATGGTTTTGGCTCAGATGGAGCTTTTGGCGAAGAGGTTTGATGATCAGAAGGCTATTATTGAAGCTCAAGCCTCTCAGATCAAGGAATTGGAAGCTAAAGCTGCTACGGTTAACACTCTACAGCTTCAAGTGACGAATCTGTCATCTAGGTTGTTAGAGCTGGAATCCGTTACAAATGTTTCGGGGGAGGTAGGTCCTAGTGAGTTAGAAACAAATGTAACTCCTTCCCCGGAACCAGAAAATGTACTTCCTTCTACTATTAATGAAAACATATCTTTGGATTACTTCGTTAAGGTTCAAGGTCAGGCAAGACCTATAGCGGTTGATTATTCGTATGTAGATCTTACATATCTGCAAAATTTGATGAATGATAATACACCGATACCTGAGGAAGAGGTGATGAATGATCCTGTGGCAGAGGATTATTTCTTTGAAGGAAATGATGAAATTGAGGTTGAGGGGGAGCAGCTTCAAAGTGATGAATGTTACGACGATGCTCCTATTATCGAATCGGATTCTTCAGAAGATGAATTAGGTCATGATTCTGAGACAGAGACCAATGAGCAATCAGCTTCTACAGCTCAATCTTCAATGATAAAGCCTGACATAGTGCTCAAACCTATAGTTGAGGTACCCGTTACTTGTAAATTCTACAAAGTCAGAACTGATTACACGGGTTTGATAAAAAGCTGGAAGTTTGATGAGAATAATTCAGTGTTTATGATTAAAAGGAGTGATGGCATTCAGTACTTTAACTAAAAGTTTTATAAAGTAAGTACTTTGCCAAAATGTGAGCTTCAGAGATTATCTCAGATACCCTTGATTAACCGTGCTCGAGATTCACGTGCCGATTTCTTTCAAGTGGTTATTCGTTGGGAGATTAACAGCAAGAAGTATAATCTGATTAAACCGACATTGGGTATGAGATATAAGTTTAAGAAGAAGTTGGATCCGGTTACACGACAACCAATTGTAAGGATGATCTATCCACCAGCAAAGTGCTTACAGAAGATACCTTTAGAGATCATTCCTTTGGACTTTTTGAATAGGTTGTTATACTGGGAATATGACGATATTACTGGTGAAGCTGTGATTGTTTTTATTCCAAAATCAGAACCAGCTACGGATTCGGGGTCTTTAGATGCAGATTTGGAGGTTGAAGAGAAAACAGCATGGGATGCTGTTCAACCTAAACAGAGGTCTACTTGGGGTCTGAAGAGAAATAGATTTTGTGTATTTGACCCTTTGAGTTTGATTAATCTTTCGGAACAAGATATGAAAAGATTACATCAGAATAGGATTCAGTTCAAAGAAAGAGATAGAGCTGAAGCGATAAAATTTCAGAAGATTATCGATATCTGCGTAGCCAATGGAGTACACGCTGGTGGTGTATTTCCTGCTGGCTGGAAATAAAGACTCAAAGATTTTGAAGACCAAGCTGAAGACACGGGGGAGTTTGTTGATGCATATTAGGTTGTCTGTCAGTTGGTCTATCGAGTTGTAATAAGTGTCGTTAGTTGTATAGTGAAATATATTGTTTTTGTTATATGCGACACTTAAGTTTTAGGTTAGGCGTCACTTGCCTTAGTGACGCATAGCGTCACTTAGGTAAGTGACGCATGAAGGCGGCCACATGCGACACTTCCACAAGTGACGCATGTCGGCTGACTTTTAGTATAAATACAAACCTACGGGTTTCCGGCTAGGGTTGACGAAACCCTAGCACCATTTGTCGATTAAGCAACATTGTAATCGTTCCCAATTCATAATACAAGCTGATATCTTCGTTTACATTGTTAATTACATTTGTTTCGGTTTGTGTTCATTGGTAATACACGCAATTGATTGATTCCGCCTTTCAATTGTAAGTCAATTGTCATCTAGATCCACATCATAGGACACTCTCAACTAGGAAGCAAAAAAGATCAAAGGGTGTAGACTTTAATCTTGTTGATGTGTCAGATGCGGCTGATGAGCGAACTGGGAGCTCAAAAATTGAAAATTCTGCTCAGAAGGAGGTGCCAATGACTGCTGACGATCGTACTACTCCACCTGCTTCTCCCAAGTTTGGTCGTGTTTCACAGCCTGTTAGAGACAAAGCTCCTGCCACGTCTGGTCCAGATAAAGGTATTCTTGACTCTTCCTCTTTTGGTATAGCATCTTTTAGTACGCCCTACCCTATTTCCGGGGATAATATGTTTGGGAATTTTTTCACTGATATGGATTATGTGCTTTCTACCATTCTTGAAGATAATGCTGAGGTTAGAATATTGGGTACTAGGGAGGCTTATGTGCCTGGCTGGAATCTTTATGTTGATAGCACCTTGGATAGTGCTAGGTCTAGGCGTGAGTTTCTTTCTCATGCTCTTCCTCCAAGTTTGTAGTTCCAGGGTAGTAAGCTGACCTTTGCAGAGATGGTGGAAGGTTTGGATAGAGCGAACGTGGAGATGTCTTTTTATGGTAACTGTGTCTCGAAGGCTCGGATGGAAGTTAGGCAGGCTTCTTCCGAGAGCACAGTTGTAGCTTTAAAGCGTCGGATGGAGAATCTTGTCAAGGAATCAGTGGATATGCGGTCGGAGTTGGAGAAGCAGAACTTGAGTTTGATAGCCAATGCTACCACCATTTCTGAGAAAGATAAGGAGATAGCAGATTTAAGGGGTCACCTTGCTCATGTTGAAAATCAGGTCCAGTCTTCAATCGGCAGGATATCTGAGTTGGAGGGTATGGTCACTGCATCCGAGGAGAGGAGGATCCAGGCAGAGGAGAGGGTTGTCAACTCAGAGCTAATTCGCGTGGATTGTATTAAGAAGGCCTTGGCTCATTTCTCTGAAGGTTTGACTAATAGCGAGGAGTTTTGGAACCCAGTTGCTCATGCCTTGTCAATTGCTGGGAGAAAATCTGGGCAAGAGATGTTGGCACTTCTTTCCTCAAGGTATCCGATAGAGGGTTTGAATATGGAAAAGTTGCCCGAGTTTGACTCCCAGACTGGAGTTGACTATGATCTGGCCGTGTCTGCCTTGAATGATGCTCGCTTTCCTTTCCACCAGAAGTTGCTCAATTCTGCTCATCTCCCTATTGATGATTTTCTCAAGATTCAGCCCGATCAAGCTTCTATCAATACTTCTGACAATTGATGTTTTGTGATGTGCTTTCAGTTTTATTGCCTGAAATGGGCTTTGGATTTTTGCTGTAGACAATATGTGTTTGGCTGGATGCCTTTATCCTTGTAAACATAATTGTGCTTTGGTATGGCTGGACGCCTTTATCCACGGAGACATAACTTTATTAAATGTGGTTGAACATCATTATCCGATGTTTTTACTATGATTCGTGTGTTTTAATGCCAGTGTAGTGGACATTTCGGGTTTTCGACCGAGTTTCTATTTTTATATGAGGCTTGTTCTTTGCATGACTTATATTTAGGTCAAATGCATACATGCCGTTCATACATTTATACACATATTTTTTAGAAAACGATTTCTATGGTTGCCATTTTCCATGGGTGTGTGTTTTGCAACCTTGGTCCGGACTTATATGCC
This sequence comes from Pseudognaphalium luteoalbum, assembly GCA_963422505.1. Classification (NCBI taxonomy): domain Eukaryota; kingdom Viridiplantae; phylum Streptophyta; class Magnoliopsida; order Asterales; family Asteraceae; genus Pseudognaphalium; species Pseudognaphalium luteoalbum. Next base: position 25,901,077 of record OY730193.1, read on the forward strand.
CAAAGTACGGCATATTTTTGATTGAACTACGTTTCAATCCCTGCTGTGGATTGCTATCCCATATACAGTGCCTAGAGTTCCCCAGAGTGTGGTTGCTCCGTATATTGTTATTTTATCTTTGCTGTGAGTGTTGCTATCCGTATTGCATCAAACAATTTGTGGACACATGTTTAAGCTTTGAAATTATAAAAATGAAATCTGTCTCATTCATTAAAGTCAACAAAACTTTTCGAATTGATTCTTGCATGGCAAAACACGTGCCAGTAATGAATTTAGTACATCTAAGTATTTATATGTAATACTTTCTCAAATTGGATGCATGCCAAGTACGACCCAAGATTTTTCCTTTCGAGGTCTGGAGTTTGTAGGATCCATTCTGGTATGCTTCGACCACTTTGTATGGTCCTTCCCAATATTGGCCTAGCTTTCCATGATTTTCAGCTTTGCTGGCTTCGTTATTTCTGAGCACGTAATCCCCAACCTTGAAGGAAGTCTTGCGGACCTTTTGGTTGTAGTATTTCTCCATTTGTTTCTTGTATCCGGCCTCTTTTATTGCAGCAATCTCTCTTCTTTCTTCCAAAAGATCTAGGTTTTCTTTAAGATTTTGACCGTTGCTTTCTTCGGTGGAATGAAGGTAGCGGTAAGAGGGCACACTTATCTCTGCCGGGAGCAATGCTTCCGTCCAGTAAGTAAGGCTGAATGGTGTCTCTCCGTTGCTTCTCTGCGGAGTGGTTCGGAGTGCCCATAGTACATTTGGTAATTCATCCACCCATCCGGCCTGATACTTGCCGAGCTTTGTTTTTAGTCCTTTGACAATTTCCCTGTTCATGACCTCAACTTGTCCGTTGGCCTGTGGGTGGTAGACAGATGTGAATGATTGTTGTATTTGAAGCCCCTCACACCAACTTCTGAAGGGATTTTTCACGAATTGTTTTCCGTTGTCTCTTACTATTTCTTTTGGTACCCCGAATCTGCACACTATGTTGTCCCACACAAAGTTTACCACATGCTTTCCTGTGATTGTGGCCAGAGGTTTAGCTTCTACCCATTTGGTGAAGTAGTCAACTGCTACTATGAGGAATTTGACTCTGCCTGGAGCCGATGGGAAAGATCCCACGATGTCGATTCCCCATTTGAGAAACGGCCAGGCAGACGTGACTGGTATTAGGTCATGCTTGGGCTGCCTAGGTATAGTTGAGTGTATCTGGCATGCTTCGCAGCTTTGTAACTCCTTCTGTACATCTTGGTGCATGGTGGGCCAGATTTAACCTAGATTCTTTATTTTTATTACTATGGTTCTGGGTCCAGAATGGATTCCACATGACCCTTCATGTACCTCATGTATCACTCTTCTTGCCTCCTCTGGTCCCACACACCTCAACCATGGTTGGAGGTGTGCTCTCTTGTATAGTATTCCTTCATGGAACGTGTAACAAGGTGACTTGGCTTGTATTTTCCTGGCTTCTTGCTTGTTCTCTGGTAGGACTCCATGGCAAATGTATTCAACTAGGGGTTTCATCCAAGAGTTTCCTTCTTCTTGTACATGTAGTACCTCTTTGCCTCCTTCCACGGAACTTTTGTGTAGTACTTCCACCAACACCTCTTTTGTTAGGTGTGCGAACTGCATGGATGCTAACTTACTCAGGGCGTCTGCCTTCTTATTTTGATTTCTTCGAACGTGCTCTATGGTGAACTCTTTGAAACTCGTGACCCTTTGCTTTACTTTCTGTAGGTATTTAATCATCCTACTATCCTTTGCATCGAACTCCCCTTGGACCTGTTTTGCTACCAACTGTGAATCGACATATGCTTTCAGGTTCTCCACCTTCATTTGGATGGCTAGGTTTATTCCTGCCAATAGGGCTTCGTATTCGGCTTCGTTATTTGAGGTTGGAAATTCAAATCTCAAGGCGTAGGTAAATTCTTTCTTGTCAGGGTCGGTTAGGATTAATCCTGCCCCGGAACCTTCTGAGCTAGATGCTCCATCCGTATGGAGGGTCCAGGAATCCTTCTCCGGCGAACATTCTGCCCTGAGCTTCTGGGAACCTGCCTCATCAGTTACCTGGTTGGTACTTATTTCTGCCATAAAATCCGCGAGGACTTGTCCTTTTATCGAGACACGTGGTTGGAAGGTAATGTCGTGCTCTCCTAGTTCGATTGCCCACTTTGCAAGCCTTCCTGATTTTTCTGGCTTGGACAACACTTATCGTAAGGGTTGATCAGTTATTACCATAATTTGGTGTGCCTGGAAGTATCTCCGTAGGCGTCTAGCAGCGTGTACTAATGCCAGCATAAGTTTTTTCATTGGTGGATAATTAACTTCTGAACCATGTAAAGCTTTGCTAATGAAGTAAACTGGGACTTGGGTCTTCTTTCTTTCTGCTAGGAGTACTGCGCTAATTGCTTCGTTGGCTGCCGAGAGGTATATGAACAACTTTTCTCCAGCCATAGGGGCGACGAGGGTTGGCAACTCTGCTAGTAGGTTTTTCATTTCTTGAAATGCACCTTCGGCTTCTTGTGGCCAGGAGAAAGCTTTTTTGTTGGTGCAATTTTTCAACGTTTTGAAGAATGGTAGTGATTTTTTGGCTGCCTTCGACAGGAATCGGCTAACGGTGGCCAACCTTCCATTTAGACATTGGACCTCCTTTAGGTTTTTTGGGGACTCCATTTCCCTGATTGCCTGTATCTTGGTTGGATTGGCCTTTATACCTTTCGCCGTGATGAGGTGTCCCAGGAATTGTCCTTCTTCTATCCCGAATGTGCACTTCTTAGGGTTCAGCTTCATGTTGATTCCTCTGAGAGTTTCAAAGGTTTCTTTGATATCATTTAACATGTTGTCTTCATTGTAGCTTTTTATGACCATATCATCGACGTAGGCTTCTAGGTTCCTACCGATTTGCTCCTGGAATGCTTTATCTATCAGTCGTTGATACGTTGCCCCTGCATTCTTCAAACCAAATGGCATCTTTTGGTAGCAAAATATCCCAATATCCATGTGGAAGGCTTTCTTATCTTCGTCTTTCTTTGCCATCTGGATCTGGTGGTACCCTTTGTATGCGTCTAAGAAACATTTGATTCTGAACCCGAAGAGGGATTCTACCTTCCAGTCGATTGCGGGTAGAGGATAGCAATCTTTTGGGCATGCTTTATTCAAGTCTGTGTAATCCACACACATTCTCCACCCACCATCTGATTTTTTTACCATTACTGGGTTGGCAACCCAAGTCTGGTATTTGACCTCTTTAAGTATTCCTGCAGCTACGAGATCTCTTACCTGCTCACAAGCTTCTTTACTCCGTTCCGGTTTCAGGTGCCTTTTTTTCTGTTGAACTGGGGTTTTGCTTGGGTGTACATTTAGATGGTGTTCCGTGATTAGCTCTTTTCTTTCCTCGTTTGGTTCCATAAAGGTAATCCGTCGTGGAACTCCAGTCATATCGGCGGGAGTCCAGGCAAACACATCTATATTCTCTCGGAGTAAGTTGACAAGCTTTATCTTTATTGCCTCCAGTAACTGGTTGCCGATGGCTACTTTTTGATCCGGGTGGAGGTCATTAATGATTTCCCTCCGTTCTGACTCTTCGCAGGCGTATATGACTTTCTTCTGTTCATCTTCATCTCCATAGTTTTTCTCCGATGCCTTCTTTATATTCCTTGTTGAGTAAACAGTTGCTACGCCATTTGGTGTTGGGAATTTCATTGCTCCGTGCACAGTGGATACTACTGCTCCGAGCAGACACATTGAGGGCCTACATAGGATAATGTTGTAGGGGGATTGCGCTCGTATTATTATGAAGAAAAAATCTCGGTCCTGACTTTAGGGTAGGATCCTAAAGTCATTCTTAAGCTAATCATTCCCAGCGGCCATGATACTTCTCCTGAGAATCCAATCAAGGGTCGTGCAACCTCCTTCCTAGTGGCCTGTATACCCAGAGGTAGCTGCCTGAAGCAACTTTCGTACATAATGTCTGAGGCGCTTCCTCCATCCAAAAATATTCTGTGCACTTTTCTGTTTGCTACTTCGGCAGTGATTATTACGGGAGCTTTTGATGGTATGATGGTTTGTATGGCGGGGAAAGAAATCTCTTCCTCCTCCCACAGTTCCACTACCCTGGATCTTCGCTTTACTCCTATCACAGGTGAGCGTATCATAAGGATTTCCTCTTCCATGGGCTTTGGCTCATCCTCTTTCTTTTTCCAGCCTTTCTTCGCCCCATCGAAACTCTTTTTTCCGCCCCTTTCATCATCTTTAGAATCTTTTATCAGATGGGCTAGCTTGCCTATCTTTAAGGCTTTCCTTACTTCTGCCCGTAGTTCCCGGCAGAAATCCGTATCGTGCCCATAATCTTCATGGTATTCACAGTATCTACTCGTATTCCTATCTTTAGCCTTTCCTTGGAGTTTTTGGGGAGCCTTAAACTCACTTGAGACCTTTTCTGTTAGCCAAATTTCTCTTGGGTCTTAATCAACCCTGCCCAGAGGTTCTTGCTCTGTTCTTTTTTTGAATAGGGAGAGTATTTATTTTCTCTTGGCAACCTATTGAAAGTTTTTCCCCTACCTTCATTTCTCTATCTGGAAGGTCTACCGTTATGACCCCCGTAGTCTCCTTCATTTTGCCTGCCCAAATTTCCTCCTTTCATAGCTGTTTCTTTTCCTCTCACATACGCGTAGACCTCATCCTGCAACTCCTGGTAGGTCTCTGGTAGGATCCTTCCTAGTTCTGCCACGAGCATTTTGTTCCTCAATCCATGGATGAAACCGGATACTCTTTGATCTTCCTGTAGGCCTTCTATTTGTTTTGTTTCGTCGGAGTATCTTTCCATGAAGTTTTTCAATCCTTCACTTTCTCCTTGATAAATGTTGTGAGCCTCTAGATGTGTTTTTGTATACTTACGCTGTTTGATGAAATGATATAAAAATCTTATTTCCAATTCATCGAAACTTCCAATGCTTCCTAGGGGTAACTTATCATACCAGGCTCTAGCGGCTCCCGCTAAGGTCATTGAGAACATGTGGCAGGTGATTGGCATTGTCCATTTTTTAATTTTTTTTCTACCCCTCGGAATGCTCTCAAATGATCTTCTGGATCTGTTACCCCTGTGTACTCTTTGATGTTTGATGGGAGCTCCAGGCCGTCAGGCATCCCATAATGTTCGATCCATGGTGCCAATGGGGATTGCTTTTTCTTGATGAACGAGTGGACCCTGGATCATGTCGATCTAGGATTATCATAATGTTCCCCTCCCATTTGTGGATAAGCCGGATTACATCCACCATGAGGGAAATTTATCCATCCTCCATACTGAGGAGAATAAACAGAATGACCTCCTGGCTGGGGGTTATACGTCCCAGGGTTCATGAATCCTGCAGGAATTTGACCTCCTGCCGAAGGGTAGTATCCAAACAAATTAAATTGTCCTTGAGCCCCTTGGTGATTGCTAATGTAAGTTATTACCTGTGCGTTTGTAAAAACAGCTCGGGGCTGATTCAGGGATGTCATCGGAGCGTTTCCTGTGGGAATCATGTGGGTTGTCGTGGAAGGTTTTGATTCTGAGCCATTCCTGGGTGTGGCCCGAAGTATGGTTGATTTGCCCAGAGGTTATTATGAGTCATCTAAAAACCTCCAGGCTGAGTCTGGTAGGAGGTTTGCACACTTACACTTGTTTGTACGTTTGGTACTTGTTGATTTGTGCTTAATGTGTTTAGTGGCATCGAGGAACTTACTTGGATTTGACTTCCAGGCTGACGTGCGCTGGTGAGTGCAGCTTTTGGTTGACTGGCTGTACTTGGTCTTTCCATTTCAATTTCCTCGTCGACGTCATCATCTTCCTCCTCCATATTTAATCGAGACCTCACGCTTTCCAGGTTCATTTCCTTGATTCGTTTTGTGATCAAAGGCTCTAAACATTTCATAATCGCTTCATTACTTGTCCCAGGTATAAGACTTTCCGGATTTCGTTCTTCCAAAACGTGTTCTGACGTCATGAGACTTGTTGTGGATCTGGTGTTGGATAGGGGTGTGAAACCTGGTGGTGGCGTCAGGATATCGTCGTTGCCACCTCCAAACGTTGGTAATGACATTACTGTAGTCTTCTTGAAATAACTTTCGCTTTTTGCTAAACTAGGATTGATGGACTTTTGAGAAAATTAACCGTTATAAACAACTTACAGTGTTTGCTTAGATTAACTACGATCTGTCCCACCGGGTGTGCCAATTGTTTGTACGATCAGCTCATACACGCTTAAGATTCCATAACCTAGCTCAAATATACCTCTGACCAGAGAAATCTGCAAAATAATAACACGCTAAGTTAGGTGAAATACGGGGAAGGTCCCCGTAATTCACCTCCGGCGTGAGAATAAGAATCCATGGTTTGATGATATGAATTTTAAGGAAGTATGGTGAATGAGTATATTTTTTAGAGTGTTCAAGATAACCTTCCAATGAAGAAGATGAGCTCCTATTTATACTTGTTTTCTTCTTCCTTTCCAAGTTATTACATATCAAGTGAATGCCGTCCATTCTGCAAACCGCCTCTAAACTTGATCTCAGCCGTTTATCTTGATTTTGTGAATATTCTTCATGGTCCCCACGAAGATACGCTGCGCCCGTAGGTTTCTCAGTATATCCCTCCGGGCATATGGGTGTAATACATTGTATTGCTAGCGAATTCCCTTTCGGTAACATATACCACTGGGTATACGTTTTATGCTACCAATGTTCTTTTTGTCTTCGTGGCAGTTTTGCCTAGAAGGAAAAAGGTGGTTACACCATTAACTGCGATGCTATGATTTCTTTCCAATTCACTAACACTCTGTTCTCGAGTTGGTAATAGAGTGGAAAGGAAAGGAAGCAAAAGAAACTAAAAGTAAAATTATGTTCTTGAATTTTTTGTATGGAAGGAAAAGAAAGGGAAGGAAAAGAATCAGGAAGGGAAAGAAAAGGAGGGGGAGCTCCCTTACAATTTTGCTTCTAGTTCTTTACTTTCAATTTTGGGGTGAAGAGGCAGAAACCCTACTCTTCCTTCCATTTCCATGAAACTTAAGAACAAATTCTATAAAGATGATTTCTTTTCCCTTTCTTTTCTTTCCTCTTCTCCTTTATTCTTTTCTTTTCTTTTCCACTTAGTTTTAAACTCGAGAACAGAGCGTAATGCCATGGATGAGCAAGTTCAGGTGCTCAAAATACGTGAGGTCCGAGTTACGAAAAATGTTCATGTCTGTTATAAACCTCGCATAATCTAGCATGGACTAAACTCTGGGAGAACTCCACAGAAGATTTCTTTGTCGGTCCATGACGAAGTTTGCGGTGTTAACCATCGATCTATCAACTATAGATGAAGGGAGATCACATGTTCTTTAATCGAACATCACATACTCGAGCTCCTCGATGACCATTTGAGCATGATACTCAATGGTGCAATCGTTGTTAAATCTTTGTGGTGAAAAATCATCAATATGGTTGTTATAAGCCATAGAGTTCATCAGTTCCCGGAGATCATTTATCATTTGAATGTCTATGTTCGCGTCAGGATTCACAATATGAGCATGATACTCAATGGTGCAGAAAACTGATATGATGAAATGAATATGGGAATACGTACACATGATTAGTGTTTCATACACCTTGTAATATGGTGCAGAAAACTGATATGATGGAATGAATATGGGAATACGTACACATGATTAGTGTTTCATACACCTTGTAATATATGATTTTATGTTCCTGAAAGAATTCCAAATAAGTTGTTGTAGGCTCATCATTGTCATGATTCTTCTCTTCTATTTATCAAAAATACAATTACTTTCTCAATGTATATATTTTTAATTTAATTGCTAAAATAATAGGGATCTCTTATATGCATGTTACAATGATAACACGTTAACTAGCTCCTTAAAAAAGGCACATAGATCCCGCTCCCGAGTTTTTAACGAAAAAAAGAGAGGAGAAGGTAATACAAAATAATAGAAAAGAAGAGTAAGAGTAACTTTTACAAGTTTTTCATTCCCGAGTTTGAAATAAAAGAAATGAATTTTACATATTTTGAGTTCACGAGTTAGAAAGAAATGAAAGCAAATGGTCCTTAAATAACTAATGTAGGGGTCCTTTTATAATTAATGTAGGCTTCCATCCTTCCATTTCTTTCCAATATTGGAGATAAAGTTTGGAGAGAAAAGATGATCCGATTCTCATTCCAGTTCTCTTCTCTTCTCTCCCACAAAAAAAGTCTTCTCTAGAAAAAGCAACTCGAGGGCAGACTCTAAGTTTTTTTTTGCAACACCAAATATACATATTTAGCTAAAATAATGTCCACTGAATTTTCTTCAAGTGAATGGTTGGTATAACCCCCTAATATCAATTAAGACACCACTATGAATAGTAACTTTAAAATTTTCATTTTTAACCCCTAAAGTTTTAGCATTTTTAAATTTACTACCCTTTATGTCTTAGCGAATATCTAATTTCTACCCTTTAACTTTTAGTATTTTTCCATCTTTTACCCTCTAATTTTACAAACTCCACCCCTTAACTTTTAGTGATTTTTCACTTTCCCCCCTTTAAATTTTAACTACTTTTCATTTTCTTCGTCTGAACTTTTATCACTTCTCCATTCTATACCCTTTAGGTTTTAATATTTCCAATTTCCCCCCTTTACATTTTAGATTTAATCCCCCTTTTTTTTACTAATAGTTTATACATTTTTTCCCTTTACTTACAACAAAGTTTTATACTATTTTTATTACGACAAGATTATACAAATAATTGCACACAATAATTTAACTTAATATTTTTATGTAGTATTCTATCAAATTTGTATTAATTTACATTTTTTCAACTATACATACATATTCCCCCCTAATAAAAAAAACCATAAAGAGATCATACCTTCGTCAACTTAAATTTTTTTATGAATTCATATTGGAGTTTAAGAATGTACTTTTTAACCCCGCCGCAAAGCGCGGGTAAGAAAATCTGCGTATAATATCAATTAGCAAACTTTATGAATAGTAAGTTGTTTGTTTTATTCTAAATTTAACTTTATGTGATCTAATAAATTACTGATTAAGTGATATATAAACAACAAAGTTATTTTAGAGTAGTGGTAAATAGGTGGGTTCCAATCATGATTTATGTGCTTGACCCAAGTTCAAAACATGGTGAATGTTAGTTATTTTTTTATTTTTTTTTACCTTCTATCTATGATCACTTTAATATATTTTATCTTTTCTAAACTATATTCTACTAGCTAAAAAAATGTTAGACAATCGTTATAAATAATTGTCATACTGAAAAAATTATGTATAACAAATTATACTTTTACACATTAATTTTGATTTTTATGATATTTAAATGATATGTTTATGAAGTAGATTTAGTTGTATATCACTAAATGAAATTTTAAATTGTACAACTTAAAATATAAAAATTATAAGTTTTACAATATAAGTAGACAACCGTGATTAAAAGTCTACGTTATGAGATAAGTTTTTTCCCTCAAAAACACCAACAATTTTAATTCACTTTGTTTTCTCTTTCTTTAACATTTTTCAGTTCTCTATTTCAACAACAAATCAATTGTAAATGATCGTAACTAAAAGATGAACTCATTGAAACAATTAACGGATAAATAAAATAAAAAATAAATACGATGAATCAAATTATATGTTCCCATCGCAAAGCGTGAGCATAATAAACCTTGTTACTATCACATATACAAGGTCATAAGAAACAAAGGTATTTAAGTATTTTATAAACATCAAATTTAAAGATAATTGTTCGGTCACTGACTGCTGACCAACCAAAATCACTGATGACTCAGTCACTGAAAATGATGAAGTCAAAACTCCCGTTACTGGAAAAAAAAAGATCGTTGCTAGCATTTGTGCTTCTACATGTGTTGCTATGAGCAACTAAAACTCTAATTGGTGTGTCAATGGCCATCCTCACGAAAACGAGAGACTTATGCAGCTCACTTATCAAATAAAGACAGAAGTTACCGTCCTGAATAAAAAATAGTTGTTGAAAGAGAATGAGAGAAATTTCTCTATAAGAGCATATTAGCTAGTAGTGACTGGAAAAGAGTATTATACCTTCAGTGACTGATGAAGAATAAAGTTTCCACCAAAGTACGAAGTCTCTCTAAGAATATATATGTGTGTGTGTGTATATATGTATGTGTCAGCAAGCATCCCAGATAATACAATGAAAATATCTTCCATGACGAGTCCACAAGTGATTGGATAAATCTCAAGTCACACATTTTGCATGATCAGAATTGGGATCTACAGAATGTTCATCACCCGCTTATTGGTTAGAACATAGTCAATCAAATAGCGACACTTGTCATTCTATATTCCTAGTTTTCAGGAGATATTTATATGAGCATTTTGGCTATATATATAGAGAGAGAGAGTGATGTATCGTACATAGAACCTTTCCGCTTTTGTTTTAATCATGTTAGTCAGTGATTAGTTTGTTAAGCACATCAGCGAGCAGCGAATAAGAGTGTACGTTGTTTGTTAACTACAGTTATCTCATTTTGAAATAGAATCAGATTAACTATTTGATTTGATGTTAGCCTTGACAAGATTATTCAGCAATAAACACTTAGTGTAATTAGGCCTGTGCAAAAGGACGGAACCGTACCATACCAGCCATTACCGGACCGTACCTAGAACCGAAAATATGTGAGTAAAAGAACCAAGAACCTGGCCGAATGATACCGGTTCCGATACAGTTTTTTATGGTTCAGTTTCGAATTGTACCGACAGATTTGTGAGCATTTGTTTGTGGTTTGTTTGGTTTACGTAAAAAAAACCTTACTTTATTTTAATCTAAAAAAACAACGTGTAGATCATGGGTTGGTGTAGGTCTTTTTAAAAACACAATGTAATACATGTTGGGCCGGGTCAATCGGTTTTCTCAATTATAATACCGAACCGGACCCAATACTGAAAATGAATAAAACATAGAACTGAAAACCGAACCGAAACATGTATATTTGAAACGGTTCAGTACGGTACCGGTCCGGTTATCCGGTTCTTTCGATACTAACCGGTTTTCGCAGAGGCCTAGGTGTAATTTGTAATCAACAACAATTCACCATCAGCTACTATTACCCTTGTTTACTTACTTTGATTGTTAATTGTTTATATGTACTATATATGTTTTGCAGGTATTTACAATTATTATAATTAAAACTTTAGTAATCAACCTCAAAAATTATAAATAAGTTGTAAAATGGTATTCAACCCTCATTCTACAACTTTGTTTTACATATTGTGATTGTGATTCACTAATTGATAGTGAATAGGGCAAACAATAATATAGATATAACATTGTATAAAACTATATATATGTAGGCTAAGGTTCCAATGAAAACACTTTAAAAATAAGAACGGTAAGAACACTTCATAAATGCATAATTAGCCAATAAAATCATTAGATTCACACTCATACATCTCAAATATGTGTAGAAAAATTGATTATAATAGATGCGAACTTTCAAAAATACACAAAAATTGAAAAAACGATTGATGCACAATTATAGAGATAATCGTGCATCAATCGTTTTTTCGATTTTTGTGCATTTTTAGAAGTGTGCATTTGTTTTTCTTTGCATATTTGAGATGTATGATTGTAAATCTAATGATTTTTGTTGGCTAGTTGTGCATTTATGAGGTCTTCTCACCGTTCTTATTTTTGAAGTGTTCTCATTTGATCCAAACTATATATATATATATATATATATATATATAGTGACATGATCCAGAGGGAACACCCAATTTGGGAGGGAAGGGGGAAGTGTTGATCTAACCATCAATCTCATCTAATCAAATTAAGGTGCACCATATTATAGTGGTATGCACTTCATGAGAATTTAGTGACAACATGAAAGTACCAATGAGAATACGCCATGTGTACAAAGAAAACTCATTTACCCCTAAAACACATTATCTCACAAACTACAAGTCGAAAAATTATGAAAATTGCATCATAAAATTCAGCGTTTTCTCCTCTTCGATTTAAGATCACTCAAGGCATACTTTCGACAACTTTATTTTTTTCGTTTTTTGATGGGTTTACAAATTAATATGCATCAAAATGCATAATATTAGTACTTATGAACATAAATGTTAACGTATATCAATTTAAAAAAGTAGAATATAAACTTAAATTAATATGCATCACATTACATGTTAATAATACTTATCCTCATGAGTGTTAACAAAACATTAATATACATCACTTTGATATAACATGCATCAAAGTACGTACTATTAAAACTCAAAAACATGAATGTTAATTTGTATCAATATACACCGCTACAATGTAAACCTAGGTTAACACGTATCTAAGTGCATACTATTAGTAATCGCCATCATTAATTTTAACATACACTATTAGAATGTAAACATAAGTTAATATGCATTCATTTGCATACTATTAGTACACATTAAAACCAATGTCAACATATATTTAACATACGTAACTCCTATGTAAAACTAATTTAACATGCATCGTAGTGCATATTATTATTAATCAACAAAAAATTTAAAATACATAAATATACATCACTACAGTTAATATATGAATCACGTTGCATACTATTAGTACACATTAAAATGAACTATAATAAAATATGAATATACACCACTAGGATGTAAGAATAAATTTGCATGCATCACAATGCATACTATTATTACACATGAACATGAATATGCATTGATGTAAAAATAAATTTGCATGCATCACAATGCATACTATTACTCCATCAAAAAACGAAGAAAAAAAAATCTCATCAAAAATATGCATTGAAGGATCTTAAATCGAAGAGAAGAAAACGTTGAGTTTAATGGTGCAAATTTCACAATTTTTTGACTTGTCATTTATGAGATAATTTGTTTTAAGGGTAAATGGGTTTTGATTATTATAAAGATCATGGGTTGGTGTAGGCCTTTTTAAAAACACTATGTAATACATGTTGGGCCGGGTCAATCGGTTTTCTCAATTATAATACCGAACCAGACCCAATATTGAAAATGAATAAAACTGAAAACTGAAAACCGAACCGAAACATGTATATTCGAAACGATTCAGTACAATACCGCTCCGGTTATCCGGTTCTTTCGATACTAACCGGTTTTCGCAGAGGCCTAGGTGTAATTTGTAATCAACAACAATTCACCTTCAGCTACTATTACCCTTGTTTACTTGCTTTCATTGTTAATTGTTTATATGTACTATATATGTTTTGCAAGTATTTACAATTATTATAATTAAAACTTGAGTAATCAACCTCAAAAATTATAAATAAGTTGTAAAATGGTATTCAACACTCATTCTACAACTTTGTGTTACATATTGTGATTGTGATTCACTAATTGATAGTGAATAGGGCAAACAATAATATAGATATAACATTGTATAAAACTATATATATATATATATATATATATATATATAGGATTAGGATCAAGGGAGAAGGATATTTAGGTGGAGAAGAGGGAGAAACAATATTGATTCAGTATTTTATTACTATGATTCAATTTTTTATTACATAAATTTTAATAATAAAAAAATGAATCATAGTAATAAAAATACTGAATCATATTGCTTCTCCCTCTTCTCCACATAATTTTTCTTCTTTTTAGATCCCGTTACTATATATATATATATATATATATATATATATATATATAAAGATTTGTTATTTTATTTATATGTGTTGTATATTTGTATATATACAATCATACGTAACACGGCTTAAATATAAACGCCCCATTGGCCATTGGTCATATCAATCTAGTGTCAAAGATGATATATAGATATAACCAATCGGAAAGAAATTTAGAAACCTGCAGATACCTTTCATGAATGTTGCAACCATTTCTAATTTCGGCAAGTAGTACCATATATCCCATCCAATTGAATGTAGTTATTATCGAGTGGCCATGAAGAAAACACCAATGAAACGCTACATCAAATTTCTCTTGACTTATGTAATAACTATATATGTTCTCTACTGTATAAGATAAGATACTTTTTAAATCAATATACAACGTTAGTTGGCACATTTTTGTAACATCATAAGGACATTAATGGTTAATACTATATATGGAAGTACAACCTTTATATCTAGCAAAAATATTATCTATATATAGCTAGCTACAAATGTGTTACATGTGAATTTATTTACGTTTGTACATATTTTTTTATTTTTATCATTTTTAATTTGTTTTAACGGTATAAGGTATTTGTATCGCAAGGATATAGAATAAAAGAATGAATGATGATAAATCGACTAAATTCTGGTTTGGATACATGCATAACACTGAAAGAAATAAAATCTATAAAACTATATCAATCCCATAATTTAGATTTGGTTGAGAAGACTTAAAACTACATCAAAACCTTCTTAGAACGTAAATATACTTGATGTTTAACAACTATGATGATACGTAAAAACCACTTAAATCATATAGGTTCTCGATGAACAAGTTTGAGAGAATCTTGCATTCCTTTAACAAAAGCTTCCCATTCTTTCGATTGTTCTAATCCGTGACCTTCTTCTCCATTTTCAAAAATCCGTGTCTTCATTTGAATTTCCATCTACATGTTCGTAACATTCCCTTGCTCTTTTGCGTCACCCGTTTCTAATGAAAGTAAGACAAGTGCAAATAAGAAATCAAAGAAAAAGTAAAAAATATGCTTGTACGTATATTCTTGTGATCACAAGATAGAGCGTTTGTTTAAAATTTTAATATATTGTGTTTTTCGCTAAAGAAAAATAAAAAGAAAAAAGACAGAGTGTTTGTTGGTATACATCAAAGAAAACAGATATTAGAAGGTCCCAATGTCAATTCCTAGAATCTTGAATTATTGTTAGATTCTTAAATTAAGGCCACAAAATGCATATTCTAGGCTAAGTTTGAATTATTGGAAACCAGCCCTCATCATTTGTGATTTATAAACCTCACAATCCCACATATAAAATAGATAAGAAAATAGTGACATTATATATTAGTATACTATATATGATTTATGATTTATTATCACCAATATTGTGACTAATTTATTAATTAATTAATTAACATCATGTTCTAACCTCATTCATCACCAATGAATATGATCGCGACACACTTACACTCCAAGTCATGTGCTAAATTTTAAAAATCGTCCTCGATCTACTCTTATAACCATATTATTGATATTAACAATAAAAAATGATTTAATAACAAACATCTAGTTATCATCCACATATATCAAACGTCATTTAGGGTGTGTTTGGAAACAAACGATTAAAGTTGTGGCTGATTTCAAAAGCTTATTATTTAAGGGTAAGTAATGATATATTTTTTTCAAGAAAGCTCATTTTCATTGCGTTGCCAAACACACTTTATGACTGGAGCATATTAATACCAGAAGTTCAAGCCTCTAAAAACTCCTCAAAGATCTTGTGCCAAACACACCCTTTTAACATTATACATTATTACCATCCAAAAATGCTTAATCATAATCAATAAACCACTTGTTATGAAATAATAACCACTGTCACATTACCATTAGATAATTGTTGTCTACCAAAATCGCAAAACCAACTCATTCATCTTAGATAGAATCTTAAATAGTAAGACTTTCGGTTTAGCGTACGAGAAAACTCATTAACTAAAAGGTTATAGTTCAGACCTCACTTTATGAGACAATGAGTATTACATTCGTGATAGTTGTAGAAAGTATATATGTTAGAGGAAAATGTTATACGTGGCTCTATTGGCTATAAATAAGAAATTAGAAATGCATTAAATGTTTGTATCTTAACTTCCTCCAACAAACCTAATATACAACCTTTGTATGCACGAATTTAACTCTTAAACCCTTAGAGGAAAATGTTATACGTGGCTCTATTGGCTATAAATAAGAAATTAGAAATGCATTAAATGTTTGT
Organism: Pseudognaphalium luteoalbum; assembly: GCA_963422505.1. Taxonomy (NCBI): domain Eukaryota; kingdom Viridiplantae; phylum Streptophyta; class Magnoliopsida; order Asterales; family Asteraceae; genus Pseudognaphalium; species Pseudognaphalium luteoalbum. The sequence goes on from OY730193.1 coordinate 25,917,024, forward strand.
ATCTTAACTTCCTCCAACAAACCTAATATACAACCTTTGTATGCACGAATTTAACTCTTAAACCCTTAGGGCTACAAATAGCAAAATCCGTAAAATAATACCATTCCTACACATCTCCTTATATCAACCGTCACTCCCTTTGAATAATTTTAGACGACTCTTCCGTTTTCCTAGTAGTATATGAAGAAAATAATTTAAATTACGTCTCCTACACACCACCTCATCGAAGACTTTTGTTTCAACGGTTTAGTTTCTATAATTTTTTTAGAGCCGGCAGTTTTCTGCATAATTTAATAAACAATCATTTTAACTACTTTAATTTTCTTACTAGTATATATTTTCACGATCTAATGAATCAAGATTAAGATATAATTATTAGATAATTTGATTAATTGTTATATATGTGGCGAGCTTTAATCATGCAGCATACGGATTTCTTCTTGGTATTTTGTTAAATGTGACATCTGCGTTCGTATGATAAGATAAAATGAACAGGGTCGGCAAATCAATTTAGAAGGTCCCGTGCAATTCCAAAAATTTGACCATCAATAGACAAAATAAGTTCAAATATACATATAAAGAGAATACATTAATTTTACGAGAAATTCTACAAAAAAAATACAACAATACAAAATCATTACTTTACAATTCAAAAAAACTAATAATATTCATTCTTCATTGAAACGACCTATTCTTTTAAGCAAAGTTGTTGATTAAACGTTTATAATCAATATTGTATTAGATTATTTTTGATTGTTATCACTGCCCATCCATTAAGCGTGTCTTATGACATTGTGAATCACAAATATGATTTTAGCTACTTAAGTTTTGAAAAACTTTTTTCCGTATACGACACTTATGAGAATAGTTATCAATACTCTATATATACTCGCAATAGGAAAGTCATCGAATTGTTTTAGATGATGTATAATATCAATATTCCTATACTAGCACAACATGGTTTAAACAACTTAAACTCTACACATAGTTCATTTGTATTTATATAAGATTCTCCACTATTCTTGAACGTTTTTTCTAGATAACTACAACACAAACTAATAGTCTTGTCATCAAAGTAGTGCAACTAACTAGAAGTAAACAAGAAACCGAAAGTCTTGACATACTCTTGTATTGATCAAATCTTTTGTAAGAGAGAAAAACGGCTTAATCAACACCATACAAGAACTATTTCACCTTAATTGACTTTTCGTCGGAAAACAAAACACATGATTCATCAATTGGATTCTCATCAAAAGGTCTATTTCTTATTTTTCATCCTAAAATTGTAACGATAGCTTTTCTTTCTCTTTTATTTGTTACTTTCGCATTGATTTTATACTAGTTATAATAAGTGCTCGTAAAATTTGGGGGCCCTCAAATTTCAGAGGCCTGTATGCTGGCACATACAACACATGCCAATATCCTCCACTGAAAATGAATGTGCTCAGTACTGAACAAAAATATAAATTCACGTTTATCATTTCTATATATATATAAAAAGTAAATGTTAAATTTAACTACGAAACGAATACTCCTAAGAAAATGTCATTTTAAATTTATCAAATACACTTTAGCGTGTCACATACATATATTAGCAAGCAACAAGTAAAGTTAAACTTTCCCGCTTATCGATCCTATCTAACTTTTATTAATATTTATCGTAGGGAGTATGATTGTAGTAAAAATCTGGCTTTATAAACTATCGACATTTTAATAGATGAGTCAAACTTAACCTTTCATAATAGTATAAATAAACAATTCCTCATGTACGTAGTCCTGTACGTGAATGGGCAAATGGTAATAGTATTATTAATTCAAGCTAATTATTATATTCAAATATGTTTTGTCAACGCCACCCATGGGCCACAATAACAAAATTTATAGAGGATTACAATAACGGTAATCTATTGAAAAAAGACATAACAATTTAATTGATTATAATAATCTAATATAACTAGGTGCTAATTAAGAGAAGAAAAATGCATCTTAATCTTCTTTAATACTCTCTCCCTCCGTCTCAGTTAAAGTGTTCACTCTCACTTTGCACATTATTTAGGATTTCTCATTAACTACATATTTCACTAATTAAATAAACATATCTACCCACTAAAGTCTCTTTCGATTAGTTAAAATATAAAATTGAACAATTATTTAGGACAACCCAAAATAGTAATATAAACACTTGAGATGAGACGGAAGAAGTATATAATAGACCACTAAAACTAGTAACAATGATAATGGATTGAGGTAACTATTAATGTAGAAAGTTTATGTGTGGTAAAAGAGTTCATAGTTGACAATTCAAATAAGCTAATAATTGATTTTTTTTATTCATAACGTGCGGTATGCATGATTCACTCAACAACTATAACTATAGAATGTTAGGGCTCAAACTCCTTATCGAACTTGTATCATAATGTCACATCAGTATTACGTTGACACTTTTCAAAACTGACATAACCCAACCAACAGTAAACATCATTTAGTTTATTCTTGACTTCACACATTATTTACTTTAATTATTTAATGCATAAAAATAAATTAACACTTGCATTAAAATTAAAAACGATACATCAAATAAAAATTGCAATAACTAAAAAAGTACATTTATTAAAGTTAAACAAAACTAGCAGTCTACTCCAAATCGTCTTCGTCTTCATGTTCTTCATCATCCGAATGTCACGAACCTGAACCTGAACCATGATCAAAGCGCATACTTATTAACCACACTTTTTCGAACTTCTTTGAGCATTTTTTTCTCAACGTTTTTAAGATCCTTCAGAATCTTTTTTATAATTTTTTTTTAACGTTTTAAGAACCATCCTTTTGTTAGAATTTGCGATAATCGTATCCATAGTTTTTTGTTAAGCTACTGCAAATTTTATATTTCGATAAGTTATATATCCTATAAATGGTCGATATTTGATTTTATAAATTGTGTAATTAAAAAGTTAAGTCAAATGAAATTGTACCATGAACCAGATTTTTATATAATATAATCGCCAACCAATAACATCTAGTATATATTCTATCAGTTTGGTACAGTTCTGATTTTTTTTTAAGTAAAGTTATTAAAAATACATGTCGGTTGTAAATTATATATTATCTAATTTGTAAACATTTTAGTTATAACTGTTACCCATTTTATGAATGGGCGGATAGTCAAACATTAAATAATGTAATATGCATATAATAAGAAGGTAATATATAATTATTGTAACCTATAAAATAATTTTTTAAAACTTAAATTAACTATGAATTTAGTGTAACTCAAATAACTGTATTTTGTAATTCAAACCTAATTTTTTATCCAAATCGAACATTGTTGTGATCAAATATACACACATATATAAGCAATAACAATAGATTTTTAATAGCAATAATAATAATCCATATTCGTCAACTTGATCTTTGTAAGCGTTAATTATTGGCAAATCAATAAAACGCTCGATAGCATATTATTATCAAGTACATTTAAAACTTGTTATTATAAATTCAAAGATGTATGTAGGAAAAGGAAAAATAATATTTTAATATAAAAATGTACATTTAATTTAATACCATCAAACTTTATTGAAGTTTCATGATTTTCAAGAGGGCCTTTATCACTTAATAGTTTTATATTAAACTGAGATTTTTTTTTTATTTTTTTTTTTGACAATGCTTTAAACAAAACTTGTAAAAATATAAAATGCATGAATCACAAAAAGAAAATAGAACAATGTTGATTATGGTTGAATATGACATATGATTGTCTATTGTTTAGCTTAATGTATATTATTTAAGGGATTATTAGTTAAAATCATAAAATATTTTACTTACATTATTTAAAGGATTATTAGTTAAAATCATAAAATATTTTAGTTACGATTTTAACGTATTCACGATATTACGGTTATTTGGCTAAATGGATGACCGGTTTTTAGTTTAATAATGTTGGTAAAAAACTTCATGTAATTAATCAATATATATAAATATTTAAAATAGAATTGGTTTATTTATAAAAATATAGATAATGTAATGATATTTAAACTATAAGGACTAAAAAAATAGGGAAGTATTGGAAGTGTCAATTTCAATAGTTGTGGGTACACATTATAAAAATTGAAAAAATGAAGGAAATAATTTTAACCGTAGGATCTTTATGGATGGAACCAATCTAAGGTCCAGATTGCTCCATTGTATTCTGTTTTGTATATATATACTAGGTGAGGTCCCGTGTAAATGCGGGGTATCAACATTTGATTTTACAAATTGTGTAATTAAAAAGTTAAGTCAAATGAAATTGTACCGTGAACCGGATTTTTATATAATATAATCGACAACCAACAACATCTAGCATATACTCTATCAGTTTAGTACGGTTCGGGTTTTTAAATTTTTTTTAAGTTAAGTTATTAAAAATACATGTCGATTGTAAATTATATATTATCTAATTTGTAAACATTTTAGTTATAACAGTTACCCATTTTATGAAGGAGCGGATAGTCAAACATTAATTAATATAATATGCATATAATAAGAAGGAAGTATAGAATTATTGTAACCCATAAAATAGTTTTTTAAAACTTAAATTAACTATGAATTCAGTGTAACTAACTGTATTTTGTAATTCATAACCAAATTTCTATCCAAATCAAACATTGTTGTGATCAATATACACATATGTATAAGCAATAATAATAGATTTTGAATAGCGATAATAAAAATCTATATTCGCCAACTTGATCTTTGTAGGTGTTAATTTTTAGCAAATCAACAAAACGCTCGATAGCATATTTATTATCAAGTTCATTTAAAACATGTTAATATAATTTGAAAGATGTGTGTATGAAAAGGAAAAACAATATTTTAATATAAAAATGTACATTTAATTTAATACCATCAAAATTTATTGAAATTTCATGATCTTCAATAGGGTCTTTATCATTTAATAGTTATATAGTAAAACCAAAGATTTTTTTTATAATGCTTTAAACAAAACTTGTAAAAATATAAAATCCATGAATCACAAAAAGAAAATCGAACAATGTTATTATGGTTGAATATGACATATGTCTATTGTTTAGTTTAATGTATATTATTTAAGGGATTATTAGTTTAAATCATAAAATATCTTAGTTACATTATTTAAAGGATTATTAGTTAAAATCATAAAATATTTTAGTTACAATTTTAACGTATTCATGATATTACGGTTGTTTGGCTAAATGGATGAACAGTTTTAGTTTCATAATGTTGATAGTTTTTAGTTTCAAAATGTTGATAAGCAATTCATGTAATTAATCAATATAGATAAATATTTCAAATACGATTGGTTTATTTATAGATTACCATTTGAAATGTCATGATATTTAAATTATATAGACTAAAAAAATAGGGAAGTATTGAAAATGTCAATTTAAATAGTTGTGGGTACACATTATAAAAATTGAAAAAAATGAAAGAAATAATTTTAACCGTATGATCTTTACGGATAAAATCAATCTAAAGTTCAGATTGCTCCATTGTATTCTGTTTTATATATATATATATATATATATATATATATATATATATATATATATATATATATATATAAAGATTATTTGTTGGCTACAATTAGAGTGGGACAGAATATTTCTTTTCCTTCTTTACATCTGTAAGGGACAATCAAATATACGGAATTACGGATTTGTATTAAGTAATGTAATAACTAAAATAAAAGTCGATATCCGTACGCATGCTTAAAATGGCGAAGTGTCAAACCTACCTTTAGTTAATGTTAGCTTTCCAAACATATGTGCCGCCAATCCATTTTCACTACGTAGTTAATTAGCTTTAAAAAAGGGTCGGGACGTTTTTTTGAAAATGCCGTTTTGTAAATGTCGAATTTAATTTAAAATTGCAATCCCAAACACCCTTCAAATCTATATAATTGACATTTCTTCTTCTTTATATATTTTTATTTTCTCAAATAATTGATTTTGGACTAGAGAGAATGGTTAATTTAGAGGGCAAATAATCAATTTGCAATTTATAGATAAAAAAGGAGGTAAACCATAAACATGTTATGGGAGCTTATTTTCTCCTTCCATCTTCACAAAATACGCACAAACTCTCTCTCTCTCTCTCTTCTTTCTCCACAATACACACAAACACTTTGTTGGTGCAGGGTGGTGTCAGATACCTTAGATCAGAGCTTTAACGATTAAATCTTTGTATTTAGTAATATGTCAACACTTAAGCTTTTTGTAAATTGATTCTAAGTACTTGTTTGTAAATGTTTACTTATATGTGCGTACTTAAACAAGTGTGCACATACTGATGAGTACACAGGGAAAGTAGTCTCTCTCTCTCTCTATATATATATATATGTGTGTGTCGAGTGTGTTGATGTATGTATGCATGTGAAGTCCAGAAATAGTCTAAGTGTGAGAGAGTCTATGATTAGTGTTTGTATCCTTTAACTCTTGTGATTATTAATTAATCGAAAGATCAATTTTATTTAGCTCGTGTGTATATCCGATTAGATTTCATTACGAGTTTGACTATTGCACAAGATTCCGCTACATGTAATAGGTTAAATCAAAGTCTTAAAGATCCACAGGGATTCACACACTTAAACCACCACCAACACCGTCCACCACATCTGTCACTGCCGCTCCACCGCAGCTTCGCCGTCATCACCACCGTCACCGTTGTGTGACCAGAGAAAAAAGTGGAGAAAACGACATCGGTTCTTTTGGCCGGAGAGTTGATACGCGAACCACAACCGTTGGTGAACTGAAAAGTAGATTCGTACTTATTTAAATTACAAGATGTAACCAACCGTGGTAGTTTCTCCATCTTCTCCCGTTGTCCACCTTCACAACCGCCGCTCAACCGTCATCACCATTTACCACCACTGTCGCTCCACCACCACCACTATATAGATCTGGATCTGAAAACTCATAGATTTAAATCAAAAAAAGTAGAACTGAAAAGTAGATTCACTATTTAGATCGAAAAGAAAATAAGTTGCATCGTACTTTTTGGATCTGAAAGAAACAATTATTACTTACTTAAATTACTGCATCATTTGTATACACTACATCTTATATATTTTTTAGCATTTTGATATATTTTGTAAAACTTGATTGTATTCTTGAATTTAAAAATTCGTATTATTATTAATTTTTAGAAAAGCAAACTCACACGCACCTACAAATCACGAATATGTACAATTTTCTCCACGAATGTATATATATATATATATATATATATATACACACACACACATACATATACATATATCCACAACCGGACTTGAATCATCAACCTCAAGGTTGAAGGGTTCCCACAATACCGTTAGGCCAATGGCCCTTTGATATTAGTATTACTTTCTTTACAGCATCTTCTATTATTTTGTTACTGCATCTTGTAATTATGTTACTGCATCTTGTATATTTGTTACCGCATCTTACATTATTTATCATTTTTGATTGGATCTTGCTAATAAAAAAGCTTTGTGACTGAACAAAATTTTGGATATTTTTTCAAGAAATGTTAAATTGCACACAGATCCACAATTTTATCAAAATTGCAAAATAGTCTCTCCCTCCCTTCCCCTTGCTCCTCTTATCTGTGCCCCAAATTATTTCTGATTTTTAACATATGTCTATCTTATATGGGACGTGATAAATGCAACAAAAAAAATTAAATTGTACACCAAATTTATGTTTTAACATGTTTGTACAGTGAGCTTTAACAGTTGTACTGTTTGGTGTAAGGATAAATTTTTTGTTATATTTATCAACTCTCATCTTATATATTTTGCATTTATCAAAAAAATCTTTAAATTTGTTTATTAATAGTTCTCTAATTTACGTCCTTAACATAATCATCTTTATCAAAACTCAAAACGATAACTTTTTCCAAAATCTTTTGATAAGGTACACTTTTTTCTGCATTTAAAAACGAATATATATGACTGAATTTTAATCACAAATTATCATTGGAATGTATACGTGCACGTCACTGAATATTCACATTGAACGTATCATTTACCGCATGGAAATAAACATCCAAACAAAAAAACATGGAAGGATTCGTGTCAACATAAATCAGACTCAGATCAGTATACGACATATAATCGTAGAAAATTGGTGCAAAAATGGAAAAAACCGAAAAAACAAAACAATTGATGTTCATGGAAGGACGAATGTCAATTACTAAGATTATTTTTTTTTTAAGTCGTAACTAGGGGTGTTCATGGACGGTTAACCGGGGACTCGGTTAACCGGAGACCGGTTAACCGGAGTCTCAGTTCGCCATATTCTTGAACCTAAACCGAAACCGAAAAATCCGGTTAACCGGAAATCGGTTAACCAATTTTTCGGTTCGGTTAATCGGTTAACCAAATTAACCGCTTATTAATTCAAACTTATTTAAAAAATTAGTAACACATAAATATACATTTATTAATAAGTATTTACTATATTTAAAATATTTTGATAATAGATATATCAAACGATAACCATTTTACTATTTATAATTTGTATTAATGTTAGATATACGTTATTCGTTCGAATATAATTAGAACTAAGTAGTAATAATTACCATATTAAGCCCATATTAAGTTACTATATTATATTAAAATGAGTGGGAAAGAGATATAAATGATTCATTCCAAACAAAATGTAAATAATTATATATAAATATAACATATACAATATATATATATATATATATATATTAAAAACTATATATAATATTTTCGGTTAACCGGTTATCATGTTTATTCTAAAATCATGAACCAAAACCGAAAAACCAAAAACAGACCGGTTCGGTTAACCGAAACCAAAGAATAAAAAAAATTGGATCGGTTAACCAAAATTCGGTTCAATTCAACCGGTTTTCGATTCGGTTATCCAGTTTCGAAATATTTTGAACACCCCTAGTCGTAACATGTAATAAAAATTGTTCATCAAGTAATATATCAACTCACTTATCTAGAAGTTAAATTGTGTAGTATCTAGTTATTAAAGATTCATAATAATGACAATTAATCATATGAACAATAATCATAATCATTAAAAGTCAACGCGGCGTATGAAATCAACGAAAGGCTAGCTTAGATATAAAACTGATGATGTGACTATAGGTTATGAATATCTATCTTATATCTTTTATATATATATATATATTACAATAAAAATCTTGAAAGAATAATAACCATTAGATGAAGATCAACTATTAAGATTTAACATTTAATTTATTTCATGACATCATTAATCCTATTATTATATGACTAAAAGACTAATTTACCCTTCTATATTTACAATATACACCCTTTAGTATTTACAATATAAATCCTATACTTTTCCCTTGATAATCCTTCAAATATTTTATAATATATTATTTTTCTATAATTTAAACTCTTCCTACAACCTTTATTATTTTATCTTTTCTGAATAAAACCCCAATAAGTTATTTTCAATTCCAAAAGGTTTATAACTTCATTCAATCGCCGAATGATTTAAAATCTTATACGACCTGATATTTTGAATCCTTTTATCAATTTCAAATTTATAATTTTTGGATCATGGATATCAACTGGTCGGGTTACGACGGATTTTAATATATTTGTACCCATACTAAAACCTATATTTTTTCTTTAACTGTAAATAATCCTCCAAATATTTTATGATTTGTTATTTCTTCTATAATTCAAACTTTTTCTACAATCTTATTTATTTTTATTTTTTTTGGAAAAAATCTCAATAAGTTATTTTCATTTAATAAAGATTAATATCTTCATTCCATCGCCCAATGATTTTAATTCTTATACGACATACTATTTTGAATCCTTTAATTAATTTTCAATTTACAATTCTTGGATCATGGATGCTAATGGTTCGGGTTCCGACAAATTTTAGTGTATTTGCACTCATACTACTGCTTTTTTAAATTCTTTTATCAATTTCTAATTTACAATGCTTGGATTATGGATGTCAACGGGTTGGTTTCTGAAATCTATCACAATTCAAATTCTTAATACATTTTTCATTTAAAATTAAAACTATACAAATCGATGTACCATACACTAACACCAAAATACTTATTAAATCCATATAACACATTCATATAAGATATATCATAAAGTCAACCCGTAAATTTTGCGGGTCTTAAACAAGTTACACATATATTAGATTTCGTCATGTTATGAGCCTACTAATTGACCATAAAGTATTAAATTGCGAATTAACTTAATAAAATAGAAGAATAGAGTAATACTATTTATCCTTATATGCACTTAAATGTATATTAACAACGTGTTAGAAGATACCACTTGACTAAATGGCTTAATGGTAGGTTGGACTCTTGACTTCCTAAAGGTCAGAGGTTCAATCCTGTCATGGATAAACATTTAGCATGTTAGGTACCCATACCTGTAAAACTCATGGGCCCTGGGGGAACTTGCAGATAAAGATTGGTTCCAACTCCAGACGCCCCCATCTTGTTAGGGTAGTTTCTCGGAGTCATCCTTATGGTGGGGACAATGTGTCAAAGGCACACAAGACTAAGGTGTTTTCGTCAATTTACACCTTTTGCGGACAGCATGTTAGAATATATTATTATCATGATCATCGTCGTTTGTGTCAATAACATTATCATTTGCAAAACGAACATCGATAAGTCATGTAGAAGGTAGCGAAACGGGAATGAACTAATATTGTGCTTTAATAAGAAAATCACAATTGATATATAACAATTCGACCACAAACTTATTTAGATGATATATTTAACCGTTCTCGCGATAGTAGTCTAGTGGTGGGGGCATGCAATATAAATGTTGAGGTTGTTAGAAAATTAGGGTTTCTATTACTAGAATTTCTGAGAGTCGTGATAACACTATTAGATTAAAGTATTTCGATGGTACAATCGAAATCAATAATCGGATAAAACTCAGAATTTGATTTGTATCTCTGTGTATTGTTATGAAAACATGTACCAAAAACGAATTGAAATCCCATTATGATAACATGGGTAATTGCCCATTCGACAGTTAATCAAACCACTCAAAACCGGGTTTGGGGTCAAAATAAAACCGTGTTTTTATTTCGAATATAAATTTCCAATGCAATTTTAATAAAGCAATATTAACTGAAATAAAAACCGGACCCACGTTGTTTAAGGGTCAATCAAAAAAATTTCAAACAAGTGTGCACTCTGCACCACCCAAACTTGTTTGATATTTATTATGATTATATTAGTTAAAAAATTAATTCTATTACACTTAAATCATTATTGATGACACAAATCACCAACAGCGATTAAAGGTTCAATCCATGTCCCAAGATCCTTTTATCACGAGTTACACGATTTACCTCTCTTATATTGACCGTGAGAGCTGTCAATGGGAGTATCCACATTTATTTGTAACCCTAATCTTTGCAATTGACTCATATTGTTGTTTCCGATTACAAGATATAGTAGTTTCCTCAAATTCCTTCTAATCCATTTTTTCATATTATGACATAAGTATTATGTAATGTGAAGAATAATTAATAAAGATTTATAGTGAGTCGATATCACCTCTAGTTTTTAATAATATAAGATATTAAACAAATTATATAGAGATCACTTTCATTGAATCTAAATCAATAGACTATGAATTAAATATTTTTTTCATTTATAAATGATTACAACAACCTACCCACCCAAACCCAAACCTGGTTTATGATTTATCCCTCTCTAGTATTGATCACCTACCGATTACACAATTTTTTTATTCACTCTCCACCTACTACCACTTATAATAATTATTATTTCAAATCAATATTTTACCATCACGCACGGTTAACAAGTCGCTTAACTAAGCCTTTAGTTAAGCTTTATGTATACAAAATTAATGTAAGTTGACGATATAAATGTATGTGATGTAAAATGATCCACCCTTACAATGTTATTCTAGTAATAATAGTATAGTAGTTAAACAAAACCAATTTTGAAGAATGATAAAAGTCAGCTCTTGATGATTGCTTCTAGGAAAATAGAAGTATATATTGATTTAATAAAAACAAGTTGGAAGGTTTATATTCACATATGTATTGTTACTCTAAGACCATCTGCATTCGGTCTTGAGCGAGGCGTTTTTGATACCAAAAACGTCCAGAACGTCGACAACGGGGCATTCTAAACAGGGCGCCCTAAAGGGGAGTACGAGCAAAAGAAGGCGCGTTCACGTGGGACCCACTCGATTTACTTTTTTTTTCCTTTTCTTTTTTCATTTAATTGTAATAATAAATAAATAAATAAAGTTATTTTTTTGAAATATAACTGTTAGGTTATAAGAAGAAAAACATTCAAACCGTTGGCTCCCCCAATGGCTATTTTTTAAATAAAAATTAACCAATCTATATATATAAAAACCATGTTAACCTAAAACATACACAACAATTCTTACAATTCACACCAAAAACATACTTCAATTCTTACAATACATATCAAAAACCCACAACAATAGATTCAATCAATTTTCTTTTCAATTGTTCTATGGAAGATGAACTTCTCATGCAAGTTATGCAACAATAAATTTTGTTTAGTTATTGTGTTGTATTTTTTTAATTAATGATATATATGTGTTTTGTTAAAAATATAAAAATTAAATTAAATTGGTGGGTCCTAGGGGCAAATTTGGGTTTATGGGTTGACCACTGCAAACGCGGATGTGGTGTTGATGTTGACGTGGCGCCCAGAATGCTCCGCACCAGTGCATGTGGTCTAGGTGGTTGATATTGTTATGATTTTGTATTCCAAAACATGTTTAATCTCTAGTCTAACATTTTTGACAATTATAAAATTGAATGGTCACGGTAGTTTACACTGTTGGTTCACATGCTTTGTTTTTGCATGATAGTCTAAATGTTCAAAAGTTGTTGCACGCTTAATCTTTCCTTTGCATGATAGTCTAAATGTTCAAAAGTTGTTGCACGCTTAATCTTTCCTTTACCTAAAATGACTAACTTATCATTTACTTTGATTGATTTTTTAAATATTAACTATATGCAAATATAATGATATATATTATTCATAATTTTAAGTTAATAGCCCTTTTTTAATTGTTTTTATTATTTCCAATAAAGTATAGGTATTTCAAAAAGTAGATCAATTTAAAAACAAAGACGTAAACGCATTTTAGTCATTTTAATGGGAAGAAGAACCTAAAGTGTAAATTCGGAGTTTTTAACTATAAATGCAAAAACATAGTGAAGAGACCCGAATGTTTGTGCTATACAATCAAATCTAAAATTTACACAATATTTTCATCGATTATAAAAGAAAATACTTTGTATAATTTTTCACTCTTAATCATTTTCCCTGCATCATGTCTTATTATTCATAATTTTTATCAATTATATTATTATAATAAGTATGGATCAATTACATATTTCCCCCTAACATTTTACAAAATAACATATATACCCACACATGCATTAAAATAATTGTACATCATACAATAAAAACTTGTATCTGAGTATATATGATTTTTGACAAGTTTTGAGGGGGATATATGTAATTTTCCCTAAGTATAAAGGGAAAATCAATTTATGTGATCAATGGGACGGAAAACCGGATCCATAGACCCAATAAGAGATTCAATGAGTCGACTCATTTAGATGGATTTCTTCTGCTTGGGTCGATCAATGACCTGTCTGAGTCGATCCATCAAAGTTATTAAGAAAAAGTTAAATAGTAATTTATGTAAAACTATTTCTACAAATAATATACGTTTTCATTATGTCACAATTTTTATATATGGATATTGTAATTGATGTTTATGTCAATATTTATACATGCTTAATATATATATATATATATATATATATATATATATATATATATATACACACACACACACTGGGGATTCAGTGAGAACACAAAGATGAAGTGAGAACGGTGAGAACATATCATAGTCATTCATTTTCTGATCAAAAAATCTGATTTTGAATGTAACATTTTTGTAAATATTTTGAAGTTTGATTTGAAAGGGTTCACATCAGGGTTACTAGGTGAAGTTTAATTATTTTGTTTCACAAAACATGGTGAAGTTTTATTATTTTTTGTTAACATGCTTGAAGTAGTCAACAATATGTATGAAACTAATGTTAATGAAAAAATGTAACTTCATTTATTAAAAACTGTGTGAACCTATTAAAAGAAACATTAATAACATCATAACCTTATGTTAAGAAAGGAAAACAAAAAGTTTTGCCTCGGCAAACTAATGTGCACCCGAAATTAAAACTTCCCCAACTTCATTTACCAATTTTTAGATGAAAATCATATTGTGATAATATAACAAATCCCTTGCGATTAAATGTTCAAATAACAATTATATGTGATTTTTAATGAAAACTAATGCAATTTTTTATTTTTTATTTATAACTATTAATGTGGATGAATATTAAGTTGTAATCATGTCTTAAATAACATATACCATGAATAAATAATCGTGAACAAATTTTAATTCTTTTTATAATAAATCACGTGTAATTATATTATAGAATCCGGTAAAAAACGAAGGAAAAAAATTAGTTGAAAGTATAGCTTATGATTATATTTACTCAAAGAGAAAAAGACGATGGCTTCAAATACATAACTTTTATAATATATGAATTAAAGGTTTGTGAAATAATTAACCATGTGATAAAAATAGAATTGAGTTTTTTATATAAATGAAATAATTGTATTAGTTCTCTTACTCTCTACTTTTAAAATAAGAACCAACCTCATTAAATAATATAAGAACAAATAAACATAATTAATTGATGGAATATTCAAATTAAAGAATCTTGCAAGGTAACCTCAACCTAATATTTGGAGAAAGTGGGGGTATTGAAGATTCAATTGGATACTCCGCACAGCTGTACAAGGAATAGTCCAATGAAATTACGACATGTGGAAGTTACCCATCAGGATGTCAAACGGCGAGTTGCAAACTTTCACACGTACCATATTGTTATTCAGTTATTGTCCGTACCTAACGGGCTAAGTATCCTTGAAAAGGTTGACTACACTAAACAAGATAGGATCCGTACTTTATGCATCGGGAATTGTACATGTTTCTCTAGGTTTTTACGATACAAATTTTTAAAACGGGGTTGCTACGCTTTCCCAATGACCTAATTAGACTGTTTGTTTAAATACTACCTCCACCTGGATGCTAGGGAGTATCATTTATGCTCGTGTATCACACGATATTAGTGATGGATGAAAATTATCGAATACATCGCAAAACAACAAAGGTAGAAAGAACGTTTTTACAGACTAAATGATTCTTAGTATATATACTTGAGTAACAATTAGATGGCTACGTGAGTATGCTCATGTTATCTCAAAGATAAGAATCAAAATTGTTTAACAATGTCAATCTATTTCATAATTAGATTAATAGAAACAGGACGTAATTATCAAGGGCGTAACTTCTCTTGTGTATTTTGTTTGAATACAATTTTTTTTAAAGGGAATTGATAATAGGATTGTACGGTTATTGAATATAAAATTTGCTTATTTAATTAAAATTATAATTAATGTAGTTAAGTTTTGTATTTAAATAACTGGAACATTCATTTTATTTAGATATATTAATTATGAATTTTGATAAATAAAGAAAATTTTGAACTTAATTAATAACTTAAAGTTAATCTTATCTTTAGAGGTTGTCAATATCATTTCTCTTTTTAAAATTTGGGTAAAAATAATATGATCATTTTTTGAAATAACATAAATTTATTGTTAAGGGAACAACAAGTATACAATTTCTAAAATATACTAATAAATCATACAAGCTTAAAGCCTTAAAGTCATCATTGTCGGCTAAAGTCAACAGAAAAAAATACGATTTCAAACAATAAAAATGGTTTAATTGCTTTACCGACAGTAAATATACAATACAAATCTATAGATTAAATAAAATTTTATCCCTTTTTTGCCTTTCAATTTTTTTTTTTTTTTTAAAGATTTGAACATTACAACTTTTCTTTACGCATTAGTGTTTTAAATGAGTGTGTTCAAGCCTTATAGAAAAAATAATTATATGATTTACGATAAAATCAACGAACTTTCTAATATTCTTTTGAAAGTTGGTCGTAGAAAAAACGGCATTTGATATTCTTACTTTGAAACTTTTTATTTTTTTCTAGATGAAAAGAATAGTTCAATACGTCTTAAAATCAACCTTTTCTAGCATGAAACAAAATGAACAAAAAGTAAAAAGGAGTTTATATGGACGTGCATTTCTTTAAAAAATGACATATTTTATTCTTTTATGGGTAAATGACAAAATCGGCAACGAACTGTCACAAATTATTCCAAGTATGCAATCTACCAATTATATTACACAAGTACGCAACAAACCGGCAAGTTTTGTGTTTAGGTCAGTAATATGGTAACCAGTAACCTGTTTGACCGGTCAACTTAAATTAAAACGAATTTTGAATATTTTTTTAATGTGACATGGATAATAAATATGAGGTGGATATACTATATTAATTATTTTTATTTATTTACAACATACGGATGATAAATATGAATTGGGTATAATATACATCTCGTCACATTCAAACATTTTCACACAATTTCCAACCCGATCGTTCATCAAATCCATCAACATTTCAAAGTCTGAGTAAGATTCCGATATTAATGTGACATCTCACGCATCTTTAGTAAGGTATGCATCTAATTTAACAAGTCGTTCACATTTATTGACATCATTTTACAGTATAATTTTATTCTTTAAAAAATGACATATTTTATTCTTTAATTAATATATTTATTATTTAATTTAGTGTAAAATCCATATATGTTAGTAATTATTATGGGTTATTACTAGCTTGATAATATATCAAATGATAATTATCTCTTTTATGCACCATTAAAGCCTCAAAGGTTAAGTTTCTGTTTTTGTATTAAAAAAATATTGCAAAATGACTCAATAGGAGTATTCTATTAGCATACGGGTGTGTTTGACGCATCTTGATACCTACTAATAGTTAATTAATGGAGAATTAAGCTATATAAAATAGGAATAAGCTAGTTGAAATGACTTTTTAAAAATTTGTTTGAAATTTTGAAATAAACTAGCTAGATATCCTCTTGAATTGACTAGCTTATTTTCCTCATTATTACCTTAATTTATGTACCCACTCATCCATTTTTAAATGTTCACATTATTATCTTTGTTTGTTGTAACAGAAATATTAATTTACAAAATTTAGCTACTAAAAATCATTAAATTTTCAATTTTACCCTCATTTATTATTTACAACATTTATTTTTATAAAAAATTTAAATCAAAAATACCTTTAATTTGAAAAAACATGACATTTACCTTATCTATCTTAAATCCAACATTTGTTTTTCTTCTAATATTTTACATTGGGAGTTGATAAATACAACATAAAATTTGATTCATACAACACAAATATGCATTAAACAGTTATACTGTACAACTGCTTAATGCATATTTGTTGTTGTATGAATCAACTTCCATGTTACCCTTTTACATTATTTAGTTTCACCTATTTTTCTAATAAAAATAAGGTTTTAGATATTTAATTCACTTGATGTCTTTGCACAAATTTAAAGTGTGCAAATAAACTATGTTTGAAAAAAGTTTTTAGGGTTTATGAAAAAGGCCTCTAACAAAGTTGAAACCGTTCTTGTTGCACGCACAGGACAATAAGATGATGAGTGGTGAAACATTATACAAAAAAGATAACATCAACCATCAATGAGGGTCATCGGCTAAATAATATCGAAGTTCCCTTTTCATATGAGATTGTGAGTTCACGTTCAGAAGTGATCGAGTATATATGTATATATTCATGAAATAAATGTGTATATTTGTAGTGAAGTGTGTGAGTTTATTGTGTTAAAAAACAACACCAACCAAGTAATCATATCATTATCATATCTTATAAAATATATATGGAAAACAACTGATGTGATCATTCTAATTTAGTATCAAATTTTCAATTAATTATCTTAATTTTGGTAAATTTTAAAATAAGATCCCTAACTTATTAAAAGAGAAATTTTTTAATCAACTATTCATTTACCTATAAAGCATTATGTTCACATACATGGTAATCACTCTCATGTCAGATTTACGAACTACATCGAATTTTTATAAATCTTATTGCTAAATTACATTTGGTCAACTAAAAAGAAAGGATTTCATAATTCAACACCATAGTTTGGATCAAAAGCAACTGTATACCACCGTTGTTAAAGCACTCCCACCTCACCAACAATTAACCATCATAAACCTTAACAACAAATTCTTTTACAAGGTTTAAAACTTTTTGAGAAAGAAGATGTTCCCATTATAAACCCGCTTATAGAGAGAGAGACTTGGGTACATATGAGAACAAGGAGATTCCGTGAGAACGGTGAGAACACATCTTAGCTATCAATTTTTTGATCAAAAAATCTGATTTTGGGGGTGATTTTTTTGTAAATACTTTGAAGTTTGATTTTGAAGGGTTCACGTAAGGATTGCCAGGTGAAGTTTAATTTTTTTGCTTCACAATAATTTTAACATGGTTAAGTTTTATTTAATTTTTGTTAATAACAATGTTTGAAGTAGTGAATTGATATGTATAAACATTAATCTCTTCAAAAACTAGTGTTAACAAAAAAAAATATATACTTAATCTTCTTAAAACTATGTGAACCTATTAAAATAAAAATTTATACCATCATAACCTTATGTTAAAAAATAATAATAATAAACTTAACCTCACCAAAATGATATGAAGCTAAAAAAAAATTCACTTGAGCAAAATGATGTGAAGCTAAAAAAAAAACTTCACATGAGCAAAATGATGTGAAGCTAAAAAAAGAAGCTTCATGTCGCACCCCCAACTTCGGGTTGCGGAAGCGAATCGGGTCGGGACGCGACTAATCAATAATCACAGCACAAAGATATAATGAACGACTCTATATGCGTCATTTTACAACTTGTATTGATAAAATCAAAGTTTACATCAAAATATAGTTTACATTAGCTCAGTTTGGAATTGAGTGTAACACCTGCCAAATTAGGACTAGTAATTAGTGCCTAACTCTCTGTTAATACATGTAATTAGTTGGTTTAGGCTAATTAATGTATCGAAATATATATATTGTTAAATATATACGAATGTGCGATTTAATTAAATCGTACAAGTTTCAAATCGAATATAATTCGGTTCAAGTAAACACGGACGTTGGTGATCAATTTTATTAAATAATATAAAATTATTTAATAATGATATTATACCCAAAATATTATTTTGATAATATTTCAACTACATTTCGTATCGTATAATAAACGTCAACGCGACTTAGACATTTAACACACAAACGAACGAAATCATTTAAGTTATTAAGTATTTGGTAAAATACTTCAACAAAAATATTGAATAAACATTTGTATTTTAAAACATATATTTAAACGTATAAAATAATTATTTAACGTTTAAACGACCGGGGAAACGAACACCGCACGGAGCGCGAATACACGGAGTTAAAAAGTGGAGACCCACACTCCGGTGGGCCCCCACCGAAAATCTGCCCAAATGGGGGGGAAAACCCCTCCCCCTTTTCCTTTTCCCTCACTTTCTCATCCTCTCCCCTTCTTTCTTCTTCCTTTTCCTCTCAACTTTCACCACCCCTCCACCACAAACAATCACTAAAAACAACCACCAAACCACCTCAAATTCTCTCGCCCGTTTGAAGGAAAAGATCCACCGCGTCACGATCTACACTCCTACCTTTCCGGAATTTCGATTCATCACTTCGTAAGTTTCCAACGAACTCTCGAAATTCATCGTTTTCACTTATTTTTACATGTTTATAGTTTGTTTAAGCTTAAAATGTCCAAATATGGGTTGGGTAAAAGTCTCAGGTCGAACGGAGGCCGGAAAACACCTTTTCGGCTCATTTTCCGGCCAACGGCTCGTTGTGTCGCAGAGGCTGCAGGCCACCTGCGACACAAGCTCTTATGTCGCTAAACTCTCACTTATGTCGCATATAGCGACACAAGTGAATATGTCGCAAAACCTAATTCCGTCGCATATAGCGACACAACATTTTATGTCGCATAAATTGCGGATGTTGCACTTAGCGACACAAGCCCTTATGTCGCAGAGATGATCTGCGACACAATAGACTATGTCGCACCTGGCGACACAAGCCGTATGTCGCACGTTATGTCGCATGAAACAGAACCAAGAAAACACAAATTTTACTAAGTGTCGAGACCTAAAATTTTATCACTCGATTTCACCCAAATTCAAGTCCAGATGCGTTTTTCACCAAAGCAATTTAGTAGAAATAAAAATTTTCCAAGCTGACCTGGCAGCTCGACCCCAGCCAGGGGCTCTGCCCCTTGGACCCCGCTACCAGGGGCGCTGCCCCCGGACCCCCGTCATTAACGGGCTTCGCCCTTACCCTAGGTTCACGAGTAACGGTGTTACATCTAAACTTTCACAGAGTGTTAAACTTGTATCACATCAAACACGAATGCGACACAACTTCTAAAACACATTGGAACTTACTTTTAGGTATAACACTTCAAAATCATCAAAATAATAATGTGGAATTATTATTACAAACAATCACCAACAGGCCGTACACATTTTCAAACGCTTAAACAAACAACCAAATACTAGTAATTTGGACATTCTAGTTGAACAAACAACTACAAGGGTGATCTTTGAGATACTCAATCATGTCATAACCATCGCGTGTCGTGGACACCCTCAGGTTACAAGTCGTTGGACTTCGATTCTTGGCTAATCAATCTAAGTTTATTAAGATAAACTCTTCAGGCTCAGGTGAGTCTCATGGCCCCTCTCTTTTTACTGTTTTACTAGGGGTGTGATACATTGCTCTATTTTTAACACGTGAATGTGAGTACATATTTCAATATACTACATGAGTTATTTTCAACTAATCAAATCAAAGTTCTCCGTCAGTATAGTCTGGTAATACGAAAGTAGCGTGAATATTAGTATATGGTACCATATAGGATTGACCCTCCTCGTCCGGATTAGCAAGCACTAACCGGGTAAACGGACGTACTAATATTTGGGAAGACGAGTGTAGATTAGGCACTCGTGGAGGCACCTCGCTCGGAATTCTCTATATGGGACCCGACCCTCGAGTTAAGCTCAGACTATGCGCTCATGGTTGTATACATTATCTGTAACTTTATTTGCTGGATGCAAATCAATACTTAAATCTTGCGGTTCATAGAATATTATTTGATACTCAAACCTGTGAGCTCACCAGCGTTAGCTGACCCATTTTAGCATGTATCATAGGTACTCAGCAGTAGATTTGGACTGCCCATCAGGATGCATCTTAGCTCGAGTCTTCATGCAAACTCCAGAGATTTCATTGCATTATTTGATTTTGTATAACTAATTATGTATTTAAATCTCTCATATTACGAACATGAGCTATGTACGAGTTCAAACTATTGTAAACCTTTTAATATTAATATATTTTGTTAAAACGACGCATATAGAGTCGTTTGCTATATATCTGTGTGCTTTGATTATTGATTAGTAACACCCAAATTATGCTTCCGCAAAACATTAAATTTGGGGGTGTTACATTGAGAGATTTACATACATAATTAATTTATACAAAATATAATAATGCAGCTAAATCTCTGAATGTTTGCATGCTGACACGAGCTAATGATTTCTGAATGTAGTCCAACCTACTGCTGAGTACCTGTGATACATGCTAAAATGGGTCAGCGAAACGCTGGTGAGCTCACAGGTTTGTATGTCAACACATATTGTATGAACCGCAAGATTTAATTGAATTTAAATTGCAATTAAGCAAAATAAAAGTTTTACAACCATGAGCACATAGTCTGAGCTTAACTCGAGGTGTCAGGTCCACATTTAAGGTATCCTGATCGAGGTGCCTCCCACGAGTGCCTAGTCTACACTCGTCTGAATAAATATTAGTACATCCATTTACCCAGTTAGTGCATGCTAACCCGGACGAGGAGGGTCAATCCTATATGGTACCATATACTAATATTCACGTTACAACGTATTACCAAACTATGCTGAGGAGGGCTTTGAAAGATTAGTGAGATAACTCATGTAATAATTGTTTGTTTTCGTACTTGCGTTCATATAGTTAAAATAAATCGAGCATTTCTATCACACCCCTGAGTAAAACAGTAAAATAGGGGCTATGAGACTCACCTGAGTCTTGAAGTGTTTATCGAAATAAACTTGAGTTGATTAGCCGAGTAGTGATGTCCGAAGACTTGTAACCTGAGGGTGTCCACGACACGCGATGGTTATTAATTGATTAGGTATCTTAAAAGACTACCTTTGTAGTTGCTCGTCCAACTAGAATGTTCAAATGACTACGATTTGGTTGATTAATCTTGAGTTTTGAAAATGTGTACGGCCCGTTGGTGATTTATTTGTAATAATAATCCCACATTATTATTTTGATTTTCGAAAGGTGTTATACTTAAAAGTATTTATAAAGTTTAGGTGACGGGGGTCCGGGGGCAGCGCCCCTGGTTAGCGGGGTCCCAGGGGTGGCAACCCCTGGTGGGGTCCAATGGGCTGGCCCCTGGTTGGGATCGAGATACCAAGTCAGCTCGAAAATTTTTTATTTCTACTATATTGCTTTGGTGAAAAACGCATCTGGACTTGAATTTGGGTGAAATCAAGTGATAAAATTTTAGGTCTCGACACTTAGTAAAATATGTGTTTTCTTGGTTCTGTTTCATGCGACACAGTGTGCGACATAAGGCTTGTGTCGCTAGATGCGACATAGTCTTTTGTGTCGCAGATCATGTCTGCGACATAAGTCTTTGTGTCGCTAAGTGCGACGTCCGCAATATAATGCGACATAAGATGTTGTGTCGCTGTGTGCGACGGGAATGTGTTCTGCGACATAATCACTTGTGTCTCTATATGCGACATAAGCGCTTGTGTCGCTATATGCGACATAGGCCATGATTTAGCGACGTAAGGCCTTGTGTCGCAGGTGGCCTGGAGCCTCTGCGACACAACAAGCTGTTGGCCGGAAAATAAGCCGAAAAGGTGTTTTTCGGTATTCATTTGACTTGAAACTTTTACCCAACCCATATTTGGACATTATAAACTTAAATAATCCATAAACAAGTAAAAATAATGGAAATCGGAGTGTTTCGGGTTTTGTCGGAAACTTACAAACTTAACGCCGGAGGAATTCGAAAAGAGGGAAATGTAGATCTCGACGAGGGGAACGTTTTCTTCAAAGCAAGTGTGACGATCTAAGGCCGTTTGGTAGTAGTAAATGGTGGTTGTTTGTGGTGGTGATGTGGTGGTTATATTTAGAGAGAAAAAAGAGAAAGTAAGAAGGAGAGAGAGAGAAAGATGGAAATGATAAAAAAAATGAGGGTGGGTTGGGGGGTTAGGGCAGATTTTTTGGGAAAGAGGGGAGGGAATCTCCCAAAATTTTAACCCCCGCGTTTACGCTTCGTGCGGTGTTCGTTTCCCCGATCGTTTAGTTGTTTAAATGATTATTTTAAAACACGAATGCTTTTTAATGTTTTTGGTTGAAGTATTTCATCAAATAATTTTACTTGAGTTATAAAATATAACTTATTCTTGTTTCGGTTGTTCGCGCTTTTATTATTTTAATCGCGTAATTGTGGTTTGTACGATACGAATTTGAGTTGAAATATTACCTAAATAATATTTTGGATAAAATAGAGTTATTAAATAATGTCCTATTATTTAATAAATGGTTCACCAACGTCCGTATTAATTGAATCGAATTGCATTCGATTTGAAACTGGTACGATTTAATCAAATCGCATACTTGTATATATTCAACAATATATATATTGATACATTAATTAGCCTAACACAGAACTAATTACATGTATTACACTTGATTAGGTACTAATTACAAGTCCTAATTTGTCGGGTGTCACACTTCACATGAGCAAAATGATGTGAAGCTAAAAAATAAAAAAATTCACATGAGCAAAATGATGTGAAGCTTAAAAAAAAACTTCACATGAGTAAATGTGATGTGAACCCTTCAAAATCAAACTTCAAAGCATTTACAAAAGTGTCACTTCCAAAATCAGGTTTTTTGATCAAAAAATGGATGACTAAGATGTGTTCCATTGTTCTGACGGAATTCCATTGTTCTCACCAGATTCCAACCCTATATATATATATATATAAACAAGTAACAGCCAAACACAGTGTTTGTATTTTCAAAGCGTATTGAACTTTACCCCTTTTAGTCTTTAGTCTTTACTATTTATGAGGTGAATTTTGAAAATTACTGTTGCATGTATTTAATATTCAAACAACGTCTATTATATGCATTTTGCTATTTATTTTTATACATAAAAAGACATTCTTTTGCAAATTGTATGCATACTACACATTAGACGTGTTTAAAACTTTAATACATACAATAGATTTTTTCAAAGTTCCTTAAATATGATAAATAGTGTAAAGTATATTACATTACTGTATTATTTTTAAAAAAAGCTCCCCAGACATATACAAATATAGCAGAATGCCCGTGCGATGCAGCGGGACAAAATTAGGTTTCACATTCATTCGATATATAGTACGTAAATCATAATTAAACTTTATAAGATAATACACTACAATATAGTTTATCTATAAAAGAAAAAAATCTCATCTTTACTTTTTAAAAATGAGTTAAAACATAATACCCAATATAAATATGTATATATGTATGTTTGTATGTATGTATGTATGTATGTATGTATGTATGTATGTATGTATGTATATACGCATATGTGTGTGTGTGTATAATCGTGATTGCGAACTCGATGATTGGGTTTCGAGTTGCGGCGGTTAGATTGCATGTTTAAAATGGCTACGTCCAAGTTTATGTGGGTATAATTATATACTAAACTTATGTATGAAACATTGAAATCGTAAAATCTGATCAAAAAAATTGAAACTCTCAAATATTGGAATTGACTACATAGAAATGAAATTAAGAATACAAAAAAAACGTTTAAATTTAAAATTTCATAAAAAATACTATTCAGAGTTCCTTTTTGATATCTTTTAACACTTTTAAAAATGTGTAAAATTATGGGCAATTGAATTTTGGAGGTGTTAAAGATGAAATTTGACCACAAACGATGGACAAACCGCCTTTGGCAATTTGCTAAGATGTTCGTCTCGTTCCAACCTTCCCGTCTATAATTTACACGTCTCGTAACTCCTAACGGTTAAAAAGTTATGCCATATTTTGTTTAGATTAAAATTTCATAATAATGATAGTATATATAAGATGAAATCATATGTGTAGGGGTTAGTTTTTCATGTAGTTTTTTCAAATATTGATAATAATGTTAGGAGGTAAATTAGTAAATTCAACCTTAAATTTTTTTTTATGTGCATTATATATTAGTGTTATATATATATATATATATATATATATATATATATATATATATATATATATATAACGGGATCAAAAAAGAAGAAAATTTAAATGGAGAAGAGGGAGAAGCAATATGATTCAGTATTGTCACACCCCCAATTTCATGCTTTGCGGAAACGATTATTTTTGGGCGTGACTAATCAATTATCAAGCACGAAGATTAAGCAAACGACTCTAAATGAGACGTTTTAGAAAATATATTACATTACAAAAGTAGTACGAAGTTTTAATTTATAAGTGTACATCATTAGCGAGTTCGCAAAATGATTCAGAAGATTTTAAATACATAATCAAAGTACAAAAGATAATGCGAGTAAAATCTTCATAAGTGTGTATGCATGAAACTCGTACTAGCTTAGCATAATGGTAGATCCTGCTGGGCCATCCTACTGTGGCTGCGTACCTAAGAATGCATTACTAAAACGCGTCACTAAAAGGTTGGTGAATCTCACAGGTTTGTAGAATATAGTAATAGAAAATCCAGTATAGTTCAATAAGTAGAAACAATTACACCATGGTAATTAAGTAAGTAATATCAATTACACAATGGTGATTCGGTAAGTAAGTATCAATTACACAACGGTAATTCGGTAGTAAGTATCAATTACACAATGGTAATTTAGTAAGCAAGTATCAATTACACAACGGTAATTTAGTAAGTAAGCATCAATTACGCCAAGGTAATTAGGTAAGTAAGGTCGGTGTATCTTGCCATGAGCCATCATAGTCGAAGCTTAACCGTAATTTTGCCCCTCGTGAGTGCAACCCAAAATCACTCATATGTAGCGAGTAGAAAACACCTGTTTATACGAGTAACGGTTCGTGGTGGCGCTACCACCCCAGGTGGGGATTGTCAGTCCCATATGGATCCATATACTAAAACTCGCACTTATCCCATAATTAACTACTATGATTTCAGAGGCCTTCATTGGATTAAACGGAAACTCATGCAATTTGATATACCGGTAAGTAGTAATTCAGTATCGTAGTAGAACGACGAGTTTGTAAGTTCGTACAGTAGCAAAGTAGTAAATCAATAACGTAGTAAAACAGTGGCTCACTTCGTTTGTAAAGTAGAAAGGTATCTGTATCGTAGTAAAACAGTGAGTCACTAAGTTTGTACAGTAGTAAAGTAGTTCATCGGTAAAATAGTAAGTTCATGGAGTAGTAACTCCGTAAAGTAATAAACCCCAAGGGTCGCCAAGTCGTAATCAGTAAGTTTGTAATCCAGTAAGTACAAGTAAGTAATCAATACATTTATACATGTATTCAAGTAAAACAAGTAATGCATCTCCCCCAAAACAGTAAAACGGTAAAAAGGGGCTGCGAGACTCACCTGAAGAGCAAGCAATCCTAAAGTACGTGAGTTGTTCCAATGGTAACCTCCTAATGTCCTAAACATGTGAGATTATAACGAGTAAGTGGATGTTTAACTAAACCATCAGTGTAAGTGTTTGTGTTTGAGTTTGTGAAAAGGTATACGGCTCGTTGGTGACGGTTTGTAATAATAATTCCAAACTGTTATTATTATACATGATTTGTTGTACTTATAAAAGTAGATGTGTTTCGTGTGTAAGTCGTATCGTATAAGTTTGATTGTTACTCAAGTTCGTCTCATCCATTACATTTTATTTCATGAGTTACGAAATTTGGTACGGGTCCAAAAACTGAAATATGCCATTTTCGACCCCTAGACGACCCCGAAAGGCCTAAAACCGCCTAGGCTATGGTACATAGCCTTGATCATTGGGCCGTTTTCGAGTGACCGTGTGACTTTTAGCCCAAATCGTTATAGTAAATTTTTCATCGAGAAGCTACCCTGAAGACACTTGTGAAATTCTTCGGCATTTTTACAAAAACTGTTCCGTTCGAGTATTCCAGTCGTTCGGCTGTGAAGGTCCAGCCGTTCGGCTATGGAAGACCTAGCCGAAATTCTTCGGCATTTTTACAAAAACTGTTCCGTTCGAGTATTCCAGTCGTTCAGCTGTGAAGGTCCAGTCGTTCGGCTATGGAAGACCTAGCCGTTCGGCTATGGAAGTCCAGCCGTTCGGCTGAGGAGGTCCAGCCGTTCGGCTGATGACTTCCAGCCGTTCGGCTCAGGTACCAGTTGCAGGTCTGTTCGTGCAGTTCATCCCCAACCCAGTTTTAAATCCGTTTTCACATACAATCAACTTAATATAATGATAATACATAGCTATATACATATTGTAAACACGAAATTTAAAGGAAAACGGAAAGGTTTCTTACGATTTTGAAACGAAACGTACGGCGATGATGAGGATCACGATGATGATGATGATGATGTTTAAGTTGCTGTTGTTGTTGATTGATGAGGATGATGATGAGCCGAAGAAGCAAGAGATCGAGAGAGAAAAAGAGGAGATGTGGGTGTGAGTTGTGTGTGTGAAATAATTGAGGTCGGTTGTATATACCGGCCTCAATTATTAGGGTAGTTAAGTATTTTTCGACCCGTGTTCGCGTACCCGATCGTAAAGCAGTATAATCTTTTGAAATGATAATTTTCTAAAAATAGATTCGTATAAGTTTTTAATTGAAATATTTTATAAAAATGTTTTTACGGAGTTATACAATTGTATCTTTGTTTTACTTAAAATATACGGATAGTTTTACGTGTCCAAAATGTATTTAGATTTCTAACGGAGTAAATAATTATTATTCTTGACAATAATACTTATCCGAAAATGTTTTTCACCAACATCCGTATTCAACATTACACGTTCTTTCATATTTGTTTGTACGTGATTAAATAATCGTTATGTTATATATATATATATAAATACATGTATAATATCCAATACTTTCGTATTATCTTGTACTAAGTACTAAGGTTTAAAGTTTAAATTAGTCGCTAATTTTGGCCCTTTTTAACCGGGTGTCACAAGTATTTTTATTACTATGATTCATTTTTTTAATATTATAATTTATGTATTAAAAAATTGAATCATTGTAATAAAAATACTGAATCATATTATTTTTCCCTCTTCTCCACCAAAATTTTCTTCTCCCTAAAGTATATATATATACAAAAAATCGTGGTTGCGAACTCGATGATCAGGTTTCGAGTTGCGGCTGTTAAATTGCATGTTCAAAATGGTTAGGTCCAAGTTTACATGGGTATACTTATATACTAAACTTATGTATGAGACATTGAAATCGTAAAATCTGATCAAAAAGTTTAAAATCTCAAATATTGGAATTGACAGCATAGAAATAAATTACGAATACAAAAAAACGCTTAAATTTAGAATTTATAAAAAAAATTACTATTCATTGTTCCTTTTTGATATCTTATAACACTTTTAAAAATGTGTATAATTAGGGGCAATTGAATTTTGGAGGTGTTAGATATGGAATTTGGTCACAAACGATGGACAAACTGCCTTTAACAGTTTGCTAAGATGTTCGTCTCGTTCCAACCTTCTCGTCCATAATTTACACATGTCGTAACTCCTAACGGTTAAAAAGTTATGCCATATTTTGTTTACATTAAATTTCATAATAATGATAGTATATATAAGATGTAATCATATGTGTAGGGGTAAGTTAGTAATTTCATGTAGTTTTTCCAAATATTAATAATAATATTAGGGATAAATTAGTAAATTCAATCTAAAAAAATGCATTATATATTAGTAAAGATAAAGATATAGATAGATATATAAATGTTTTAATTAATTAGAGTTAAATGTCATATATTTATTACTTTTTAGTTTAATAATTATGATATTAATGAGATTTTAATACATGTAGGGGTATGTTAGTAATTTAAACTAGATTTTCAAATATTATTAGTAATGTTATGGGTATATTGGTAATTTTCCTCTTAAAAAAAAATCCAAAATCTACCTATATAAGTAATAGAGGATAACCTCTTTCCTATGTGTCATATTTATTCTTTTGACAACTAAGCAAAAATCCTATGTGTCATCACCGTAGCTTCCTAAAAATCCTATGTGTCATTCAAATTGAAAAATTTCTAAACCCACATATTTTTTAGCTATTAAACTCTTAAAAAAATAATTATAACACGTAGATTCCAACAAATAAATTCAATAAAATATAATTTCAACCTATTAATTAATTAAATAATAGGCGTTTTTGTTTCACTTGATATCTATTCCTAATATATATTTCTATATAATTAATAGTTGAATTAATGAGCATTAAATGTAAATATTAATATTTATGGAAATTTCAACTTCATTAAATGCACCCTAACGTGTGCCACGGTGGCACACGTTAGCAAATCCCTTAATGATTCTTCAAAAATTAAAGATATATATGCATTCCGATCTTATTACTTGCTACATGTTTTCATGATAAATTTGATTAGTTTAATGAACAAGTAACGAAGAGCAGCTCATTAGTAGGTGATCATGAAGACTAAACTTCATTGTCTACTCTTTGCTTTCGAGATGATTAGTTTATCTTCTAACTAAATATTTTTTTATACAAAGTTCTTTGTTTTGATTAGTTATATATTTTACTCATCATTCACGTGATTTATCAACATGCTCATTATTGTTTTGTGTTGTTTATATAAGATAAATTGTTTTTGCAAATTAATATCGAGAATTGTTGAATATAAATCATCCTGTGCGTTGAACAGGTTAAAAAACTAATACGGGTTTTAATATGTCATTTCATGAAAGTTCGGTATTTGATAATATTAAGGTATTTATCATTACCACTCATTATTAATTTGTAAAATCACTTCGATGAACCAGACATCATGTTGTTTGTATAGTGTTAGCGTCTACATTTCTTCTAAACTGTAAGACGGCTCCCACGGTACATCGGTGGCTTCCGTCGACAAACAGAAAGGAACCGACGCCGTTGGCACGGGTCGTCGGTTTCCTCACGTCAGTAGTTTTCTTCGGCAAACCGAAGGAAAAAAAACGTGGGGCCCACTTCGCTTTCTCTCTTTTTTGTCCGATTCTTTCAACGGCTTGGAAACAAAAATAAATAAAAAAAAGAATATGAGGTATCCGTTGGGGGAGCTGGGCAGTAGCCAAAAAAAAAAAAAACCACGAACACCATTTTTTCACCACTATATATACACACCATATACACATCAAATTTTAACCCATTTTCACTCAATATATTTACATCACTTTTAAAAAATCTTTAACCCACTTCCACTTCACAAAAAAAACCATATTCACACACAAATTAAACGATATTCCACCACCAAAAAAATGCGACGCAACCAATCAACCGGCGAAGATATGTGGAACAATTTAATAAACAATCCCATACCGAACACACCCCATAATCCAACTTCACCGACAGCCACATCTTCCGCTCAATCGAGCAACTCGTCACCAAGTCAAACCCCCGGTTTTTCACAATACGCGACACAATTTCAAGGTTACCAAAATTACCAAAACTACCAACACTACCAACACCTTTCACCATATTCTTCATTCCAACAAACTCCACCACCATTCCATCAAACTCCACCAACATTCACTCAAACTCCACCACCATTTGGAGACCCACGATTTTTAACCCAACCATCCTCTGCTTTCTCTCCATTTCCACCTACTCCAATTACTTATCCACAATTCGGAAACATCAACACTCCACCCGAACCCGATAAAGAGCCCGAAGAAGACGAGGCCGAACCTGTGCCGAACCCGAAGCCGAAAAAAGGAAAAGGAAAAGGAAAAGCAAAAGGAGAACCAAAAAGGGTTCAAGTTAGATGGTCCGACGAAGAGGCACTAATATTATTCGAACGTTGGATTCACCGTTCCGAGATTTCAAAGAAAGGGGTTTCACAAAGCTTCGAAGCTTTTTGGGACAAAGTTTTAAAGGATTATAATACGGTTGCACCTCAAGAACGTAATTTGAGCCAACTTCAAGGAAAGTGGAACAAAATTCGTAGCGACACCAAAATTTTCATTGCCATCTAAAACATCTTACCAATCCTCGTCAAAGCGGGGCAAGTGATACCGACA
This sequence comes from Pseudognaphalium luteoalbum, assembly GCA_963422505.1. Taxonomy (NCBI): domain Eukaryota; kingdom Viridiplantae; phylum Streptophyta; class Magnoliopsida; order Asterales; family Asteraceae; genus Pseudognaphalium; species Pseudognaphalium luteoalbum. Next base: position 25,948,496 of record OY730193.1, read on the forward strand.
TTTTGAAAGGGTCCACGAAGCGTTTAAGTCTCAACAAAACCGCGCCTTCATATACGAAATTTTTTGGAATGTACTACGACTTTGTCCGAAGTTTATGGAAAATGATGGAGTCATGAGCCGACAACCAAGCCAAGCCGAACTAGAACAGATTAATCTTGGTGACGATATGCCTACTTCCGAGCCTCTCACTACTAACATGGAACGGTTGTTCCAAGACGACATTATTCGTCGTCCGCCCGCCCGAGCTAAAGCCAAAAAAAGTCAAAAAAGTTCGGGTTCGAGTGATGTCGCTACTTCTTCGCGTAGTTTGAAAAAAAAGGAACGGCTAGCCAACATACAAGCCGCGCAAGCACAACAAGAAACATTGGCCACGATCAAGGAAAATTCGGTCAAAAAAACTATATTAAAATCGTGGAAGATGTTGTATAAAAAAATACCGAGCGACCTTAAAGACAAGGAAAAAAAGATGCTCGAGGAGGTGCGAAAAACCGTTGTCGATAATTATGAAAATGATTATAAAATGGTTTTTGGTCGCGATTCGGGTTCGGGTTCGGTTCAAGTCAACGATTCGGACGAAGACCGAGCGGGTTCGGACGATTCGGAGTAGACGATTAGTTATCTTTTTAATTTTCAAGAAATGTATTTTTTTTAGGAATTGTAACATTTTTTTTAAAATTTTTAGGAATTGTAACGTTTTATTTTTATTTTAATGTAATGTTTTTAGTTTTAATAAAAACGTTTTATTTAAGTTTGTGTTTTAAATAAATAAAAAAATTAGTGTGTGGGTCTCAAAAAAGAGAAGTGATGTTAACTGATGTTTTACTGTTGGCAGGGTAGTGTCAGTTTGTGTCAGTTTTGGAAAAAGCTGATGTGGCACCAACTGATGCGTCAGTTGGTGTTCACCATTGGGAGGGGTCTAATATATCAATACGTATATAAGTACGTATCCCCAATCTTTTTCATCTTCCTATAATTATTAGCCGTGCATCGCACGGGCATAAAAGCTAGTGTGTTATATAATAGTAATAGATACATACACTCGAACTTAAATAAAATATGATATACGATGATAAAATAAAATGTGGAAAATTATATACATTTGAATCCTTGAAAAAAAAAATTAATTTAAATACTAACCGAAACTGATTGAGCTAGTTTGAAGGGAACATTTAGGATTCCACAACGTTACTTTATTCTGTTTTCTAAAAATATGAATAAATGACACCAACAATGCACCCGAATTTTAAATACAATTGTTTGATTTATTCAAAGTTTACTTTAGAGATAATAAATAATATAAAATATTAACAATTAATTTGGTTAAAGAGACTCTGCTTGCCACTATAAAAGGCCATCACCTATATCCATAACTCACATACTCAAAATTCAAAGAATTATAACAGAAAGAGAGTGCATTATTTTTTGTTTCTTCATCATAACATAATGGCTCTCCTCAATGATTTAATCAATCTCAACCTCACAGATTCCACCAAGAAAATTATAGCCGAATATATTTGGTTAGTTTCTATATTAATCACATCTGCCTTTTATGATCATAATATTTGACTTTTTTCATACGTTTCAAATCAAGATTCTTGAATCCCTTGTTTTACGCCATGATACATGAATCTTTTTTTCTTTCCTAAATGGGTTTTAGTCGTTGTAAACTGGGTTTGTTTGATTTATGGATGTTTGTGGTTCTGTTGATAAAAACTAGATCTTTATCTATGTGTTTGTGTTTGTTAGTCAAACATGTTTTTTATGGTTTTGCTTGATCATAACAAAAAGTCAACGCTTGAACATATGTTACATACTATATATGCATGCTACAAACAGATACAGGAAGGATCATTGTGATCAGGGGTTTTGATATTTCTTGCTTTATCATATAGATCATTGTGAAATCCAAAAAGTTGACTTTATGGTCAACTATCAAAAAGTAGGCAAGTTAGAAGTTTTTTGTGATTCTCTTGGAGGTTTGTTTGATTTAGGTCCATTTATATCATTCATGTTAAATTGTTGTTAAGTGAATGAATTCCTAGTTTTTGTTTAAGTTATGTGAATTGTTTGGTAATATTTTATATATACCTTGATATAAATACAGGATTGGTGGATCTGGTATGGACATCCGAAGCAAAGCAAGAGTAAGTTCTTTAACTTTGCTTAAGATTCTTGTTCTTTGTGTTTTGGTTATCTATAATCTATAACTACTTATAAAGCATCTTAATGTTTTATTTATAGAAAACTCTTAAAAAATTAAGACTCAACAAGGATTATAATATAATTCACATTTTACATTATAATCCTTTTATTTCACATATATTTTAATTACTACCAATTATATATCGAATCTCGAATGATACATACAAGCAAACTATTAATATCAACTCACACTCACGCACGGGTAATTCATTAGCAAATAACAAAAATAACATATGACTATGGTTGAGTCACTGTTTATAATAAAAGTATTAATTTCCGCTGCATGACGCGGGTATTATGCTAGTTAGATATGATAGATGATTCTGATTTGATTTTGAATATTTTCTTTAGACTCTTCCTGAGCCAGTGAGTGATCCCAAGAAGTTGCCAAAGTGGAACTACGATGGCTCGAGCACGGGCCAAGCCCCAGGCGAGGACAGTGAGGTCATCCTCTAGTAAGTACTCGTGCCATCCATTATTATAGTACCAAGTATCGATAACTTGTTCATATATTAAACTAATCGATAACATTTGTGATGTTGATGAATGGAACAGTCCTCAAGCTATTTTCAAGGATCCATTCAGGGGTGGAAACAACATCTTGGTACACTTTTAAACTCCAAATTTCTTTAATTTATGATTGACAAGATGATCTTTACTTAGAAAGATTATTAACTATTGTTCTTTGTGTTATAACGATTATAGGTAATCTGTGATGCTTACACCCCAGCTGGTGAGCCAATTCCCACAAACAAGAGGCATGCTGCTGCCAAAATCTTCAGCCACCCTGAAGTAGAGAAGGAAGTCCCATGGTATGTTTACCATTTTGCATCTTCAATTCTTCTATATTTGATCCATATAGAGATTTCAATGTTTATATATTTCGAATTTATGCGATAGGTTTGGACTTGAGCAAGAATATACCTTGTTGCAAAAGGATATCAACTGGCCTTTGGGCTGGCCTCAAGGAGGCTTCCCTGGACCTCAAGTAATTAATCTCAAAACCGAATCAAGCTTACTCTGTTTTTCTTAAATTTTCTTTTAGAAAGTTGTTCTGACAAATGTGTCCGTTTTAATGTAATTTAGGGACCATACTACTGTGGTATTGGTGCTGAGAAGGCTTTTGGGCGCGAAGTTGTTGACGCGCACTACAAAGCTTGCCTTTATGCTGGTATTAATATCAGCGGCATTAACGGTGAAGTTATGCCTGGACAGGTAAATTTCTGTACTCCATGTTCTATACCCATTTCCGTTGAGAATTATTTTGAAACTTAGAACTTACACTTTTATGTGATATGCAGTGGGAATTTCAAGTTGGACCAACAGTTGGCATTGCCTCTGGTGATGAATTGTGGGCTGCTCGCTACATTCTTGAGGTAACTGGTGAATATCTTTACAAAGAAAGATCAAATTTATGTTAATTTTTACAGTTTTCGTAATGTTGAAAATATTGTTTCTATTTGACAGAGGATTACTGAGATTGCTGGAATCGTTGTCTCTTTTGACCCCAAGCCTATTCCTGTGGGTTTTCTTACTAAATTCTTTTCTTGAACTTATACAATTCTATAAAGATTGATACTCACTTTGAATGCTTGTTTTCAAACAGGGTGATTGGAATGGTGCTGGAGCTCACACAAATTACAGGTATATTTTTGCAAATGTACTATTGTAGAAGTCTTAAAACTAAAAAGTACTGTTTCCAAAATCTTCATCTTACCCTTGACGTGATATTTTTCAGCACGAAATCCATGAGGGAAGAGGGAGGATACGAGATCATCAAGAAGGCTATTGACAAGTTGGGTAAGAGGCACAAGGAACACATTGCTGCTTATGGTGAAGGCAATGAACGTAGGCTCACTGGTAAACATGAGACTGCTGACATCAACACCTTTAAATGGGTACGTTTTACAACATTCAAGATTTAAGTCACCATATGATGATACTACCATATTGTTAGACATTGTACTGACTTTATTATGCATTCTGTAGGGTGTTGCTAACCGTGGTGCTTCCATTCGTGTTGGAAGAGACACTGAGAAAGATGGGAAAGGTTACTTTGAGGACCGTAGGCCTGCTTCAAACATGGACCCATATGTTGTTACATCAATGATTGCCGAGACCACTATCCTGTTGTAAAAGGCATGATGCAGGTGTTGATGATCGTTAAAGTGTGAAGCGTTTATCGGGGGAGATTTGAGTTAGAGTTTACAAGCAATCCTTCTTGTGTTTAATATGTTAAAAGTAGGAGTTTGCGGTTCTTTTTATTTTCCTTATGTTTTTAGTTCACTCTGCCTTTTATTTTCTTCCTATTTTTGGTAGCAATTGAAGTTGCTACATATTGCATTGTTGATATCTCCCTCCCCCTTTGTGTTTGTTGGTAATAACAATGGTAAATTCTAATAACAATGTGAAGGATTGGTTTCAATCTTTTTGTCACATTCTCTCTTTTTTTAGTTTTTATTAATGACTCATTGTATTCTAGTCGGGTCGTCTCTGAATTTTCAGAGTTCCTGAACAAAAACATGAATAAATACTGAAATGAGGCCCTATATCGAGTTATAAGACGTTTTTATTCTTTGTTGTGGCTCAATCAATTTTGAACAAATTATGACATATTTTTCTTGTTGAAACTAATAATCAAATTGTAACACCCCAAAATTAACTGTTTGGCGGAAGCATAATTTGGGTGTTACTAATCAATAATCAAAGCACACAGATATATAGCAAACTACTCTATATGCGTCGTTTTAACAAAATATATTAATATTAAAATGTTTACAATAGTTGAAGCCGTACATAGCTCGTGTTCAATTAAATGAGAGATTCCAATACATAAATACTTGTACAAAATATAGTAATGCAAGGAAATCTCTATTGTCTGCATGCTGACTCGAGCTATAGTAATCCTGAGGGCAGTCCAAATCTACTGCTGAGTACCTGTGATACATGCTAAAATGGGTCAGCTAACGCTGGTGAGCTCACATGTTTGAATATCAATTAATTTCGTACGAACCGCAAGATTTAAGTACAGATTTGCATCCAGCAAATAAAGATAATGATAATGTATACATCCATGAGCACATAGTCTGAGCTTAACTCGAGGGGTCAGGATCACCATCAGTGCCAGAGCGAGGTGCCTCCACGAGTGCCTAATCAACACTCGTCTGAACAAATATTAGTACATCCGTTTACCCAGTTAGTGCATGCTAACCCGGACGAGGATGGTCAATCCTATATGATTCCATATACTAGTATTCACGCTACAACGTATTACCAAACTATGCTGAGGAGGGCTTTGAAAGATTAGTGAGATAACTCATGTAGTAATTATTTGTTTTCGTACTTGCGTTCATATAGTTAAAATAAAACGAGAAATGATATCACACCCCTGAGTAAAATAGTAAAATAGGGGCTATGAGACTCACCTGAGTCTTGAAGCGTTTAATCAATAAACGTGAGTTGATTAGCCGATTAGTGTTTGTCCAAAGACTCGTAACCTGAGGGTGTCCACGACACGCGATGGTTATAAACATGATTGGGTATCTCAAAGATCACCCTTGTAGTTGTTTGTCCAACTAGAATGTCCAAATTACTACGCTTTGGTTGATTTGTTTAAGTATTTGAAAATGCATACGGCCCGTTGGTGATTGTTTGTAATAATAATCTTATCCTTATCATTATGATTTCGAAGTGTTATGCTTGAAAACAAGTTCCAATGTGTTTTAGAAGTCGTATATTATAAAGGTTTGAGGTTATAGAAGTTTGATACTTAGTGTGAAAAAGAGTTGCAAACAGTCTGTTTTTAGCGTCACTTGATGCGACACTTAGGGGTTTAGGCGTCACTTAGGAAGTGACGCATGAAATAGTAAAATCCGAGTTAAAGGCGTCACTCAGGGAAGTGACGCATGATGAGGCGTCACTAAGGCAGTGTCGGGTGTTAGTGTCGGGTAAGGGTTCTAGGCGTCACTAGGCGAGTGACGGATGGAATCAAAGTTCAATTATAGGCGACACTTAGGCAAGTGTCGTGAGGAGTGTCGGTAAGTGGTGTTGGGCATCACTGGACAAGTGACGGATGTAAGTGTCGGGAAAAAGGGGTTCTATGCGGCACTTATATAAGTGACGCAAATTTAGGGTTTTATGCGTCACTTGATGCGGCACTTAAGTGACACATGAAGTGACACTATACTGGACTGTCCTATGCGACACTTAGGTTTGTTCGACGGATTTTGAGCCAAAAATGTGTTTTTGGATTTCCGTTTGGTCCGATTCTTTTACCAAACCCTTAGATGGACATTTCAAAGCTAAATAAACAACTTTCAAGTACAAGTATACAAAATCAAAGAGTTTCGATATATGTCAGAAATCTTGGAAGTTCACGTGGAAAGATTTTGAAAAGATGGAAATGTAGATCGTGACTCCGTGAATCTTCTCTTCCAAACGAGCGAGACGATCCGAGTACGTGTGGTGGTGTTATTTTGATGATTAAAGAGATGGTGGTGGTGTTTTTTCTTGAAAGAAAAGAGAGAAAAAGGAGTGAGGAGAGAGGGAAAGTTGGGTGGAAATGAAGAGGGAAAGAGGGAGGTGGGGGTTTAGGTGGAAGCCTCCCCTCTTCAGTCTCCTCCTTTGTGCTCCGTGTGGTGTTCGTTTTCCGATCGTTTAAACGTTTAATTATTTACTTTACACTTTTAAATATACATTTTAAAATAAAAATATTTATCTAATATTTTTCTCGAAGTATTTCATCGAATATTCAATAATCGGATTTAAAATATAATCTTTGATTTGTTTGTGCGTTTAGTATTTTGGTCGCGCGGAAGTTATCTGTTCGATACGAAATAGGTTTGTAATGTTATTAAAATAACATCTTGAATATGATATCATTATTAAATAATGTCACGTTATTTAATATATCTGGTCACCAGCGTCCGTATTTCTTTATTCGAATTACATTCGATTTGAATTGCGTACGATTTAATCAAATCGCATAATCGTATATATTCATCAATATATATTTTGATACATTAGTTAGCCAAGAACCGAACTAATTACATGTATTAACAAAGGATTAGGCACTAATCATTAGTCCTAATTTGGCGGGTGTTACATTCTCCCCCTGTTATTAGAATTTCATCCTGAAATCTAGCTCGAGGTCGCGTTTGATGTAGAGTCAGTGAATAACTGAGGATACTTGAGTCGCATTTGGTCTTCCCGTTCCCAAGTAAATTCCGGACCGCGCCGAGAATTCCACCTGACCTTAACGTTGGGAATACGACTTTGTTTGAGTTGTTTGACCTCACGGTCTACGATTTCAGCGGGATCCTCAACAAAATGGAGTTTGTTATCGACGCGAATCTCATCGAGTGGAATGATAAGTGTTTCATCAGACATACATTTCTTTAGGTTAGAAACGTGAAAGGTGGGGTGCACGCTGCTGAGTTCGGATGGCAGCTGCAGTCGATATGCCACGGGGCCAATCCTTTCGAGGATCTCAAAAGGTCCAATGTACCTGGGATTTAACTTCCCGCGTTTGCCGAATCGGATTACGCCCTTCCAAGGTGATACTTTCAAGAGTACTCGGTCCCCAGCCTGGAACTCGAGCGGTTTGCATCTCACGTCAGTGTAACTTTTCTGACGATCACGCGCGGCTTTGAATCGGTTTTGGATTTCGATAATTTTCTCGGTGGTTTCGTGTATGAGTTCAGGACCAGTGAGTTGGCTGTCTCCCACTTCTGTCCAACAAATCGGGGATCGGCACTTACGACCGTATAGTGCCTCGAGTGGTGCAGCCTTAATGCTAGCATGATAGTTGTTATTGTAGGAAAACTCGCACAATGGTAGGTGTTTTTCCCAGTTTGCACCGAAGTCAACTACACAAGCTCGTAGCATGTCTTCCAGTGTCTGAATGGTTCGCTCACTTTGACCATCGGTTTGAGGGTGGTATGCGTTACTCATATCCAGACGAGTACCTAATGATTTCTGAAGTGATTGCCAGAAGTGAGATGTGAAACGAGCGTCCCTGTCGGAGATGATCGAGGTTGGAACACCGTGTCGAGAAACAATTTCTTTGATGTAGATTTGTGAGAGGCGTTCCATTTTATCGGTTTCCTTGATTGCCAGGAAATGAGCAGATTTGGTGAGTCGATCGACGATCACCCAAACGGTATCGCAACTGCTCGTTGATTTTGGTAGTTTAGTTATGAAATTAATGGCGATTTTTTCTCATTTCCATTCGGGTATGTTGGGTTGTTGAAGTAAACCAGAAGGTTTTTGATGTTCGGTTTTGACTTTCGAGCAAGTAAGACACTTGCCGACATATGTGGCGATTTCGGCTTTCATGTTCGGCCACCAATAGAATTCCTTGATGCCATGATACATTTTGTCGGATCCCGGATGGATAGAATATTTGGACTTGTGAGCTTCATCCATCACCAAGTCTAGCAGGTTCCCAAAACTAAGCAACCAGACTCGGTTTGAGAAGTACCTAACGCCATTAGGTTTGATTTCGAATTGTTTATCAATGCCTTGTAAGGCTTCGCTTTTGATGTTTTCAGATTTCAAAGCTTCGAGTTGAGCGGTGTGGATCTGAATGGTGAGATCATTGTGAATGGTCATACTGAGGGCTCGGACTCGAAGTGGTTTAGGCCGTTCTTTTCGACTGGGGGCATCGGCGACAACATTTGCCTTGCCCGGATGGTATTTGATCTCGCAGTCATAATCGGTGAGCAACTCGACCCAACGACGTTGTCGCATATTAAGATCCTTTTGGTCGAAGATGTGTTGGAGACTTTTGTGATCGGTGAATACTGTACTTCGGGTACCATAGAGGTAGTGTCTCCAGATTTTGAGGGCGAACACCACGGCCCCTAGCTCGAGGTCGTGAGTCGTGTAGTTCTTCTCATGAACTTTGAGTTGTCGGGAAGCGTAAGCAATGACCTTGTCCCGTTGCATCAACACGCAACCGAGACCTTGGTGGGAAGCATCGCAGTATACCACGAAGTCGTTGGTGCCTTCAGGTAAAGATAGAATAGGAGCACTGCAAAGCTTGAATTTTAATAGCTGAAATGCTGACTCTTGCTTATCAGCCCAATTGAACTTCTTTTCCTTTTGAGTCAGCGTCGTGAGTGGTTGGGCTATTTTTGAGAAATTTTCGATAAACCAACGATAATATCCGGCCAATCCCAAAAATTGGCGTACCTCGGTTGGAGTGGTTGGCACTTGCCAGTCTTTGATAGCCTCGATTTTCGATGGATCGACATGAATTCCTTGACTTCAATCACATGTCCGAGGAATTGAACTGTTTGCATCCAGAACTCACACTTAGAGAATTTAGCGTAAAGTTCCTCGTGCTTAAGTAGTTCTAGGATGGTTTTGAGGTGTTGCGCATGCTCTTGCTCGTTGCGCGAATAGATGAGGATGTCATCGATAAAGGCAATGCCAAACTTGTCGAGATAAGGCTTGCACACCCGATTAATGAGATCCATGAATACAGCTGGTGCGTTGGTTAGACCGAATGGCATCACTTGAAATTCGTAATGCCCATAACAGGTTCTGAAAGCGGTTTTTGGGATGTCGGTGTCGCGAACACGTAGTTGATGATAACCTGATCGAAGATCGATCTTTGAATAACAACTCGATCCTTGAAGTTGGTCGAACAGGTCATCGATGCGAGGAAGTGGATATCGGTTCTTGATGGTTAATTTGTTCAACTCTCGGTAGTCGATACACATTCGGAAATAACCGTCTTTATTTTTCACAAATAAGACCGGAGCTCCCGAAGGCAAAGAACTCGGTCTAATGAATCCTCTGTCTAGGAGTTCCTGTAACTGGGTGGACAGCTCCTGAAGTTCGGATGGGGCCAGGCGGTATGGTTCTCGGGCTACCGGTGCGGCACTCAACACGAGATCGATCGAGAACTCAACCTGTCTAGGTGGAGGTAGACCAGGTAGTTCTTCCGGAAAGACTTCGGGAAAGTCTCTAACGATTGGCACATCCTCAAGTCGCTTCTCCTCTGACTTTTTCTCTGTGATGTGCGCGAGGATTGCAGGATAACCCTTTCTCAGAAATTTCTGGGTTTTCAGGCAAGAGATGATATTAAGTCTCGTCTCACCGGTCTCCCCCAGTATGATCAAGGTTCTACCGACGGCGAGAGGGATGCGGATGATTTTGTCATAACAAACGATTTCGGCTCGGTGTTTGGACAACCAGTCCATACCAATGATGACGTCGAAACTTCCAATTTCAACAGGCATAAGATCTATTGAGAAGGTTTCATTGGCTAAGTTTAAAGTGCAATTAGGTATCACACTCTTGGTTTCTATGAGTTTACCGTTTGCTAGTTCTAGAGTGTACTTAACATCTAGAGCAATAGGAGTGATGTCAAGTAGGGGACAGATGTCATCAGAAATAAAGCTTCTATCGGCACCAGTATCAAATAGAACAGAAGCAGTTAAGTTGTTGAGGAGGAACATACTCGTGACCACATTCGGGTCCTGACGGGCGTCCCCAGAATTGAGCATGAAGGCTCTACCTTTAGAATTGTTGCCGTTGTTGTTGTTGTTGCCCTTGTTCTTCAGTTTCGAGCACTCATTCCTAAAGTGCCCGGGATTTCCGCATTCAAAGCAGGCTCGGTGTGTTCTGATGTTGTTGTTGGTATTGTTGTTGTTGGAGGGGGATCTATAGTCCTTGGTGAGGTGGCTGTACCTCTTGCAGTTGTTGCAATAGGGGCCGCAAGGACCTTCATGGTGGCGGTTGCACTTGGAACAGTAGGGCTTGTTCCCGGTGTAACCACGCCTGGTTTCAGTGATTGAGTTGTATACTTTGATAGTGTCGGGTTTCTTGTTTTGAGAGTTTTTGTGGTTGTCGGACCACTTTCTTTTGAGGTGGTTGGAGGAAGAAGTGGGTGGTTCAGAGTCTTCGTTCATGGCTAGAAGTTCGTGGGCCAGCCGGATGGCGTCATGAAGTGTGGTTTGGTTTGATGATGCGACGTTTCCCCGAACAGGTTCCGGAAGGCCGCGGATATATTTCTTGATTTTCTCGGGCTCGGTACTCACCATAGCTGGGCAAAGGATGGCAAGTTGTTGGAATCTGGTGGTGTATCCAACAATATCAGTCCCTTGCACTTTCATGTGCCAGAACTCCTCATCCAGCTTATGGAGTTGTTCACTAGGGCAATACTCATCTGTGAGCATTTTCTTCAAGTCCTCCCAAGCGAGTAGGTAGGCGGTGTCAATACCCATAGACTGGACATATGAATTCCACCATGAGAGGGCACCATCTTCGAGGGTGCAGGTGGAGTACTTGACTTTGTCCTCTTCCGCACATTTGCTGATGTGGAAGACGGATTCCATTTTCTCGAACCATCTTATCAGTCCGATGGCTCATTCGGTTCCCTTGAAGCTCAAGGTTTTGCAGTTCTGGAAGTCCTTGTACGAGCAAGGTTTGGATTGAGGCCCGTTGGCAGCTGTATCTTCGCTACCCGAACTGGGATGTCGGGTAGCCATAGCTTGGGCCACGCTTTGGGCGATGAGTTGGGCGATTTCAGTTTCGCTGAAGGTGAATCGCTTCGGTGGCATCTTGTTGAACAAGATCAAGAAAAGACAATGAGATACTTGCATGAAATTCTGATATATCACATGTGTATATGATGAAATATACGATGATAGTACAAAGTGATAATTATATTTCATTTAGATAATCAAGTTGGATACATGGCACGGGTTTTCAAAAGATTACATAATATGAAAATTACAAAAGGCACCGGGAATTGTTACATCCGGTTCGAATTGTAAGAGTCCTACATAGATAGATATATATTACAAGATGACGGTCACACTAGTTCTAACGCAAGTTTATCCTTTCCATTAGTGTGACAAGTCGATCCACAGTGATGGCGAGTCAGCTGGTTTGTCGGGCGTTGTCTTCTGCCAAGGCTAGTCGTTGTACCAGCATTCTTGAGTATTCTTTGGCCTCTTGTAGGCGATGTTCGCATTGTTCCAACCTGAGTCGCAAGAGCTCGACTTCTACCCCTGATTCCACTACTTGGTCGTGGAGAATTTTCATGTTGTTAACGGTGTTTTCATGATCTTCGGAGACTTGGTTGATACGCTCTAGCACCGTAAGTCTCCAATTTTCATTTGTTTCCTGCAATGCGATATCCATGGTGCGAAGTTGTTGCTCGTGACGGTTCAGCCTAGCGGCCAAGGCCGGCAGAGTGTAGTGAGTGGGATACGGGCCAGCTCGAGGCAACCTGGTGTTCCTCCTAGCTACCCTCTGATTCTGCGATCCGGATTGAGAGTGTGATGGATTGGGTGGTGTGTTTGCCATTCTGAGACAAAGTATTAAAAAGAATGAGGCCTATATTCACATAATATAGCCTAAGATATTGAGCGAGAGTGAGGCCTATCTATGTGTGTGTGTGTGTGTATATATATATATATATATATATATATATATATATATATATATATATCACATAATAGCCTAAGGTGTCTAACACATACATGTTTGGGTCCCGATTTCTCTCGTGGTCAGAGTCAACTAGTGTATCCTGTTCAGTCATGACTCCTTTCAGATCTCACATCATATTCTTTTAATTGTACATAGTTGATCAGGCTATGTTAAATTAAACCAATACCATGTAGTCACTGAACCTAATCATACTTAATAAGGAATACTGCCTAACGATCATAGTCTAGGCTCACTAAATGCAACCTAGTTCACTATAACCTTAGGCTCTGATACCAATCTGTAACACCTCCAAAATTAACTGTTTGGCAGAAGCATAATTTGGGTGTTACTAATCAATAATCAAAGCACACAGATATATAGCAAACGACTCTATATGCGTCGCTTTAACAAAATATATTAATATTAAAATGTTTACAATAGTTGAAGCCGTACATAGCTCGTGTTCAATTAAATGAGAGATTCCAATACATAAATACTAGTACAAAATATACTAATGCAAGGAAATCTCTATTGTCTGCATGCTGACTCGAACTATAGTAATCCTGAGGGCAGTCCAAATCTATTGCTGAGTACCTATGATACATGCTAAAATGGGTCAGCTAACGCTGGTGAGCTCACATGTTTGAATATCAATTAATTTCGTACGAACCACAAGATTTAAGTACAGATTTGCATCCAGCAAATAAAGATAATGATAATGTATATAGCCATGAGCACATAGTCTGAGCTTAACTCGAGGGGTCAGGATCACCATCAGTGCCTGAGCGAGGTGCCTCCACGAGTGCCTAATCAACACTCGTCTGAACAAATATTAGTACATCCGTTTACCCAGTTAGTGCATGCTAACCCGGACGAGGAGGGTCAATCCTATATGATACCATATACTAATATTCACGCTACAACGTATTACCAAACTATGCTGAGGAGGGCTTTGAAAGATTAGTGAGATAACTCAAGTAGTAATTATTTGTTTTCGTACTTGCGTTCATATAGTTAAAATAAAACGAGCAATGATATCACACCCCTGAGTAAAATAGTAAAATATGGGCTATGAGACTCACCTGAGTCTTGAAGCGTTTAATCAATAAACGTGAGTTGATTAGCTGATTAGTGTTTGTCCGAAGACTCGTAACCTGAGGGTGTCCATGACACGCGATGGTTATAAACATGATTGGGTATCTCAAAGATCACCCTTGTAGTTGTTTGTCCAACTAGAATGTCCAAATTACTACGATTTGGTTGATTTGTTTAAGTATTTGAAAATGCGTACGGCCCGTTGGTGATTGTTTGTAATAATAATCTTATCCTTATCATTATGATTTCGAAGTGTTATGCTTGAAAACAAGTTCCAATGTGTTTTAGAAGTCGTATCGTATAAAGGTTTGAGGTTATAGAAGTTCGATAGTTAGTGTGAAAAAGAGTTGCAAAGAGTCTGTTTTTAGCGTCACTTGATGCGACACTTAGGGGTTTGGGCGTCACTTAGGAAGTGACACATGAAATAGTAAAATCTGAGTTAAAGGCGTCACTTAGGGAAGTGACGTATAATGAGGCGTCACTAAGGCAGTGTCGGGTGTTAGTGTCGGGTAAGGGTTCTAGGCGTCACTAGGCAAGTGACGGATGGAATCAAAGTTCAATTATAGGCGACACTTAGGCAAGTGTCGTGAGGAGTGTCGGTAAGTGGTGTTGGGCGTCACTGGACAAGTGACGGATGTAAGTGTCGGGAAAAAGGGGTTTTATGCGGCACTTATACAAGTGACACAAATTTAGGGTTTTATGCGTCACTTGATGCGACACTTAAGTGACGCACGAAGTGACGCTATACTGGACTGACCTATGCGACACTTAGGTCTGTTCGACAGATTTTGAGCCAAAAATGTGTTTTCCGGTTTCCGTTTGGTCCGATTCTTTTACCCAACCCTTAGATGGACATTTCAAAGATAAATAAACAACTTTCAAGTACAAGTATACAAAATCGAAGAGTTTCGAGATTTGTCGGAAATCTTACAAGTTCACGCGGAGAGATTTCAAAAATATGGAAATGTAGATCGTGACTCCGTGAATCTTCTCTTCCAAACGAACGAGACGATCCGAGTACGTGTGGTGGTGTTATTTTGATGATTAAAGAGATGGTGGTGGTGGTTTTTCTTGAAAGAAAAGAGAGAAAAAGGAGTGAGAAGAGAGGGAAAGTTGGGTGGAAATGAGGAGGGAAAGAGGGAGGTGGGGGTTTAGGTGGAAGCCTCCCCTCTCCAGTCTCCGCCTTTGTGCTCCGTGTGGTGTTCGTTTTCCGATCGTTTAAACGTTTAATTATTTACTTTACACTTTTAAATATACATTTTAAAATATAAATATTTATCTAATATTTTTCTCGAAGTATTTCATCGAATATTCAATAATCGGATTTAAAATATAATCTTTGATTTGTTTGTGCATTTAGTATTTTGGTCGCGTGGAAGTTATCTGTACGATACGAAATAGGTTTGTAATATTATTAAAATAACATCTTGAATATGATATCGTTATTAAATAATGTCACGTTATTTAATATATCTGGTCACCAACGTCCGTATTTCTTGATTCGAATTACATTCGATTTGAATTGCGTACGATTTAATCAAATCGTATAATCGTATATATTCATCAATATATATTTCGATATATTAATTAGCCTAGAACCGAACTAATTACATGTATTAACAAAGGATTAGACACTAATCACTAGTCATAATTTGACGGGTGTTACACAAATTATATATACGTATACACATACATATAAACAAACATACACAATTTGAGGCCCCTTTCATTTGGAGGTCCAGACGGCCTGATTCTAGTGGTAGCTTATTAACCCATTATTACACGAATTTGATGGAAAAACAAATTATCTGTAATTATAAGATTATTGAAAAATTTCGTATTATTGTTTCTAACAATAACACTTTAGAAGCCACTATACAGAAACAAGAATGCAATAAATCCAAGTAGAAAAATGATCAAAACGACAACAAAGATCGAAAGCAACTGGTTCACTATTAGACAATATGAAACCAACGTTACTACCAACAAACACCCTGGGATATAACACCTAATTGTGGGGCAGATCTAGAAAAATATATATCACTAATAACCTACTTGTTTATCGTAGAGTAACTTAAAAACTTATTTACCGTAAAGCAACTTAAAAATGACACAAAAAAACCCTTAACGATGCAAAACTACCACCCAAATTTATGCAACAAAAAGTACCAAAATAACAAAACAAGAAACAACAATTTTAAAACAACTTGATAAAACTTTTTTTTTAAATACAGTTGAGTTATTAATTACAATCACACCAAAAAGAATTTATTATTAACTAGCATAGTACCCGTCATATGCAGCGAAATACGAGGTTTTGTTATAAATAGTGACTTGACGTATATTATATTTGTTATTCGACGATGGATTATCAATGACGGTGATCGACTCAATATAACGCTAGTTTTTTTGTATTCGGGATACATTATTGAAGAGTGAAAAACATATGAAATTGATAAAGCTTGTTATAAAATGATAATTACAATAGTCAAATATAGTAATGTTGAGTTTTAGGTCTTAAAATTTTTCAACTATAAAACGTCAAGATTAGTATAGAAAAAGAGATTATCGACTAGTTTCTAGATTTTGAATTAACAAAATTTCAAGAATTAAAAAACTTATTATTGTATAGTCTTGACTTTTTATACTTGGGCTTGGGGCCTTCTACTTTGAGGCTTAGGGGTAGCTACAAAAATGACATAATAATGACAGAGTAGTTGGGCCATGGAGGCCTTTCCATGATTCCATCCCTCCTTTATTGTTTATTTGATTTGATTTGATATTTTGATTGATTCAATTCTCCAATGAAACAATTAGTGTAGTGTAAACCGTATTTATTTTGGATAAAAAAGTTTGGTAACCATATGTTACACTAATAACATTAACATATATAAAAAAAGGAAAAATATATCATCTGTGTATAAAAGTGAACGGATATTACATGCAACAAAGGTATAAACGAAAAATATACCATTATGTATATATTTCAAAAGACTTAAGGATACAATATATCATTAATGTTCTTAACAACATATATATGGTAACATATATGATATCTCCATAAAAGTATAATAAACACACACATTCATCGAATTTCTGACGTGTCATTAGTTCATTACACAAGTGAAACTAACAGTGGGCCCAAAATTTATTTATGAACAAAAAATTGCATTCAAAATGTGACATCCATGACTTGTATCTTATTTTATATAATTAATGAAAAATAAATATAAACCCCTTTGATGCTATCAATCAACCCCTACCCAAGGAGCAACGACACAAATTGGTCTTCAAAGTGCCATTTTATATCTCTCTCAGCTAGTAAATTTCTATCCTCCAATCAAATCATGACTATAAAACATAACCCAACGGTCGTAAGTGTCAAAGAGCAAGCCCTAGCGAATGTAGCCGCATGGACGACTTGGTACCAACGAGGATCACAGTTTGAGCAAGCATCAATTTCCGAGAGTGATTACACAAGATCAAATGATATCACAAGGGGACCTTCAAGGTACAAGCTAGAAGCTACAAAAAAAGCACAAGGGGTGCCAACACCGTACTTACACAAACCGATGTTAAGTATGGATCATGTTGGTAGTTCTCTTCTTGATGTGTACGAGATAGAAAGAATTTCTACAGATCTTGATTACTACATAGAGACAAGTTATGGCGAGTACTATCGTTGCAAGTATGTTGATGGTATTCGAGATCCTAGATGTCGGAGAATTGTGCCTTTTTTGGAAAGGGATACTAGTATCACTACAGGGAAGAAAACATGCAAACAAAAGAGATGGTTTAGGCTAATCTTTGAGGTATGCAGAACAAGTGGAACTGGTGTGGTGGAGAATACGAATTTTTGACAAAACGCCACTTCGACATAGAGTTATTATGTGGAGCATTTGTAAAATTCAATAAAGATGTCGTTTTTTAAGAGTCTTTACGCTTGCATCATGCATGTACAAGCTCAACAAAACACAGTTTCTATTTCTTTTAAATTTTGATTCTATAGTTGTGACTATCTTTAATGTGTATAATTGAAGATGTATGACGTTTTGGTACCTTTCTCGAATTATGAAAGATACCCATTTATATTTAACGTTTTTATATTCTTATGACCGAGTTCAAAATTCAAAATAATATATGTATTTTTTGTATGTATGTATATGGATGTATTTTACATGCTTAGATCTCATTCATTTTGTTATACATCAAAGTGGGCCGGGTTCTAAGTATTAAATTTTGTACGAATGTATTTAAAGTCGATGTTAACGTGACATCTGAAATTATCAATTGTTATTCCATATGCTGGACTGGAGTTTCGTCGATTAGCATTTGAAATTTGAAGAGGCCGCGAACAAACGGGCATGGGCCAATAATTCAATTATGGGCTACTGGGCCTCTCCCGGCCTTCGGCCCATCAAGTATCAAAAGATGGAAAACGATAGTTTTGTGGGTAAAGGAAGGAAACTAATCTTTTTATATTTGTTCATTCAAATAAAGCGAACAAGTTAATTTGTTTATGTCTATTCATTAAGTGAACCTGAGTGATTGTGTGGTCATTTGTGGTGTGATGAGTTGTAAATGGAGTATCTAGCATTGGATCCATTGGTTCGTGTAGTTGTTTAGAGTCGTTTAGTTGAATTCAAAGTGTAGAATACTTTTGACTGGAATCATTGTATGGTCGCTCTATCTAGGTGTAGGGTTGTATCAAAGTGTAGCGTCGTGTAGTTTGAAATCAAGGTGTATGGTCAATAAGCCTAATTCGTATGCACAAAAATTGGTCAAGGTGTATGGTCAATAAGCCTAATTCGTATGCACAAAAATTGGTCAAATTTATGCGTAATTTTCTCACATGACAATCTATATGGATGTACACTTTAAATTATGCATCAATCAATTACATACTCCACATGCTCCATTACAAGTGTCATGTTTTGACTTTTTGAAGTCTTTCTTTTTGTCAATTTTGACCTTAATTATTTTTGTTTGTGCTATATAATACTTGATGCAAAATATATGAATGAATTGAATTTTAATCGTATTTTCATTGGTATAATTTCCATCAAGTATTAATAATATAAACAAAAATATTTTAAGTCAAAGTTGAAAAGGAAAGTTTTTGAAAAGTCATGACAGTTAGTAATACAAAGAAACAAATAGCAATAACTTAAATTACAAGATGTAACATTTAAAAGTTCCATACACAATATCTCACAATCTATTACTAGTACCCGTTTAATGAAATTAATCATAAATAAATTAAAAAAAGCTAAACACATCTTCTTCTCAAATATGATACCAACACACAAGCCCACGTACATTATTTACCCTACGAATGGTTTTATTGGTTCGTAATATCTTCAATTTTCCACCATTTATAATGTAGGGAAAATTACATATATATTCCCCTCAAAACTTATCAAAATATCATATATACTCAAATACAAGTTTTTATTACATAATGTACAATGATTTTAATGCATGATTAGATATATATGTTATTTTGCAAAATTTTAGGGAGAAATATGTAATTACCCCTATAATGTAGGGAAACTGTATGTATTTAAATTTCTAAAACCTGACTACATAAATTGATGCGTATTTTTGTAAATGCTATACATACAATAGGAAATCAAATACATACTAAATACGTTTTAAAAACTTGAATATATGCAATAAAATGTTTCAAAGTTAAATACATACACATATTGTAAAGTAGAGTACATATCGAAACAATAAACCCTTTCGACATATATAAGATCTGTCTACATCAATGAGCAAATAACTCACCGTTTAATTCATCTGTGGAATTTTACGTGACTTCTCCCAATACACCCCATCATAATGCCTGATTTCAACACACGTATACGTAATCGCTACCTTCGACCTCGGTGTATAAAACGATGTTATCCCACAAGGCCACTGATGCGTGTGAAAGCGTCTAGTTTTATTATTTATAAAGTACATGATATACCAATCACTACTATCACATAACCAGGCAAGAATACCCGATCGGAATAGTATAGCTATGGTAAGTCCAGGTCGAACACAGAAACACATGAACGATGTTATTCAATTAAATTGGAATTATTAATAAAGCAGTAAAATAGGGGTTACGTTTTAGTTCCGTACGAACGTTCAATATGAACTAATTAACCAAATCAACAACATAAAACAAGATAAGAGGAACAGATAAATAATCGGAGATAGACATGTAATTGCTTAGATTCTTTCGCTCAGATTCATATTATCCGGTTCATGTGTTTTGATTGTCTGATTGTGATTTCTTTTATATCAACTTAGATACTAATCAAACAGTCCAAGTTGAATGTAAATTAGCCAACGGTCCGGGTCCAACTAATAACTACAACCTAGGGTCCCACATTAAACATCGATTTCAATTACGTGTTTTTTCCTAGATTATGCATTAAGTATTCACGACATGTTATGATTGATCCTCACGGTATGACTCAACAATACCTATTAATAATCTCTTATTATCTTGCTCATTTTAGATTGATTAGTTACTATTCTCTTAACCTATCAAACTCAATATATCTAGCAATGACTATAAACCCAGATTCATAATCATCAATAATCAATAACATCAAAGGAACTCAATCTCAATGACACTATTAACCACGTTAAGTAATAACTAACAATCACCAATAACCAAGGTTCTACGGATAACATAACAATCTTCAATCAGACAATTGATCCAAAACACAATTATAACGATCAAATAATCATAATCCAAGGTAATTAAACTAAACAATTAACAATAAGTCTAATCCGTGACGATGTTCGAATTGAAATCGGAAAGTGATATGCAAACCGAATCGTGAATTACGCGTATTAGGATCGATTGGCATCAATCCAAACCCTATCGTGCCTCCAAATTGCCATCAAAATACCTCTGCAACTCACTTTAGTCGACTTAGGGTTTTTGGTAAAAGTTAGGGTTAAAATGAGGAAAATAGGAATTTAAGGGTTTTCTACTGACTCAATCCAACCGCCGGTTGGATGAATTTTCACTAAAAGCGGCCCAACGAAATTTGTAGGCTAACCTGTTAGCTAAATTCTCCAACTTGAATCAACCCAATTGGAGTTCGTATGAGGAAGTTATGGCCAAAATACGAACGCATAGCCGAAAACTCAGCATTTACACTTCTCTTCCATTTTTAGCTAATCTTTCGTTCTCTTTCCGATTCAAGCTCCATTATCACTAATTCCAGTTCCACTTGCCTATCTTATTATTCACTTAGCATCATTTCTTCGCGATTAGCTCGTTTCCTGTTTCTTTTCGATCCAAGCTCGATTGAATTCTTAAATGCAAATATGAACGAAATAAGTATCTTATTCGTACAAAATGCATTAGAAACTTATCAAACACGGGATAAGTTAGTACTACAATATAGTACATTTTGGCGTTTGTCAGCCACAAACCTTGCAAAAAGTATGTTTTGCTGAGTTAGTCCCAAACGTGTAAGTGGTAATGAAGTCTCTAGAATCGCCCAAAAGCTCGAACCGATCAAACGGAACAACAAAATGAGTGTTTCTTCTCATTGAACAATCTGAGCAGTTGCAGTCCCATGCAACCACATTTGGTGGTGATTCAACTCGCCATCTTACGCGTTACTGTTGAGACATGTTTTGTGACAACAGATCTAACTTGTAATAGGACTAGTGTTATTGTAATCAAGGTTGTACATTGGTTTAGATTCGTAAATAAATGATATTAGTTTGTTATTAATATTTGTTAAACATGTTATTATATTAAAGTGTTAGACATATAACGAATACAAACTAAAGTCTTAGTAGCGAGTCGAGATTTCAAGTCGCAAGGTTTGACCATGCGAGATGAGATCTGAGCTAGCAAAGGATTGCAGCGAGCCGAGTTGAGATGGGCTTGGGCTGGACTGCGAGTCGAGTCAACTCGCAAGCCCATACGCTGCGATTTGAGACGAGATATATAATGATTTTTAGGTTAGAAAAATCATTAACTTTTGCATTCTGATATTCATGCGAACTGAATTCGATCCAGAGCTTTCTAATTCATCTAAAGGCTAGGTTTTGATTGTTTCATACTCGTAACAATTAAAGCAAAGCATATTAGTTAAAAATCGTATTATAAACGCAATTTAATAGTTATATATTCATATAACACGTATTAAGAGATTCCGCATCTTAATACTTTAAGATAACTTCGTTATCGATCCAAGTACTAGGGGATCTACAATTACAGTGGCATCCACCGTTGTGTACCACCATGTTTGAATCAGACATTTAGTGAATTTGATGTACCACCATGTTTGAATCAGACATTTAGTGAATTTGATGATTTTAATAATATCGTTTGCTTGAGTTACTTGTATCCGGATGTTTATTTTGAGAGGCTTGGTGTTTAGGAATGCACTAAATTTGTACTCGATGTTAATTGTGTGTATCATATATTCACTGCTCAATTTTTGTGTATCATATTTACACTCGACATTTTTAATGCTTCAAACTTTCAAAAATGATGTATTAGTGTGTGTTGGTAACGTGTCGTTCGCTTAAGGTGTCACGTGACATCCTGAGAGTTTAACACATCACCAAAATATACTAAAACACCATTTTGAAAGTTTGATGCATTAAAAATGATAAGTGTAAGTATAATACCCACATTTGATATTGAGAAAAAAAAAATATTCCAGAACCTAACCCCTATTTTGAGAATTGGAAGACAAGAAAGATGGCATGACTAAAGAGTGACACGTGGAAATGTGTGATAACGTGCGTATATAGGGTGCATCATGTCACCATTTTCTCACCTATTTGGGGTTGTGGACAAGTGGTGTTTGTTTGAACTGGTTGTGGGCCGCTCTGTTGGGCTTAAAATAAATTTAATAAACACAAAATGGCAGAGTATATATGTAAGTATGTAACTGTGTATTGTGTAAGGCGTACGTGGAATTTGGAATAAGATTTTGAGAGGAGTTTGTCATGACAATACTTATAATTTATTATCCTTTTAAGTCTTTATGAAACTATAAAACGTTACCGGTTGAACATTGCTCAAGTGGTACTGCATAAATGTTCAGATCCCATATGTGTCATTGATAGATTAGGGTTTGAATTTATCACACAGCATATGTGAGTGATTTTTTGGACATATTATTTGATCAGCGTTGATGCTTCTTGTAGGTGGGATATACGCGTACCATTGAACTATGATACGGAGTTATGGAACCCTCCAAATTAACTTTAAGAAAAATACACTATGAAACATTCATGTTTGTTAAAGATGTTATATTAACTTTACTCTTGTTGATAAATCATGTTTTTAAAATGTTAGTAATTTGCAAAATTCGTTGACATATAATTTTTGTGTGAAGATGAATGAGATCGATCGATGTGTATCGATTTAAGTCTTAGAGTGTGCGAAATCGACTTTCGTACATTTGTTTTACTTTGGGAAATGAAAAAAAGTGCGAATACGCTAAATAGTGGCTAGCTTCTCATAAGTCGTAAGTGACGTAAGTCTTTAAATTTTGACTATCTCAATTCTAGATGATAAAACTAGCGGATGTCGTCATCGTATGAATGTTGATAAATTTCACCTTTTTATTATGGGTAAGGTTGAGAGGAGAAGGTACCATTTGAGGAGAACGAGAAGAAGAATTTTCAAAGTTTCATTTTTACCCCCTCCTCCTTTTTAATATTGTACACTACTCCCTTCTACTTTCTTCCTCCCCACCCCTCCCCTCCACCACCCACCACTAGCTGTTGCCACCCGCCGTCACCACCCGCCGTCGCTGACCGCCGGAAATGTTTTTTTTTTTTTAAATTAATTTTTTTTTCTCAGAATTTTTTTTACATATTATCACTTTGTACTGAATTTTATTAGAGTTATACTACATTTTATTATTTTTATTGCATTTTGTATATGTATGTTTAGTAGATATTGTTCGTTTTTTACTGTATTTTTGTATTTTACACATTATTCTTTTGATGTTTTTACTGCATTTTATTTATACACCTCGATCTAATACATATTGTTTGTTTTCTACTGTATTTTAAGTTATAAATAATATATTTTTTACTGCATTTTATTATTATTATTGCATTTTGCATATATTTCATATATTACATATTGTTTATTTTTTTATTGCATTTTATATTATACATATGATCCATTTTATATATTTATTTAGTACACATTGTTCACTTTTTACAACATTTTATATTATACATAATCTAATTGTACTGCATTTTGTTATTTTTACTGCATTTTGTTATTTTTACTGCATTTTATATTATACATAATCTATTTGTACTGTATTTTGTTATTTTTACTGCATTTTCATATATTTCATTTATTATACTTTGTTTATTCACTGCATTTTGTATTATACATATTATCGATTTGTACTGCATTTGGTATTATACATATTATCTATTTGTACTGCATTTTGTATTAAAGTATACTACATATTATTGTTTTTACTGCATTTTGCATATACTTCATTTAGGACATATTGTTCATTTTTTACTGTATTTTATATTATATATATTATCCATTTGTATGGTATTTTGTTGACGTCAGGTATAAAAGATGCGGTAAAATATATAAAAGTTTTAGTTAATTAACAATAATATACAAAATGCAGTGAAAAAAAATGTATAGTTTTATTCAAAATGTAGTAAAAAAACGTATAGTTTTATTAGAAATTCAGTAGGAATAGAAATATTATATATAATAAAAAATTTATGAAAAAAAAAGTTAAAAAAAAAAATTTGAAAAAAAAAATTCCGATGGCAGCTGACGGCGGTCGGCGGTGGCTGGTGGCAGCCAGGAGGTGACAGCAGGTGGTGGGGTGGTGGTAGGTGGGGTTGGGGGAAGAAGAAGGTAGGAGGGGGAAGAAAATAAAGTGGATTAGTTAAAATGTAAAAATCTAAATAGTGGAAGGGGTGTGGGGTGAAATTTAATGTTATATTTTTTTTTGTTAACTAATACCCTTAATTTTGAAAGTAATTACAAAATTATCATCCCTTTTAACCACTGATCCAACCCAAAAGATCATCCAAAGGCCACAAATAAATCTCCTCCTCCTTCTCCTCAAATGACCCCTTCCCCTATGATCCCCAATCTTTTATTATAAGGTGGGAGAAAAGTTCATTGGAGTACAAAAATTATTAAAAGAATGAAAGTATCAATCAAATTGTGTCATGTGTACAAAGAGAATGTTTCACATATACAAAACTCATTTACCCTCAAACTTAAATACCTTACAAATGACAAATCGAAAAATTATGAAAATTTCACCATTAGATTCAGCGTTTTATCCTCTTCGATTTGCCATCTCAAGGCATACTTTCGACGAGTTTTTTTCTTCCATTTTTTGGCGAGTTTCACATATTACTAACACATGTGTTAATATTTAGTTGAACACTTAATTTAGATATAGGGTTTAGGGTTTAATAAGGTTTAGGATTTAGTAGGGTTTATTGTTTAGGGTTTAGTAAGGTTTAAGGTTTAGTAGGGTTTAGGGTTTAATAGGGTTTAGTAAGATTTAGGGTTTAGAGTTTTGTAAAGCGTTTGGGGTTTAGGGGTTAGGATTTAGGGCTTGGGGTTTCTCCCAAATCTCAAACCCTAAACCCAAACCCTAAACGCAACACTTTAACACATGTGTTAGTAAAATGTGAAATCTACTAAAAAATGAGAAAAAAACTCGTCGAAAGTATGCCTTGAGGGACGACAAATTGAAGAGGATAAAACGCTAAATCTAATGGTTCAATTTTCATAATTTTTCTATTTTGTCGTTTGTGAGATATTTAAGTTTGGAGGTAAATGGTTTTGTACATGTGAAATATTCTCTTTGTACACATGACACAATATTATTGATACTTTCATTCTTTCAATAATTTTTATACTTTAATGATCTCATCTCTATAAGGTAGATGGAATTTAAATAAGTGAAGGAAATTATGTGCTAATAATTTTGTATTTTATTTCCTTTTTATTTTTAGTGAAATAAATCATAAATATTTTAAGTCTACTTGATACTCCGTATATATTGCACATGCAGAGATCAAAACGGTTAACAACGACTTAAATGAGACGAGATATAAAATTGAAATAAATAAATTAAAGGTCTCAATAATGCAAAGGTATTTAATTCGCGTTATAAAATTAAAAAAAGTAAATTGGATACTACCATACATTGATTAATTTAAATGTAAATTTTTTGTTTATAATAACGTAAGGAATAATTCATAAACATCCATTATCATATTTCATAAGCAATAATGTTGAAGATAAAATAGTATGAATGTACTTCCACATTGGATTTTGCTAAAGTGTGTCCCGTAACACATTAAGATGCATTTAAAGAACTTGCAGTTTTCTTAAATAATAGAATTCGTGATTAATCTATGCATAAAAAAAGGAAATATTATATTGAGTTAATGAGTATTAAATGAGAATGTTAATATATAGAAAATGTTAACTTCACTAAATACACCTTAACGTGTGACACGAGGTACACGTTAGCAATACCCTTTCACTAGAGCCTTACATTGTCTAAATCATCAGTCTACGAAGGTAATCATAAACGCAAAGCTTTCACTATTCGCGACTTAAGATTCCATAGTTTTATAAACGAACCGAACGAGTGCAATCGGCAAATTATGAAAGCACAATTGATATACATTTGTTACGTGTATATAGCGGCTCAATAAGCATTTGACTAGAGATTTATATTATAATTGGTTTAGTTATCTTTAAAGAAACTATAGTATTTGACAAATCGATCACCGACTTGTTGAGAATAAAGGAACCACCAAATGTGGAAGTTGAAATTCTTCAAATGTTCCGATTCTCTTTTTTGAATTATATACAAAAACGTTTGAACATTTCTTAGGTTTTGAATTTTGGAACCTTAAATTAATTAATTATAAAGTTGAAATGTTTAATTACTTTATAGTCTCATCTACCAATACATGGTGACACATATTTCGATTTGACACCAAGTTATAACTTCTAATGAGATGAGTTATGTTAAAAGAAGTGAATTTATTTTCAGTTTTTGAATTCTTATTATATTTAATTTTCTTTTTGTATATATGTGATAAAACTGATATCATTAATATTCTTAATCACGAATATTACGATTATATGTGTCTGCCTTAAGTGAAATGTGAACTTGCAACCCTATACTCGACATACGAAAGCTTATACAAGTTTAGCTTTTACTATTTAGTTTAAGGTTAATGAAAGAATAATAATCTTCATCTATATATATACTACAGAAAAAGGCTTTAGAAACCGGCGTTTTTTGTAATATATATATATATATATATATATATATATATATTGATTCTTATATATACTAAACCATGTAAAATAACGGAGTTTCTATTAACAATGCACACTGTGTTTTTTGGATTTTGACAAATGATAGACGTGAAGTTGTTAAAAAAGTATAGTACTTTAATTTAATACTACGTACTAACTTTGTTATGTGTCTCTAGCTTTCTTTTTCAAAAAGTAGTCTTTGATTACGAATTACTTTCTAGAAATTGTTGGTCTTTACAAAAAAATATATATTCTAAGACAGTCAATAAATAAGATAAGATTACTTATTGTCCGTTTGTGCCGCTTTCTAGTAGTATATACACTAATAAGATACAGTAAATAGAAAAAAAAATAGTAATAAACTAACACTATGTGTATAATATATGAAATGCATTACAATATAAAAAATCAGTAAAAACAACAAAATGCTATATAATTTTATACATAATCACTACTACAAAAAAAGTTTATTAGGGCGTTGAAAATGGCTATTAAAGGCAGTGACTTGTTCGCCTTCAATATGAGCCTTGTAAAAAATAATTTCATATAATAGGATGGTCATTTGACCGCTCTAATTAAAGTCAAGTTTTTGAAGTGAATTCTAAAGAACCGCTCTACAAAATACATACTATTAACTAATAAATATATTTATTTTGCTTATTCTTCAATAGTATTTCAAAGAGGAAATTATCAAAACCGTCTGGTTTGACCTGAATTACACATTCAGTCCTTTAATTATTTTAATTACATTGATGATCCTTTCTTTTGAAACTTATTACGTAAATAGTCCTTTACACTAACGATTGTTAAATCTTCGTTAAAAAGCACCATGCGTATAAAAAGTTTTAGTTCTTAAATTATTTTTGAGTAAAATATAAATAATAAAATCTAGCATATGTATAATAGATACATTATATGGTACACATAACATTATTTCCATTTCACTCATTTTATTCAGTATCAAATTTGATCATATTCTCTACTATAAGTAGAGTTATTGACGAATCAATTCAATTCGAATATCCTGATGCTGGACTCGACTCGTTTAAGAAATAAGTATGTTCGAGTTCGACTCAAACTCGATTAACTTTTTAAAACCATATTTGAGTTCGGGCTCGGATAATAATTTAGTGTTCGAGCTCGAGCTTTATACGCGTTTAAGTCTATGATAATTAAAAAAAAGTTATTTGAGCTCAAAAGGTGTGTTTAGAAGCTCAAGCTCGATAAAATCGTTTATAAGCTTAACAAGCTCATTAAAAAGTATATGAACTATTTATGAAACTTGAAATAAAGTTTGTAAACGACATTTACACTTAAATAAACTTAAAATGTGTAAGTTTAATTAGTTATCATCGAACACTAATAATAAGTAAGTACGTAATTAGATTCTTGATGTTGATATTTATAGTGTTCTCATCTCATCCTAACGAGCCGAGTCGAATTTATTGTTTTGAAGCTCGGCTCGTGAAACTAATCGAGCAGTCTTTTTATGTTCGAACTCGACTCGGGCTCGAATAGTATTATGCTTGAATTCGAGATAAACGAGTTCGAACTCAAGTAGCTCGTTAAGTGTTCGGTTCGTTAACACCCCTATCTATAACATCAAATATATATTCCACCGCCATCTTTTCCTACCTAAATATACATTTTTAACTTAATTAGTTCTCACTTTTCAACGTCATTTTACTTTAAAGCTAGGGTCATCGAAAAGGATACAAAAGAGAAGAGATGGCGACCACTAAAGTCATTACGAGATAAGATGAATTGGTAACGGAGAGTCCTTGAGTGGTGAAAGACAAATGTGGAAGAGGAACAATTTGATCATTAATTTACTAAGCAAAATGTGAAAGCTGAAAATGATGTTGTGTACCTAATAATGCATATATACTTATTTTAATATTTATAACTTATATCTACTCAACAATTATAAAATAAAAAGAATAAAAAAAGGACACACGTGGTCCTTTTTAACGGAGATTTAACAGTCATTAGTGTAAAAGACCATTTACGTAATAAGTTTTAAAAGAAAAGATCATCTATGTAATTAAATTAATTAAATGACTGAATGTGCAATTTTAGTCAAATCATAAGTACGGTTTTTATAATTTTCTCTATTTCAAATCTAAAATTTAATTTTTGTTTTCGTTCCTCCGGCCACCCACGGTACCCACCTACCAACCACCATTTTTATTCTTCTTTTAATTCTTGTCATCAAGATGAGCAACAACAACACCCATATACAACAAAACAAAAGATACTTAAATAAGAGAGTTTCAAAGTCAGATTTTATATATATGATTTAGCAAGCAAAGAATACATTAGAGCAATATTTTAAAACCCGGTTTTCGAGTTGACCCGATCTAATTGTCGGATCCAGTTCAACCGTTTAACCGTTAGGTCAACCGGTTTAGACTTTTTTGTTATTTATATTAATTTATATTACACATCATAATTGAGGAGTCCATATGTAAGTTTAATAGTCAAAGACTTTCAAATATACGATATGTACATCGATAATTCTGACAATTACAAGAATATTAGCGTAATATTCACATTTTATAAGCATATGAGCGAAATTATCTCTTATTTCTCAGTCAATTGGTTAACAAAAAATTTTAAAAAATTATCTCTTATAATTAATTATAATGACCATGAAAGACCGAAAATGAGTGGTGATAAGTTATGGATATCGTTATGATAAATTTGTCTAACATTTGCTCTAACCTTATGACAAACATGTTAAGTTCATTTAAATTATTCACAATTATTAATTTAAATATAACAATATACTTGTTATAATTCATAAAATCAAGAGAATCGGAATTTAAATTACAAACTTAACGATTTTAATAATTTGATTAAAAAATTGTAAAACTAAGTAGCATAGTTTAATGGTGTATGAATTACTTGTATTAATAAATAAATAAATTCCAATTATATATGGTAATTTTAAATGTTTGTATAATTATAGTAGTATTTAATGTAATTGATCTGATCATATACAGTTACCAAATAAACATAAACATCTTGAAAAATAAGAAGAAGAAGAAGAAGGGTATTCTAGTAAAATTGCATACTCCTTTAATAAGGTATTAAGGTTAGATGTTAAATAGATCATAAGTGTACCTTTTAACAAATTATATATTTATATTTTTACTCAACTATCATGTCTACATACACGAGTTTAAACTCTAACCAAACTTAATATGTAACCATGAACTAATAGTTAGCAAGTTTCGCATGGTCAATATTGGTATCAGAAAGAACATTTTTGATATATTAACTTAATTAACGTACAACAAGAAAATGGTCAAAATGAGTGTATGGTTGAGTTTGATGGTTAAAGCTACATACATGATGTGATGATGATACAAACAAATATATATTGGTTACGACGAGTGGAGACATGGAAGGTTCCATTTTGCCAACCAAAGTGAAAATTACAATTTTAAATTCTGTTGTGAAAATAAACAAGATCATTTAGAAACGTAGATAAATTAGCTAGGCATGCATTATTCAATAATCCTTTGGATCATCAACAATTAAAAAATCCCTTAAAGGCATTCTATTCTAGGAATATATATAGGACTAACATTCTTACTTTTAGCGAGACTAAATGGGTTTTAGTCTAAAACCCATCTATTAACATAATTGAACTTAATTTTAAAATAGATACATCAAAAATTACATGATATACAAGCTAGCTAGCTATGTTTAAAATTCTAAAGACATACATTGTACAAGTGTATGGTTATCGATCACGTATAGTTATTGGTCACGTAGAATGCTAGAGCTTAGATTTCCGTTGAATACTTGAATTCACAAATACTATTTTATACAACCAACTTGTCGTTAAAGTTTTAGACATATATTAATACTTTTTTTAGATCCCTTTCCCAAATAAACAATCATAGTTTTTAGATCATAACAAACTCAATATGCTATAGTACCTATGTTTGTACGATCAGCTCGCACACGCTTAAGACTCCATAAACCTAGCTCAGAAAGATCTCCGACCAGAGAGACCTGCAAAATAATAACACGCTAAGTTAAGTGAAGTACGGGGAGGATCCCCGTAATTCACCTCTGGCGTGAGAATAAGTATTCATGGTTTTATAGTATGTTTTAAAGAAGGATAGTGAGTGAATATATTTTTTAAAGTGTAGAAGATGAACCTCTCAATGAATAAGATGAGCTCCTATTTATACTTGTGCCATTCTTCATTCCCAAGTTCTCACACATTGAGTGGATGTCGTCCATTATGCACACTATCTCTAAACTCGATCTTGGCCGTTCACCTTGATCTTGTGAATATTCTGCATGGTCCCCACGAAGATACGCTGCGCTCGTAGGTTTCATAGTATAGTCCTCCGGGCATATGGGTGTAATACATTTTATTGTTAGCGAATACTCTTACGGTAACATATACCACTGGGCATACCTTTTACGCTACTAATGTTATATTTTATCCTCGTGGCAGATTTGCCTAGAGGGGAAAAAGGTGGTTACACCATTAAGTCCCCCCAATTTAGTAGGGGATAGGTAAAAATCTTAACTAGACGTTACAGACTCTCAGCTGTTAGTTCATTTTAGGTTCGGGGTACAGGAAGAATCCGGGCGCGTAAAACTTCCGGGCGTGCAGGTTCATGGAAAAGTTCCTTCTGTGAATCTTTTTAGGCATTACTTTTGTCTGGGTAGGTCATATTACGGGTACTTTTCTATTGAAAAAAGGCTCTCTGCCCGTAGGATCCTGTTTGGTATTCGTGATAGCTTAAAGGACTGGAAAAGGAATTTTGTTTGGTTGAACACTAGTTTGATTCCCATAGCATATAGGGAGGTTTTAGAGTGGAAAAGAGATGACGAAACCTTTAGTGACCCCCTCAAATTGAACCCTGAAGAAGTTTCTACCCGTGCTTATCTTGACTCTAACTGTCATATTCATGTTGATGCCTATGAGGAAGAAATTCTTGTTCTTCTTGGCATGAGTGATGTCTGGGCAGATAAGGACTCTGTACCTGTGATTATGGATGATAGGGAGGGTGAGTGTCTTACTTTGTGTTTGCATATATTATCTATTGATTATAAAATTTTAATTTTTGCTTTCTTTGTTGATGTTGCTTTCAGAGATGAGACTGTTGGATGTGTTGAACTCTAGTAACAAGAAGGCTCTTCAGTATGGTTCCAAAAGTGCATCGCCAAGTCCTGGTGGCGTTCCTCCTGTCAGGATTACTCGTTCTTCTGCGGATGGAGGTGAAGCTCCTAATACGGCAGGAGAAAAGTTCAAGGTTGGTTAGAGTGGGGCTCTTATTAGAGATCACTCCCCGGAGCCTGTCAATTCTGACCCAGAAGCGGAGAATGTTATTGTTGGTGACGGCGCTGCTGGTTTGAAGTGTAGAGGGAAAAGGCCGGTTGGTGGTAAGACAAGGAAGCAGAAAAGGTCAAGAGGTGTGGATTTTAATCTGGTTGATGTGTCGGATGCAGTTGATGAGCGAATTAGGAGCTCAAAGATCGAAAACTCTGTTCAGAAGGAGGTGCTGATGGCAGCCGATGATCATATTACTCCGCCTTCTTCTCCTAAGTTTGGTTGTGTTTCTCAGCCTACTAGGGACAAAGCTCCTGCCACGTCTGGTCCTGAGAAAGGTATTCTTGATTCTTCTTCTTTTGATATAGCCTATTTTTGTATGCCTCACCCTCCTTCCGGGGATAATTTATTTGGGGACTTTTTCACTAATATGGATTATGTGCTTTCTACCATTCTTGAAGATAACGCCGAGGTTAGGACATTGGGTACTAGGGAGGTTTATGTACCTGGATGGAATCTTTTTGTTGATAGCACTCTTGATAGTGCTAGATCCAGGCGTGAGTTTCTTTCTCATGCTCTTCCTCCCAGTTTGCAGTTCCAGGGTAGTAAGCTGACTTTTGCAGAGATGGTGGAGGGTTTGGATAGGGCTAATGTGGAGATGTCTTTTTATGGTAACTGTGTTTCGAAGGCTTTGATGGAGATCAGACAGGCTTCTTCTGAGGGTACGGTGGTAGCTTTTAAGCGTAGAATGGAAGTTCTTGCCAAGGAGTCAGTTGATATGCGGTTGGAGTTGGAGAAGCAAAACTTAAGTTTAATTGCCAATGCTACTACTATTTCTGAGAAGGATAAGGAAATAGCAGATATTAAAGGTCACCTTGTTCATGTCGAGAATCAAGTCAAGTCTTCAGTTGGTAGGATATCTGAGCTAGAGGGCATGGTCACAGCATCTGAGGAGAGGAGGATCCAGGTAGAGGAGCAGGTTACTAATTCTGAGTTGATCCGTGCAGATAGTGTTAGGAAAGCCTTGGCCCATTTCTCTGAAGGTTTGACTAATAGTGAGGAGTTCTGGAATCCGGTTGCTCATGCCTTATCATGCGCTGGGAGGAAATCTGGGCAGGAAATGTTGGCACTTCTTTCTTCAAAGTATCCGGTAAATGGCTTAAATATGGAAGAATTGCCTGAGTATGACTCCCAAGCCGGGCTTGACTATGACCAGGCTGTGTCTGCTTTGAATGATGCACGCTTCCCTTTTCTCCAGAGGCTGCTCGATTCTGCCCACCTTCCTATTGATGATCTCCTCAAAGTTCAGCCCGATCAAGCTCCTACCAATCCTGCTGGTAATTGATATTTTTGTGATGTGTCCTTGCTTTGTTGCCTGAAAATGGCTTCGAACATTCGTTGTGGACAATATATGTGTGTGGCTGGATGCTTTTGTCTGTATAAACATAACTGCGTTTTGGTATGGCTGGATTTATCCATGTAGACATAACTTTGTGAAGTATGGCTGGACGCCTTTATCCATTGTCTTATCTGTGACTTATGTATCTTTTTAATGTCAACGTAATATGCATTTTGGGTTTTCGACCAAGTATCTATTTTCACATGAGGCTTGTTCTGTGTATGACTTACATTAGGTCAAATGCATACATGCAATATTTTTAAGAAAACAATTTCTTGGGTTGCCACTATCCATAGGTGTGGATTTTGCAACCTTGGTCCGGACATATATGTCCAGAGTGTGGCATATTTTTGATTAAACTATGTTTCAATCCCTGTTGTGGGTTGCTATCCCATATACAGTGCTTGGGGTTTCTGAAAGTGTGGTTGCCCCATACATTTGTTATTTTAGGTTTGCTAAGAGTGTTGTCATGTTGCATCAAACAATTTAAGGACGCAAGTTTATGCTTTGGAAGCGTAAAAACTTTCTAAAAACCTTTTTCATTCGATAAAGTTAACAAAACTTTCTAACCAATCCTTACATGGAACAACACGTGCCAGTAATTAATCTTGTACATCTAAATATTTATATGTAATACTTTCTCAAATTGGATGCATGCCAAGTGCGATCCAAGATTTTTCCCTTTGTGGTCTGGAGTTTGTAGGATCCATTCCGGTGTGCTTCTATCACTTTGTATGGGCCTTCCTAGTTCTGGCCTAGCTTCCCGTGATTTTCTGCTTTGCTGGCCTCGTTATTTTTGAGCACGTAATCCCCCACCTTAAAGGAAGTCTTGCGGACCTTCTGGTTGTAGTATTTCTCCATCTGTTTCTTGTATCCAGCCTCCCTTATCGCAGCGATCTCTCTTCTTTCTTCTAGAAGATCTAGGTTTTCTTTGAGGCTTTGATCGTTACTTTCTTCGGTGGAGTGGAGATAGCGGTAAGAGGGCACACTTATTTCTGCCAGGAGTAATGCCTCTGTCCCATAAGTAAGACTGAATGGGGTCTCTCCGTTGCTTCTTTTCGGTGTGGTTCGGAGTGCCCATAGCACGTTTGGTAATTCATCCACCCACCCGGCCTGATGTTTTCCGAGTCTTGTTTTTAGTCTCTTGACAATTTCCCTATTCATGACCTCGACTTGCCCATTAGCCTGTGGGTGGTAGACAGATGTGAATGATTGTTGTATGTGAAGCCCTTCACACCAGCTTCTGAAGGGATTTTCAACGAATTGTCTCCCGTTATCGCTTACTATTTCTCTTGGTACTCCAAACCTACATACTATGTTGTCCCACACAAAGTTCACTACATGCTTTCCTGTGATTGTGGCCAAAGGTTTAGCTTCCACCCATTTGGTGAAATAATCAACCGCCACAAGGAGAAATTTAATTCTGCCTGGAGCCTGTGGAAAAGGTCCTACAATGTCAATTCCCCATTTGAGAAATGGCCAGGCAGACGTGACTGGTATTAGATCGTGTTTGGGTTGCCTTGGTATGGAGGAGTGTATATGACAGGATTCGCAGCCTTGTAATTCCTTTTTTACGTCTTGATGCATGGTGGGCCAGAAGTAACCTAGATTTTTTATTTTTATTACTGCAGTTCTGGGTCCAGAATGAATTCCACATGACCCTTCATGTACTTCGTGTATCACTCTTCTAGCCTCCTCTGGTCCTACACACCTCAACCATGGTTGGAGGTATGCTCTTTTATATAGTATTCCGTCATGGAACGTGTAACAAGGTAACTTGGCCTGTATTTTCCTGGCTTCCTGCGTGTCTTCTGGTAAGACTCCATGGCAAATGTATTCAACCAGGGGTTTCATCCAAGAGTTCTCTTCCTCCTGTATGTATAGTACTTTTTCGCCTCCTTCCACGGAGCTTTTATGTAGCACTTCCACCAATACCTCGTTTGTTAAGTGGGCAAACTACATGGATGCTAATTTACTTAGCGCGTCTGCCTTCTTGTTTTGATTTCTCCGAACGTGCTCGATTTTAAACTCTTTGAAGCTCTTGACCCTTTGCTTTACTTTTCGCAAATATTTTATCATCTTATTATCTTTTGCCTCAAATTCCCCTTGGACTTGCTTTGCTACCAGCTGTGAATCCACATATACCTTCAAGTTCTCTACCTTCATCTGTATGGCTAAGTTTATTCCTACCTGGAGGGCTTCATATTCGGCTTCGTTGTTGGAGGTTGGGAATTCAAACCTCAAGGCGTAGGTAAATTCCTTCTTATCAGGGTTGGTCAGGATTAGTCCTGCTCTGGAACCTTACGAGCTGGATGCTCCGTCCGTATGGAGGGTCAGGAATCTCTTTCAAGTGGAGGTTTTGCTCCTAGCTTCTGGGATCCTGCCTCAATGGTTACATGGTTGGTGCTTATTTCTGCTATGAAGTCTGCAAGAATCTGCCCTTATATCGAGACACGTGGTTGGAAGATGACATCGTGCTCTCCCAATTCAATTGCCCATTTTGCAAGTCTTCCTGATTTTTCTGGCTTGGATACACTTGTCGTAAGGGTTGATCAGTTATCACCACAATCTGATGTGCCTGGAAGTATCTTCTTAGCCGTCTAGCAGCGTGCACTAATGCTAGTACAAGTTTTTCCATTGGCGGGTAATTAACTTCTGGGCCATGTAAAGCTCTACTGATGAAATATACTGGGACTTGGGCTTTCTTCTTTTCTGCTAAGAGCACCGCGCTAACTACTTCACTAGCTGCCGAGAGGTACATAAACAATTTTTCTCCAGCCATAGGGGCGACGAGTGTCGGCAATTCTGCTAGTAGGTTTTTCATTTCTTGGAATGCGCCTTCAGCTTCTTGTGGCCAGAAGAAGTCTTTCTTGTTAGTGCAATCTTTCAACGTTTTGAAGAATGGCTGTGACCTCTCGGCCGCCTTTGACAGGAATCGACTAAGGGCAACCAACCTTCTGTTTAGACATTGTGTTGAGTCATATTAGAGTGTCTATCAGTTGGTCTTGAGTCTATAATAGTTTAGTTTAGCAAATAGATTATTTTCTGTTTTGGGCGACACTTATCTAGTGTCGCATTCAGGCGACACTCAGTAAGTGTCGCACTAGGGTTATGATCTGCGACACTCAGCAAGTGTCGCAGGATCGATCTGTTTGTATATATAGAGCCATCACGGCTCATTGCGAGGGTTGGACAAAACCTGAGCTCAATTTGTCGACTAAACATTCTGTAAATCAGCTAGTAAGCATTTGATAGTTCAATACAAATCATTATTACTCAATTCTTTATTGTTTCGATTTGTGTTTTATATTAGTTAATTCAATTGTGTGATTCCGCTACACGATTGGTTGATTAAAGCTGTTCTAGATCCTAGGTAAAGGGACAACAAAGTGGTATCAGAGCCGTTGGGCTTTTTGTTTCAGTTTTAATCAAGTTTGGTTCTCGTTTCGGTTGAATTCGGGAAATCACTAGCAAGGTTTCGAGGATTAAAGAGTGTTTGGTCTTCAAATTATTGTTTCTAACTTGTTTTTGCAGGTATTGTTCGACTGGGAAGAAGTATTTTTGATTAAGGTTTCGAAAAATACGATTTTTAGGGTTTCTGGTCTGCTGCTGCTCGTCTCTGCGACACTTCAAGCGACACTTGCCTTAGTGTCGCCCTTAGGGTTCTGCAAAACTTACTTGCGACACTTAAAGCGACACTCATCTCAGTGTCGCCTTAGGGTTTAGCGACATTTCAAGCGACAACAACTCCATTCAGGCTAACGACACTTGCTAGCGACACTTGCTAGCGACACTTCTCTGCGACACTTGTTCTTAGTGTCGCCTTTGCTTAAATTTTTCCCATTTGCGACACTTGTCTTAGTGTCGTCTGTAAGTCTGCGACACTTTCTTAGTGTCGCTTGAGTATTTTTTATCAGTTTCATTTTAAAGTTTAATTCATAATGTCGATGCAAGCTTTTGCTCAAATGTTTAAAAACAGTAATGAAGCTGGTAGTACTAATAAGGTTCCAATTTTTACATCTAGTTCAAATTATGTTGAATGGAGACAGAAATTTGAAGCCTTTATTTCTTTTAATGAACCGGATATGATGATTCCCTTGCTCGAAAGGTATGAACATCCAAAGCAAGACGGGGTATTTGAGGGAATTGCACCTCCCAAATCTATTCGGGCATTAAATGCGGATGAAAAGAAAGCGTGGGACATGGAAAGAAAAGTTCATTCAGCTCTTGTTATGAGCTTATCTTCTGAGGTTCTTAAGATGTTTAAACATCATGACATCGCATTTGACATGTGGAAGGCTCTTGAGAGAAGATGCGGTGGAAGTGATAAGTATAAGAAGAGTAGACTGGAACTGATCAAACGACAATATGAGTTGTTTGATATGTTGGAGAATGAGTCTCTTAATGGTTTGTTTGTTCGTTATTCACATCTTGTGAGTGAGCTTTCTGATGGTGGAGTAATTATGCAAGCTGTAGACATTAATAAGAAATTATTAAGTGCTCTACCTAAGAAATGGGATCATAGAGTGATGATGATGGAAGAAGACGAAGGTTTAATGTCTTTGTGTCTAGATGATTTCATTGGTCAACTACAAGCATATGCACTAGATATGCAACGTAAAGAAACTAAATCTAGTGCTCATGTTCAAGATCCGAGCATCTATGGAAGTAAATTTTCTGCTTCTGGAGTTGCTTTGCTATCTGGAGGAGGTATGTCATCCTTTCCCAAAACGTCAATCGCCAATGGTGGTGGTGTCTCCAGTGGATCATATTCTTTTTCTGGTAGATTGCCTTTATCTTCCGAAGAATCCAAAAGTAATCAAGCTTCTTCAGCTACTGAGGAGAATGCTGCTGTGTTTCAAGCATTTTTGAGTGCTTACGATAGCTTTCTATCAAAGAAAACTAGTTCCATTGATTTGACAGATGAGGATTTTGATCAAATCAATCCTGATGATCTTGAACGAATGGATATCAGATGGAACTTTGCCATGTTAACTAGGAGGGCAAAGCGTTATTTGAGAAAGACCGGGAGAAAGAATCTGGAAGACGAAAGTGATTCGGGTTTGGGATTTGACAAAAGCAAGGTTAAATGCTATAGGTGTCACAATCTTGGACACTTTGCCAGAGAATGTGAAAAATCCAAACAACCTCCTTCTGGTTTCTCAAAGCCTTCTATGTTAAAGAATTCTACTGCTAAAGATGCTGATAAACTTGAAGAAAACATCAATGAAGCTCTTCTCCTTTCTAATAATGAATATTATAACTGGACTGATGCAGAGGAGAACATTCATAACACAGCTCTTATGGCAGAGATTACTGATGAGGTATCTATTGAGGAACCCCTTTCTTGTGTTAATTGTATCAAACTAACTGGTAAAATTAACAGATATATTGAGGATAATGCTCGCCTGTATTCTGATTTAGATAAACTTAAACAGGCAAATCAATTATTAAAAGAAAATGAAAAGATTTTTGACAAAAAGATGACTGCCACCTTAACTGAAAGAAAAGATTTAAAGGCTAAAATCTATTGTCAATAAGATGCTATTGACAGTTATCTTAAGAAAATTGTCGATTTACAAAAAGCTCTTGATGAATCTAAAACTGAAGTTCTTGATTTAAAACGTAAAGTTTCCAACTTCAGTACTTCCTTAGTAGTTTTTGATGAAATCCTTCAATCGCAAAGGACCAATACAAAAAGTAAGTCAGGGATAGGATACCAGGCGGTACCTCCCCCAGCTAACTATGAACCTATGCCCTCGAAGGATGATATCAAAAACTTTGTTCCTTCAACTGTTAATGAAGGCAAAACATCTGTTAATGAGCCAGTGGTTTTGGTACCATCTGTGAAAGGAGATAAATCCATCTCCCAAAAGAAAGAAAAGAAAGTTCCTGTACTTCCTGAGATTAAAGAGGAAGTAGTTGAAATTGAGGATGTAACTGATGAGATTGATACAAAGGTTTGTAAATTGGATGTAAAGCCTGAAAATTTTGTAATTACAAATGAACCGTGTAGTGAAATCCCTTCACTAAAGGTTAAATCTAAGGCTATTCCTAAGGTTAAGAAGGAACAACATTTTGCTTCTTCTAAACAAATAAAAAATAATTCCAAAAGCAAATCAACATCCTTTTCACGTACCAATTCATCTTGCACATTTCAATGTGCTTGTTCATTAAATAAAAATATCAAATCCTCATCAGATTGGCAACCTCACTTTCAATCGGTCATTGAGAGAAGATCCTGTTTCTACTGCAAAAAACAGGGTCATTTGATAAGTGTTTGTCCGTTGCTTTCTAGACAAAGGTTTGGAAGGACAGTGCCTAGATCTTCAGTTTATAAAATTTTTTCAAACACTCCACCTAGGCACAATTCCTTATCTCCCAAACCTGTCAAGAAAACTGACAAGAAAAGGCCGGATACACCTATCTGTAATCAGCAAGTTCTTGTAAAAAAGCAACCATCCAAACCTCTTCAGATTTGGAGAGTCAAAGAGTCCAAAGAAGAATCTTCATCAAATAATACCACATCAGTTACAAAACCTGAAATTTTGAAAAATCATGTACTCACTGATGCGGTTATTATGGATGATGCTGGCAGACCCAAGTCCATCAAGGCTTGGGTCTCACACTCAAACTAATTTCTTTGTTTTCATGTGCCTACAGCTATCTGAAGAAGTTATCAAGAGTCAATGGTATGTAGACAGTGGCTGTTCAAGGCATATGACTGGCAACATATCTCTTCTATCTGATGTTCAACCTGTAAAAGGGGGATATGTTGCATTCGCTGGCAATAAAGGTGGAGAAATTACAGGTCGGGGAACACTCACTAATGGATCAGTGAGTTTTGATAATGTGAACTACGTGGAACAACTAAACTACAATCTTCTCAGTGTATCACAAGTGTGTGATAAAAAGTTCACAACCATGTTTACAGATACTGAATGCCTAATACTCAAACAAGGCTATAAAGTACCTGAGGAATGGGTGCTTATTCGGGCACCAAGAAAAAAGGACACGTATATACTAGACATGAGTACTGTATCAACTACTACATCAGAGCATACATGTCTAGTGTCCAGGGCTACTCCAAAGGATTCCCTTTTATGGCACAGGCGAATGGGACATATAAATTTTCGCAAGATGAACTATCTTGTAAAAAATGAGCTTGTTACTGGTGTGCCTAAACTCACATTCAGTTTGGATGATAATTGCGTTTCCTGTCTTAAAGGAAAACAACACAAGCAGTCCCATAAGTCGAAAAAGGTGAACTCCAATACATCGCCCCTAGATCTATTACACATGGATCTATTTGGGCCGGTTAATAAAAGGAGTATGGGAGGCAGTACTTATTGCTTAGTAGTCACTGATGACTACTCTCGCTTTTCTTGGGTGTACTTTCTTTCTACAAAGGATGAAGTCCCCGAGATATTAATATATTTGTTTGACAAGTTGGAGAACTTGTGTGGAAAGAGAATCAAGAAGATTAGAAGTGATAATGGAACGGAATTCAAAAACAAAACAATTGAGATGTACTGTTTAAGGAAAGGTATTCATCATCAGTTCAGCTCTGCTTATACACCTCAACAAAATGGTGTCGCTGAACGCAAAAACAGGACTCTTATTGAAACTGCACGTACTATGTTATCCGACTCTAAGCTTCCAATCACTTTTTGGGCAGAGGCGGTAAACACCGCATGTTTTGTTTTGAACAGGGTTTTGACGGTTAAAAAGGAAAACAAGACATGCTATGAGCTGTTTAACAACCGTAAACCAAATTTACAATTTCTGGAACCCTTTGGTTGTCCTTGCACCATTCTGTTACGAACTCAAAAGGACAAGTTTGGTGAAAAATCAATGGATGGAATATTCTTGGGATATTCTGTAAATTCTCCTAATAGGAGAGTTTATAATTTATCTACAAAGCGTATGGAGGAGCATTATGAAGTCAAGTGTTTACGCTATACGGCTCCTCCCGAAGGCAAAGGACCAGAAAATCTGTTTCAATACGATAGCTTTTTTGATTCATTCAATATTCCAACACCTGAGAATGTTGATGATGAAGAAACTATTGTTACTCTTCTACATGGTTTGGATATTAATGCAGATCACACACCAACTGTCCAATCTAATACATCTTCCACCTCAGCATCAACACCATCAGTTGATGCATCAGTTCCAACAACTGATCCTCCATCTCCTCAACCGTTAAATATGGCTAGTCCCTCAGAAAACAATGATGAAGCCAACGATCCTCCATCTGAGTCAAATGCTACTGAAGGAGATCTCAACAATTTGGAATTAGTTATTGTGCCCAACCCAATTCCACAGACTCGGATTCATAAAACTCACCCCACTGATAATATCATTGGTGAGTTAAGTAAAGGTGTTCAAACTAGACATCAATTGGCTGTAACTGACACGTCTACTTCAACCTCTGAAGTACCTCCCACAGCCTCCTTGGAATGTCTAGTCACTGAGATGGAAGAATGTTTTCTATCTCAAGTTGAACCAAAGAAAACAGCTGATGCATTAAAGGACCCACATTGGGTCGAAGCGATGCAAGAAGAACTGCATCAATTTGAGAAGCTGAAAGTTTGGGAATTAGTCCCTCTACCCAAGGGTGTCCATGCAATTGGAACTCGTTGGGTTTATCGTGTGAAAAAGGATGATCGCGGTGTAGTGGTTAGGAATAAGGCTCGATTAGTAGTTCAAGGCTTTACTCAAATTGAGGGATTGGACTACGATGAAGTATTCGCCCCTGTTGCTAGACTGGAATCGATTCGCATATTTTTGGCTTATGCTTCATTTAAAGGTTTTCGGGTTTATCAACTAGACGTAAAGAGTGCATTTCTTTATGGACAAGTTGTGGAGGAAGTCTATGTTAGGCAACCTCCTGGTTTTGAAGACTCAGTACATCCGGACTTTGTCTGCAAGTTAGACAAAGCTCTGTATGGTCTTCATCAAGCACCAAGAGCATGGTACGAGAGATTGTCCACACATCTACTCAAGCATGGATTCTCAAGCGGACAGATTGACAACACACTTTTTACGAAAAAGTCTGGAAACGATTTATTACTTGTACAGGTATACGTGGACGACATCATCATTGGCTCTACAAGTAATGCTCTCTGCAAGGAATTTGAGCAACTTATGAAATCTGAGTTTGAGATGAGTGCAATGGGAGAACTCACATTCTTTCTAGGTGTTCAAGTTGAACAATCTGACAAAGGTATTTATATCCATCAGTCAAAATATGTCAATGACATGTTGACTAGGTATAATTTGCATGATTGTAAAACGTATGGCACCCCCATTGAGGCATCTCACAAACTTGGACCAGCTGAGGAGGATGATGATTGTAACGAGAAGGACTATCGTTCTATGATAGGTTCTCTTATGTACCTTACTGCTTCACGACCAGACATTGTTTTTGCTGTTTCTTTGTGTTCCAGGTACCAAGCTCACCCGAAGGTTTCTCATATGAAGGCAGTTCAGCGGATATTTGGGTATCTCAAGTATAGACCCACTCTAGGTCTATGGTACTCAAATGAAGACGACTTCACTCTGACTGCTTATTCAGATTCAGATTATGGCGGATGCAACAAGGATAAGAAGTCCACATCTGGTGGATGTCAGTTTCTTGGACCGCGCTTAGTGTCATGGCAGTGTAAAAAGCAAACAACCGTTTCAACTTCTACAGCCGAGGCTGAATATATCGCTGCTGCCAGCTGTTGTTCACAAGTTCTGTGGATTCAGCATCAACTTCGCGATTATGGTTTCATCTTAACTCTTACTCCTATACATATAGATAATACTGCAGCCATATCTATCACACGCAATCCCGTACAGCACTCTAAAACAAAACACATAGAGATTAGATTTCACTTTATACGGGATTGCTATGAGAAACACCTTATTGACCTTATCCAAATAGAAACACTTAAGCAAAAGGCTGATTTGTTTACTAAGGCCTTTTGCCACTCTCGTTTTGATGAATTAGTTTCTATGCTTGGCTTACGATTTTTTAAATCGTTACAGTGACATCGATTTTCATTTAAAAAAAAAAAAAAAAAAAAAAATTTGCAAGAGCCACACTTTATACTTCTTAGTATTAAAGTAATGCATTATTGCTACATTTATAAAAAGACGTTGGGTTGTGTCTGTAAACAACTTGGGATATGATAGTACATTAAGCATCATTCACGAAATGCAAATGTTCAATGTTATCTCTGATGTATCAGTCGGTTTAGTAATGTATTTATCATAAATTTCTTAACATACAGCTTCATCATATGGTATGTTCATAGGCAACTCTCTATTTGTTCTCAGCGATATTAAAAGGTAATTCCAACTACTTGTTCATTTTATGTAGTAAACATCATATGACGTATGACGATGTGTCTTAATTCCTATATTTAATATGGACAATTTTTATATTCTG
This sequence comes from Pseudognaphalium luteoalbum, assembly GCA_963422505.1. Classification (NCBI taxonomy): domain Eukaryota; kingdom Viridiplantae; phylum Streptophyta; class Magnoliopsida; order Asterales; family Asteraceae; genus Pseudognaphalium; species Pseudognaphalium luteoalbum. Next base: position 25,992,720 of record OY730193.1, read on the forward strand.
AAATTTTATATCAACTTATTTGGGGGATATAGTATTGGTTTCCTCTGTTGTACGTCGGTACAGACCTGGTCTCTGGTACTATATCTTAAAAAATTAAACAGCTGTGAGTTAATCAGACTTGCAAAATCTTAGAGTTTCAAATAAAAATACATACTTAAGTCAAGTTAAGTCGCTTTGTTGTACGGAAGTACAGACCTGTCACCAATGACTTGACGAAAATTGATTTTGTTTAAACCTGAATCAAGATAAGTCGCTCTGTTGTACGTAAGTACAGACCTGTCACCAATGTCTTGATTCTTAAAAATAAGTTTCATATAATTTTTCTTAATATAAAAATTAACCATATGTAGATGTTAGGGGTATGTCATATGTGTGAACTGCAAAAGATTGAATATATTAACAATAAAAGGTTATCTCTGATGAAGGAAGGTTAGTTGTTTAAGTGGATAATGATATGAACAATTGTCTTGAACTGTGTGTCATTAAATTTATTTTAAATATCTTATGTAAATTTAAAGAGGACAAGGGTACTGATAATTGGAATAACAGCAAACTTATGTAAATTAAGGTATGATGACTTAATATGATCCCTAACCAGACCCAAAACAACCCCGTCACCAAAACTAGTATACTTGTTTTGAATTCTTAGTTAAGTTATAATTATTCTAATATTTTTTGTCTTACTTAAAGTCAAATGTCACTGAATAGCCACAACCGACTCGCGAAAGAATTTGAAAGTGTTAGAAATTTTCAAAATTTCTATGTCTGCGACACTCACTGAGTGTCGCATCAAGTGTCGCATTGAGTGTCGCCTATGGTATGGAGTATATAAACATCTCCCTGCGACATTTATTCTCACACTTACTTAGCGACACTCACTCAAAACCTGCGACACTCGCTCTCGATCTAGCGACACTCGCTCTGTCACACGATTTCTTGTTGATTTCGCATCCTTCTTCTTTTTCTTCCTTAGATTTTCGTTCTACTTGAACGTACGCATCAAAAGGTATACGTCTTTCCTTTTATCATTACGTTTTTAGTTGATTTTAATCTAGGGTTAAAAACGAATAGTTTAGGGTTTTTTAAGTTTCTGTGATTTAATCTAAATAGATGTTAATTAGGTGTTTCCATTACACGCTGTATAGTCGATATACATATATCTGTCAAGCGTTTCACCTAATTTGGCCTAAATTTGAAGTTTATGAAAATTTTGAATTCTGGGTTTTATGGTTTCTGGGTTCGTGTTCATCGTTGCGACACTCGAAGCGACACTCGCCTTAAGTGTCGCATCATGGTAATTTGAACCTAACTGCGGCACTCAACTTGAGTGTCGCCTCTGGCTATGCGTCACTTGACTAAGTGTCGCTCTGTCTTTTGCGACACTTACCTTAAGTGTCACGTTTAAAGGAACAACACGTTGATGCGTCACTTACTTAAGTGCCGCCCTGACTTTTGCGACACTCAGCTTGAGTGTCGCCTACAGTACTACTTAAGTGCCGCCTTGTCTTTTGTGACACTCAGCTTGAGTGTCGCCTACAGTACTACTTAAGTGTCGCCTCTTGATTTGCAATACTGCGACACTTACCTTAAGTGTCGCATAGTGAATTTTTGACTACTGAGCGACACTTACTCAAGTGTCGCTACTTCATTTAGCGACACTACTTAAGTGTCGCCTGTAGGTAATTTTGAAATATCATTTTATATTTTATTTGTTCTAACGGTATAACATTTCCTTGTGTATTATCTACGTCTTATGTTCGTGCAGATGGCAAATCTAGCTATTTACGCTCGCCGCACACAGCCACGACATAATGTGGTGGCTTTTCTCGACGACACGCATGCGAATTCAATTCCTTTTCATCCGATGATCCAATTTTTGCGTCGATCGAGGATTCATCATGCTATCACTGCATCTTGTCCGATCTACCTAAATCAGATCGAGGAATTTTACGCCAATGCTGTGATCAACACAGAAGGAGATTATCGAAGGATCTTATCAACAGTTTTTGGTCATCGTATCGAAATTACGGAAGATACGATACGAGAGGTTTTGGGTTTTGATGACGATACTGAGTTTCCAACTCAGTTTGAGAATAGTTTCATTGCTGGAGGTCTTCAGCGTATGGGCTATCCAGCTATTCCTCCTGATCAATATAGGAAACAGCATTTAAGTAGAGTCTAGAGGTACCTGGCACATATTATTATTGTGTGTCTCTCGCCACGTAAGGCAGGTTTTGATGGAATGAGTTACGGCACAATCTCTCTGATGCTAGGATTGGTTTTCAACAAACCTTTCAACTACTCCGGATATATTTTTGGGCATCTAGTGGATAATCTCCGAGCTGGAGATAACATGTGGTTTCTATATCCACGGTTTTTGCAACTGATTCTGAATTCCCTGAATCTAGGGATTCAGCCTGACCCAAGGTCAATTCTGACTTTGACTCCGATGCTGGTCAGGGTATTTGGGGATTGTGCCACACCCCCAAAAGGTCAGGCAACTCTGCCTGATGTCCCGTTATTCGGCCATGTGATTGATGAACAATATGTGGCTCCGCCGGATAATGGATTTCTTGAGGTTGCAGCTCCACCACCGCAAGTTGATGAAGCGGTTTTGGAAGAAGTTTTGGTTGATATTGAAAACTTTCCAACTTCTACACCTGCTGCTGCTGCTACAACTTCCGCTGCTGATAAGGGCAAGCGGGTTCGAGATTCCTCTGACACAGAATCTGATGATATTCCTCTACAACGTCGTCAGCGAACCTCGACTCCTGCTACTGATGATATTCAGCCCCAGCCGGAATTTTTGAAGAAATTGATGGAAGATATGGCGCAAATGAACCAGATGCTTCACGATCAACAAGCTCTTATACAGGTTCAAGCGTCAAGACTTTTGGAGCTCGAGACCACGGCTGCTCGTGTACCTGAACTTGAGCGTCGTGTGTTAGAATTAGAAACTATGGCTGTGGTTCCGGGGGAGTTAGAACCGGAAACCACAGGCCAAGAAAATGTAAATGTAATTAATGATTCCGATGTAAATGAAAATATCAGTTTGGATTACTTTGCGTCTTCTTCTCATGTTCCTGGTCAACCAATGCCACTAAATGTTGATTACTCACATGCAAATCTAGAATATCTACAAAATTTAGTATTTGGGGCATCTGTTGAGGATAGGGGTCCGAGCATATTTGATGAAGAAGTGGAATTTGAACCTGATGTAGTCTCTGATGAAGATGTGTTCGAAGAAAATCCATATGAGGAGGTAGAATCAGATGATGATACCGTTCCTGCTGTTTCTCCTGCAGCCTCTGCCGAACCTTCTTCTGCTGGTACCTCAACGTCTACTGCTCAACCTAAAAGGTATCCAGAATGGATATTGCCTCCAACGCCCGAGCTAAAAAGATGCCGAGCATATTCTGTTCGCGGTGATCTATCTGGGCTAATAAAATCATGGAAATTTGATGCTGATTTTAGATTGTTTGTTATCAAAAGAAAGGATGGCATTCAATACTTTAAGGCAAGGTTAGACCATCTGACCACATTGCCGAAGGTTGATTTGAATAGACTAGCTCAGTTGAATATGATCAATCCCACTGATAATCGTGAAGCTGAATTCTTTCAGAACATCCTGCGTCGAGAAATCAACTCAAGGAAATTTAAGTGGATTCGACCAGTGATGGGGATTCGATTCTCTAACAAAAAGAAGCTGGATCCGAGGACGCGTCAACCCATATATGGTTATCATTATCCTCCAACCAAGAATCTTACCCAAGTGCCATTTGAAAAGTTACCATTGGATGTGCTGGGAAATTTTAGGTTCTGGTGGTATGACACGGTTTCTGGAGAAGCTGTTATTGAATATTTTTCTGAGAAAGGACCAGGACGTGAAGCTAGAGAATGGAAACATGTTAAGGGCTATACACTTAGAGTTTTTGATCCTCTTAGCCTTATTAATATGTCTAAAGATGATCTTCAAGCTCTTCATGAAAATAGATTGCAATATGAAATGATTGATCAAGAAGAGGCTGTGAAGTTTCAGAAAGTTGTGGATCTCTGCATAGCTAAGGGAATTCATGCAGGTGGGAATCTTCCGGCAGACTGGATTTGATACTGAAAATATTTTAGAGACCAAGCTGAAGACACGGGGGAGTTTGTTGAGTCATATTAGAGTGTCTATCAGTTGGTCTTGAGTCTGTAATAGTTTAGTTTAGAAAATAGATTATTTTCTGTTTTGGGCGACACTTATCTAGTGTCGCATTCAGGCGACACTCAGTAAGTGTCGCACTAGGGTTATGATCTGCGACACTCAGCAAGTGTCGCAGGATCGATCTGTTTGTATATATAGAGCCATCACGGCTCATTGCGAGGGTTGGACAAAACCTGAGCTCAATTTGTCGACTAAACATTCTGTAAATCAGCTAGTAAGCATTTGATAGTTCAATACAAATCATTATTACTCAATTCTTTATTGTTTCGATTTGTGTTTTATATTAGTTAATTCAATTGTGTGATTCCGCTACACGATTGGTTGATTAAAGCTGTTCTAGATCCTAGGTAAAGGGACAACACATTGGACCTCCCTTAGATTTTTCGGTGACTCCATTTCCCTAATTGCCTGTATCTTGGTTGGATTGGGCCTTATTCCTTGTGCTGTGATGAGGTGTCCCAGGAATTGTCCTTCTTCCACCCTGAATGTGCATTTCTTGGGGTTCAACTTCATGTTGATTATTCTAAGAGTTGCAAAGGTTTCTCTGATGTCGTTTATCATGTCATCCTCATTGTAACTTTTGATGACCATGTCGTCAACATAGGCTTCGAGGTTTCTACCGATTTGTTCCTGGAATGCTTTGTCTACCAGCCGTTGATACGTTGCCCCTGCATTCTTTAAACCAAATGGCATCTTCTGGTAACAAAATATCCCTATATCAATATGAAAAGCCGTCTTATCTTCGTCTCTTTTTGCCATCTGGATCTGGTGGTACCCCTTGTATGCATATAGAAAGCACTTGATTCTGATCCCGGAGAGAGATTCTACCTTCCAGTCGATTATGGGTAGAGGGTAACAATCTGTAAGTCCGTATTCTCGATCTTGAATCAAGTCACACTAATCAATTGATGGCGGAATCACCAACTGAATAATCACACAAACCAATCAATAAGACAAACGTGATATAAACGAATTCAAACAGTTGTTTATTGATAATAATCGACTAGGTTACATGTATTTTTGACTGATTGCGTTTAGGGTTTTTCGTCAACCCTAAAACTGATTACAAAACGTGTTTATATACTAAACACTCAATCCTGCGACGTTACACACAACGTCGCAGGTCCAGGCCCATGCGACATAGCCAACGTCGCAGGCCCTACTAACTGACGTCGCATGTGCGACATTACATACAACGTCTCATAAATCAGTAAACACAAAACTAACTACAAACTCAAACTAGACCAACTGACAGAGACATCAAAATGCATCAACAAACTCCCCCGTGTCTTCAGCTTGGTCTTCACAAATTTCTTCAGTTAAGCCCATCCAACAGGAAACTTTCCATCGGCATGAATACCATGTGTCACACAAACTTTTACCACATTCTGAAATTGATCTGCAAGTTTCTTGTTGAATTCATTGTTTGCATTAACCCGAATTCTATCATCGAAGAGTCGTCTTAAATCTTTTTCATGCATATTTATCAGACTCATAGGATCAAAAACTCTGAACGTTGCTTGTCGCAAGTTACAAATACCTCTGAATTCTAATCGCGGTTCAGAATCTGGAACAAAAGTAATCACCGCTTCACTAGTATGTGGATCGAGCTCCCATTTAACAAATCTGCTAAGAAAATTATAGGGAACTGATTCCAAAGGAATCTCTGTCAAACAGTCAGCCGGCGAATAATGAACTTTGACCATAGGTTGCCCTGTCGTTGGATCCAGCTTCTTCTTGAAAGTATACTGCGTACCAAGTGTAGGCTTTATCTTGTTATATCTTTTGCTTCGAACCTCTTGACGCAAAGTTCTCTGAATATAATCCGCATAATCATCTTTCAAAGGATTAATCAAATTTAATTGTGCCAATCGATTTATCTCTCCTTTAGGCAACGTACTTAATTGTTTGAACCGAAGCTTGAAGTACTGAATGCCGTCCATTCTCTTAATCATAATCATTCTTTGACAAACCTTCCAACTCGTAATCAAACCGGTATAATCTCCACGAACCTTGTAAATTTTGCAAGTCACAGGTACTAGTTCTGCAGATCTACCTTGAGGCCACCACTGCTTATTTCTTTCTATTCTTTCTTCAGCAGTTTCACTTTTAGATGCCTCTTGAGTTGGTTGTACTGATGCAGAATCCTGAGCAGGCGCTGCATTAGTTGAACTAGATTCTCCATGAGAAGTTTTAGCAGGCCCCTCATCATCACTCGAATCTGTCTCAATAACAGGTGCATCATCGTAATACTCATCTGAACCCAAATGTTCGTCATCAACCGACACATCATCATCCATGTCAAATACATATCCTTGTTCAGTCTCCGAACCAGTATCATTGACCATTCTCTGAATATATGTCAAATCAGCAAAAGAGTAATCTACCGCTAATGGTCTTGGCTGACCTGGAATATCATCAACACTGAAATAATCCAAACGTTGAACATTTTCATTAATAATATTTTCAATTACAGGGGTTGGAGTTACAGACTCTGGTCCTATTGACTCAACATTGGGTACCCCGGACCCAGACTCCCCTGAGGCAATAGACCTAGCCTCCAAAACAGAAACCCTAGTCTGTAATTCTGCTATCAGCTTGGACTGGACTTCTATGATTGCTGACTGGGAAGCATTCCGTTCAACTTGTTCTTTCATCTGCTGCTGCATCTTCTGCATATTTTCCATCATCTGTTGCAGGAATGCAGGAGTAGGCTCAACAACCATTTCTTGTGATGGTTGAGGAGTCAGAGTAGTAGAGATACGACGTGCACGACGAGAAGAAGGTTGAAATTCAGTATCATCGTCAGCACGTGGACGTTTACCCATGTAACGTTTGCCCTCACGAATACGTCGTTGAATTCTCAAATATCGACGCGAGTCGTGTACCCTAATCCGGTCCATCTGTGATGGGTGGGGTACGTCACCATCAGAATCCGTGGGCGTCTCACCACCATCCTTCGGTGTCACAAAAGCGGACTCAGAAGAAGATGATTCATCAGTAATATCCTGAGGGGAACCCGGTTGCTGAACCTGTCCAAATTGTTTAATCTGGACCAAATCATCCTCAATATCCTCCCCCGCAGCTTGAACTGGAATATTCACAAGTGGTTGCTGCGGTTGCTGGGGTGCTTGAACATCCATATACTCAGGATCCGGCGGCGGTACATAATGCTCATCAAGAACTGCACCGAATAAAGGAACATCCGGTGGTGCCTGAACCCCCTTTTCATGAGCGGAGCAAACCGAAAAGATACGATTCATCATTGGCGTGATCTTCAGAACATTATCAACATCACCCTGTTGTTGAAGCTCTGGGTGATGACGATTGAGGAACAGTTGCACAAATCGTGGATACAAACCCCATTTACTGGTTCCAGCGTTGGCATTGTCTACCATGGCTTTGAAAATGAACCCAAAATAGTTGTAAGGCTTGTTGTAGACCAACGCAAGCATACCCGAAGCCAGACGATGACTGATACTGTCTGTTCCAGCCTTTCGATTTCCTAAACAAACAATAAAGATATGCATAAGATATCTCCAGACCCGTGTAAGATTCGCCTTGCGATACTGATCTGTCGGAATCCCCGGATAACCCATCCTATGCATGCCGCCAGTAATAAAAGCGTTGTCGAAGAGAACAGGCATGTCTGGATGATCGTTCAGTTGAAGCAGGTCACGAATTCCCTGCTCAGTGATAACAATCTGCGTTCCGAACACAGTAGATACCAAACGTGGAATCTCGTTCTCAGTAACAACCGTCACATTTCTCCAGAACTGACCCACTAAATTCTAATAGACAACAGTGGAGTCTGATATAGCGTGAAAAATCCGTGAGCGTCTGAGAAAAGAAATCATTGGCCTAAAAGGCTCGGCCTTAGAAAGCGTGTCGTCCAAAAATGCAACCGTATTATGTCGCGGTTCGTAAGCTAAAGCCATATCTGTAAAAGACAGTACAACAAATATACTCGAAAAGCGTTAGGTTAAACGACAAACAAATGCACTTAACATATTGAAAAACATTCTGTGTTCTGCGACATCACAGTTGATGTCGCAGGTGAGAGTGCAAAATTGTAAGGACGTCGCATAAATCAACTCAAAATCAATAGCGACGTAGAGCCCAATGTCGCATAAATAGGGAGCGACGTTAAAGGGGACGTCGCATTTTGTAATTAATTGTGAATTTAAATACATGAGTTAGGAAATGTGACGTAGCCCACGTCGTCGCCTGTGAGGTCGCAAAAAGTTGCGACATAGCACCGGACGTCGCAATAGATGCGACATAGCATGTGATGTCGCAGTGTATGCGACGTAGCATGAGGACGTCGCAATCAGGTATGAAATTACCAAAGAAATGCGACATCAGCTGCTACGTCGCAGCCGACGTCGCAAAGATGAACTGCATCCCAACCCAGAAAACCCTAAGTAATAAAATTGGGGTTTTTACGAAATCACTTATACCAGTCGATGCGTCTTATCAAGGGGAACGTGAAAACACAAAGTCTACCGCATGCATCACACATTTACATAGTTAATTTACCCGTAAACCAAAACCCCCAAAACCGCAATATATATTCAATCAATACACCAAAATTAAACGGTTAAAGGAGGTAAAAATAGTACCTAATAGTCGAGGAAAGAGAGTAGAACAAGAAATCGTAAGTGAATAGAAGTGAAAAAGGCCAGAAATCACAATCGAATCGATGGTCACGACTTCGCAATCGCCAAAGCCAATGTCGCAGTCTACGTCGCAAAAATAATTTGAATAGTATACCAAAGGACGTCGCGGGGTGGAACTATATATAGTCGAACCCTAACTGCGACGTGGCATGCGACGTCGCATGCGACGTCGATAATGATGTCGCATGATGGATATGGCAGAAATTTCGAATTCGATTTTGATTTCAAATTTTCGACGCGCGATTTGTAAAACTAACTTGTAACTTGGTGTAATAATACGAATTAAGAAAAAGAAAAATATATGAACACAAACTGAATGCAAATTTACAACTATATAATGAACACATTCTTTTTGGTGACGGAGTTGATTTAATCTGGTTAGGGATCATATCGGAGTAACATGCATTTATTAGGAACAATAAGTGTTATTTCGATCATCAGTATATTTGTCCACTTTAAATTTACTTGACATGCTAAAAACACTTTTTATAAAAATTATTTCAAAATGATTATTAGTATATTTGTCCACTTAAACATGTTACACTCACATCTAGGAGCTAATTTTATTATTATTCGCATGTACATTTCGCTGTGGTCCCCACCATAGATATACATCTTAACTTAAGACATAGACCATGTTTCCATTTACAGAGAGAATATAAGAAAATCAAATTTAAGAATCAAGTCAGCGGTGACAGGTCTGTACTTACGTACAACAGAGCGACATAGCTTGATTCAGGTTTAAGCAAAACCAGACTTGGTCAAACCATTTTGGCGACCTTGTAAGGTATCTTAATTTTAAAGACTTTGCAAGTACTTTGACTTGTGTTTGCTTAAGTTTTAAGTATATATTAACAGAGACCAGGTCTATACTTACGTATAACAGAGGAAACTGTCAATATATACTCCCAAATGATATCAAATAAACTTCCTTCACGAAAACATGTCTAGCATAAGTAAGAAATTAAGACTTTTGTCATACATCTAATGATGTTGTACCACTTGAAATAGACAATGAAGTATTAGGCTTCTTAAGAGATCTCAAAGAGTTTTGCATAACATGCCTACTAATATATCGTATGATGAAGACAATGTTTATAGAAACTGTTTTCAACACGTCAGATAAATCTACTGACACATCCAAGATAAACCTTAAAATTCCATTTTTATGCATGTCACCCAATATACTATCATATCCCAAGTTGTTTACAGACACAACTTCAACGTCTATTTTAAAATGTAGCAACGGTGCATTTCTTTAATACTAAAAAGTATAAAGAGTGGCTGTTGCGTTTTTTTTTTAAATCCAATCAAAAATTTACAAAACACAGCCAAGTCACAAATCATTTTTTAGTTTGAAAGAACCTCAAACCAATCATGTTGACCAATTCGTTAAAACGAGCGCGTGAAAAAGCTTTTGTGAAAAGATCGACATTTTGCTTAAGGGTGTCTATATGGACAAGGTCTATCAGGTGTTTCTCATAGCAATCCCGTATAAAGTGGAACGTAAGTTCAATGTGTTTGGTCTTAGAATGTTGTACGGGATTGCGTGTTATGGAAATAGCTGCAGTATTATCTATATGAATAGGAGTCATAGAAAGAAGTAACGCGTAATCATGTAGTTGATGCTGGATCCAAAGGACTTGAGAACAGCAGCTTGCAGCAGCAACATACTCGGCCTCAGATGTAGAAGTTGCAACCGTGGTCTGCTTTTTACACTGCTAAGAAACCAACTGCGATCCGAGAAACTGACATCCTCCAGTTGTAGACTTCTTATCCATTTTGCAGCCACCATGATCCGAATCCGAATAGGCAGTTAAAGCGAATGATTTCTCATTTGAATACCATAGACCAAGAGTTGGCCTATATTTGAGGTACCCAAAAATTAGCTTTACAGCCTTCATATGAGTCACCTTAGGCTTCGCTTGATATCTCGAGCATAACAAAACCGCAAACACAATATCCGGTCTTGAGGCAGTAAGATACATTAGAGACCCTATCATTGAATGATAGTCTTTCTCCTTGCAGTCTTCTTCATGCTCATCGGGTCCAAGATTGTTATTTATGTCGATGGGAGTACCATAGGTTTTCCAATCAAGCAAGTCATACCTAGTCAACATATCATTGACATACTTTGACTGATGAATATAAATGCCGTTGACTGATTGCTCAACTTGCACACCTAAAAAGAAAGTAAGTTCTCCCATTGCACTCATCTCAAACTCAGACTTCATTAAAACCTCGAATTCCTTGCACAAAGCCTCATTTGGAGAACTGAAGATGATGTCGTCCACATAAACTTGAACCAGTAGCAAATCTTCTCCCTCTCCTTTGGTGAAAAGTGTGCTATCGATTTGGCCTCTCATGAAACCATTCTTCAACAAATATGTAGTAAGCCTCTCATACCAAAGTCTTGGTGATTGATGAAGACCATACAAAGCTTTGCTCAGTTTGCACACATGATTAGGATGCGCAGGGTATTCAAAGCCTGGAGGCTGTTTGACGTATATCTCAGCATCTACCTCACCATAAAGAAACGTTTATTTTACATCAAGTTGGTAAACTCGAAAGCCTTTGAAAGAAGCAAATGCTAAGAAAATCCTAATGGACTCCAATCGAGCCACAGGAGCAAATACTTCATCGTAGTCCAAACCCTCAATTTGACTGAAGCCTTGAACCACCAAACGTGCTTTATTCCGAATTACCACACCTCGGTCATCCATCTTGTTTCGAAATACCCAACGAGTACCTGTAATATGAGCACCTTTGGGTAATGGTACAATATCCCAAACTTGCAGCTTCTTAAATTGCTGCAATTCCTCTTGCATGGCCTCAACCCAAGATGGATCGTTCAATGCTTCCTTTACCTTTTTAGGTTCAATTTGAGAAAGATGGCATGATTCGACAGTTGTCATGAGGCCCAAAACCTGTTGAGCCGAAGTTTGCTTGTCTTCAGCTGTTTGCTTTGCTTGAGTTCGCGTTTGAACTTTAGAGTAAGGATCACCAATTATATTCTCAGTGGGGTGATCCTTATGTATACGAGTAACTGGAATAACCTCCGGCACAAGAGTCAATCCCAAGTTGTTCAAATCTCCTTCAGTGACAAGAGTTGCTTCTTCATCTGCTTCATCAGTAAAGAGATAAGAAGAAACCATTTTGTCTTCTTCTAAAGGAGGCATGTCTTGATCATCAGGAAGATCCATTGCATTGATATTTCTTGAAGTAGAAGGAATATCAGAAGATGGTCGTGTAGGTATAGGTGTGGGTGTTGGTGAAGGAGTAGATGCAGGTATTGGAGTAGGTGTTGGAGAAGGTTGGTTAGGTGTCGCATCGGGTTTTGGATTGGATGGTTTAGAAGAAGAACCAAATGTTTCTTGAGAAATATTGATTCCATGAAGCAAGGTAACCAACTCTTCCGTATCATCTTCTTCCGGAATATTGAAAGAGTTAAAGAGTTTACCATAGTTGAAAACCAATCCGGACCCGTGCCTTGAGGAGGTTCAGTATACCTTAAACATTTTACCTCAAAATGTTCCTCTATCTGATTAGTCGATTTGTTGTAGACTCTTTTGTTTGGAGAATTAACCGAATATCCAAGAAATATCCCTTCAACAGCTTTATCACCAAACTTAGAGACACGTTCTTTAGTAACCATAATCATGCATGGACACCCAAACGGCTCCAGAAACTGCAGGTTCGGCTTGCGGTTATTGAAAAGCTCATAGCAGGTCTTGTTCTTCTTCTTAACTAAGAGCACCCGATTCATAACATAACAAGCAGTATTTACTACCTCAGCCCAGAAAATAATAGGCAGCTTTGAATCTGCTAGCATAGTCTGAGCTGTCTCGATAATAGTTCTATTTTTTCATTCTGCAACTCCATTATGTTGAGGAGTTCTTGGAGCACTGAATTGATGATCAATGCCTCTTGAAGCACAGAATAGCTCGAGAGTTGAATTCTGGAATTCGGTTCCATTATCACTTCGCAGTCTCTTAACCTTTAAGTTGCACAAATTTGCCAACTTATCCAATAAGTAAACCAGAATTCCCGCTGTCTCATCCTTTGTAGCAAGAAAATAGACCCACAAAAACCTTGAGTAGTCATCAGTAACTACCAAATAATAAGACCGACCACCAATGCTCTTTGTAAAAACAGGACCAAAAAGATCCATATGAAGTAGTTCCAACGGAGCAACAATGGAATTCACTACCTTAGACTTATGGGACTTCTTGTGGAGTTTGCCCTTGTGGCAAGAAATACAGTCATCCTTCAAAGCAAAGGACTGTTTTGGAACTCCTCTCACTAAGTCATTATTAATCAGAAAATCCATTTTACGGAAATGAATATGTCCCATCCGTCTGTGCCAAAGGAGTGATTCCTTTTCTGAAGCCTTTGAGAATAGACAAGTAAATTCACTTGTAGTCTCCACTGTTCTCATATTCATCACATAGGTGTCATTTCTTCTAGGTGCTCGCATTAACACCCATTCCTCTGGAATGACATACCCTGGCTTTAGTATAACACACTCAGTCTTTGTAAATGACGTGGTATAGTCCTTATCACAAACTTGTGAAACGCTTAGCAAGTTATGTTGAAGTTCTGCCACATAATTTACGTTCTCAAAGCTAACTTTCCCATTTGTTAGCGTTCCTCTACCAGAAATTGTTCCTCCCGTATCTCCTGCAAAGGTCACATGTCCTCCTGCGTATGGTTTAACATCCACAAGTAGAGACACATCACCAGTCATGTGTCGCGAGCAGCCACTATCCATAAACCATTCGCTATCTTTCACACGTTCAGACTGCTGCAACACATAAAAATAAGGAGATTAGTGAGAAACGGTGACCCAAGCCTTTACAGACTTAGGTCTATCGAAATCATCAACAATAAGCACATCAGATAGAACTTTATTTTTAAACAAATCAGAATTTTTATCCAATGTGTTATTGTTGATGACATTAGAGTCCAAATAGACTCTTTTCGCTTCCAAACTTTAGATAGTTCGGGATTTGGCTTGGGAGTAGTGTCGGGCTTTGGTTTTGACAAAGGATTTTGCCCAGCATTACTCTGTTTCTCAGCAGGCTTGGGAGAGTTTGAATAACGCCTAAGAGGTGATTTTGAAAATGAATTTCGATAAACTGATGGCCTAGGCATTTCTCTCCCATAGCGCCGATGAGAAAGTTTTGGACATTCACGAATTAAGTGTCCTTGTCTCTTGCAGTAGAAACAAGAACGAGTCTCAACAAAAGGTTGAGGCTGAGGACTTACCATAGGAGGTGGTAAAGCATTTCTAGAGCATGAACATTGCGTGCACGTTTTAGAAACTGCTTGTTTTGGTGGAGAGGTTGAAGTGGAAGGTTTATCATTTAAAACTTTATGTTGAAAAATCTTTACCGGTGACTGTAAAGTTTGTGATTTTGCATTTAAAACCTTGTCTTTTCCTGTTTGAGTTTGAACCTTAATTGCAGGTTCAATTTTTAAGACCACTTTTTCAGGTTTAACTTCAACCTTCTTAAATTCAGGATACTCCTGATCAGTAATGTCCTCAATCTCAACTACCTCATCAGTATAAACTGAAGATTTACATTCAGACTTAACAAACTGTGGCAAAGGATACTCTGGCCTTTTGGTTTTCTCCTTTGTCAGTTTGTTTTGTTTAGCTTCTTTAGCTTTAATGCCGTAAAGCTTTGTATAATCAACTGGAATTTCTTCAAGGCCTTCCTTAACAAGCGCAGGACAAAAGGTTGAGGCTGAGGACTTACCATAGGAGGTGGTACTTGGTTATAACCAAGTCCTTCCTTCTTTTTACCACTTGTCCCTTGTTTGTTAACGATTTTATTAAAGACAAACGTTGCGGATGAAGAACCTAAGATTTTACTTTTATGATTATCAAACTCACCTTTTAAATCAGATAGTTCTTTATTCAACAGTTCAATTTCAGTAAGATAACTTTTAATTGCATCTTGCTGACTAAATACCTTTGCTTTAAAAGTTTGAGTATCTAACCTGTGAGCCTCAATATGTTTTTTATAAAGCTTTTCATTCTCTAGCAAAAACTTATTAGATTCTGTAAGTTTAACAACCTTTTCCCGCAAGTTTAAATTGTCCTTTTGATAGACTTCAAGAGATTCAGTCAATTGAATACAAGTAGCACAATTAAAAGGCTCAATTGGTTCGTTTTGTACCTCGGGTGTGATGTGAGCCATCAGACACTGAAATTGTGCAGCCTGAACACTCCAGTCAGAAGCGGTTGGCTCAAAAACGACCAAAGCATTGTCCACAGCCAACGAATTGATTTCTTCTTTCTCATTTACCTTAGGCGGATCAGGCTTAGTAAGACCCGATGGTGGCATCTTGGGTTTCTCGCACTCCCTAGCAAAGTGACCCAAGTTCTGACAGTTATAACATCGGACCTTGCTTTTATCAAAACCAAATCCGATCTTCCCATTTCCATCTAAGCTCTTTCATCCCGTCCTCTGCAAGAAATTTTAAACCCTCCTTGAGATTATAGCAATGTTCCAGTTTAAATCCATTTGCTCTAAATCATCGTCATCCAGCTGACTATAGTCCTCCTTGGTCATTTCCAAAGCGGTATTTGGTTGAGTAACCAAATATTTGTAAGAGCTTAGAAAAGCTGTATAAATTGCAGCTTGCTCTTGTATAGCTGGTGATACTGAAAGTTGCTGTTGTGACCCTTGAGATGTACCAGATACGTAGGCTGCATGTTGAGCCCCAGCTGAATAAGATGGTGAACTGGTATTTGTCATGAATGCCATTCCACCATAACTCTTGCCAGAGTTTACTTGTCCTCCATATAGTGTTGGATTCTGTACAAATCCGCTTGACTTGCATTCTTTCTTTTTCAACTCCATAGCATGAGCTTGTAGAACACCTATCAATTGGTCCAAAGTCATCATAGCTAATTCTTGATTCTCCTTCAAGAATTGAACGTTCACATCCCAAGCACTTGGTAACACATCCAACAGTTTCTTGTTTATCTCAAGTGCAGTGAGATTGTATCCTCCATCAATTAACTCACTAACTAACTGTAAGTATCGGGTAAATAATCCAGAAGTAGTCTCATTAGGAAAAATGTCAAACAGATCATATTGATTCTTGATTAATTCCAACTTAGCCTCCTTGTATTTTTCATTCCCCCCACACCTCATTTCTATTGCCTTCCACAAATCATAAGTTGTGTCATGAGTTTTAAAGAGTCTCATAACATCCTTTGTTAAACACATGCATATAGCGGAATGTGCCTTCCTTTCTATCTCTAGTTCCTTTTTCTCTTGAGGTGTCATGGCATTGTACGTTTTTGCTGGAGGAATTCCATGATAGTTTCCTTCTGCAACTGGAGCCTCATATCGTTGTTTTAATGGACCCTAAAGTTCTGGACAGTGAAAGTCTACAAATTGTTCAAATCTGTCTCTCCAGTACGCATAGTCCATGTCTGCTGTAAACAATGGAGGTTTATTGCTAGAACCTATATCATTTCACTGTTTAATCATTTCCCTAATTCCTCTAATATCTTCCTTATCAGCGGCCATTTAATAGTCAAATTAAATTATAATCTGAAACTTGCGACGATAGGTGTAATGTCGCAAAAGTTCTGTGCGACGTAACAAATAATGTCGCAAAAGGATAAGGATTCAATTAAGAATCAAAAGTGAGACGTAGAGTATAACGTCGCTACTGTTGTCGCAGAATAATCACTTAAGATCAAAACAACGACGTCGCTTATAATGTCGCAACACTACGTCGCAAAAACCAAATTAGGCCAGATATAATGATGTCGCAGGCGACATCGCTAATGATGTCGCAGCTTATGTCGCAAAGTCGCAAACAACTGCGGCCAAAAACCCTAATTCGTAAAAAATCAAACCCTATTCGATTTTTACGAATGTCAAACGAACAATCCTTTCAATATAGCCCTGGAAAACGCAATATTTAACCTGTAAACAAGAAAAACACGAAAAACCACACGAAAAACAAAATATTAATCGTTAGTTTAAACCAAAACTTGATCCGATGCTCTGAAAATGAGCCCCCGTGGCTCTGATACCAGTTGTAAGTCCGTATTCTCGATCTTGAATCAAGTCACACTAATCAATTGATGGCGGAATCACGAATTGAATAATCACACAAACGAATCAATAAGACAAACGTGATATAAACGAATTCAAACAGTTGTTTATTGATAATAATCGACTAGGTTACAGGTATTTTCGACTGATTGCGTTTAGGGTTTTTCGTCAACCCTAAAACTGATTACAAAACGTGTTTATATACTAAACACTCAATCCTGCGACGTTACACACAACGTCGCAGGTCCAGGCCCATGCGACATAGCCAACGTCGCAGGCCCAACTAACTGACGTCGCATGTGCGACATTACATACAACGTCGCACAAATCAGTAAACACAAAACTAATTACAAACTCAAACTAGACCAACTGACAGACACATCAAAATGCATCAACACAATCTTTTGGGCATACCTTCTTCAAGTCTGTGTAATCTACACACATTCTCCACCTACCATCAGACTTTTTTACCATTACTGGGTTAGCCACCCAAGTCTGATATTGGACCTCTTTAAGTATACCCGCAGCTACGAGATCTCTTACTTGCTCACATGCTTCTTTGCTCCGTTCGGGTGCCAGGTGCATTTTTTTCTGTTGAACGGGGGGTTTTGTTCAGGTGTACGTTTAGATGATGCTTTGTGACTAGTTCTTTTCTTTCCCCATTCGGTTCCGTAAAGGTGATCCGTCGTGGAACTCCAGTCATATCGGCAGGAGTCCAGGCAAATACGTCTATGTTTTCTCGGAGCAGGCTGATAAGCTTTATTTTAGTAGCCTCCGGTAATTAGCTGCCGATGGCTACCTTTTGATCCGGGTGGAGGTCATTAATGATCTCCTTCTGCTATGATTCTTCGCAGGCGTATATGACTTTCTTCTGTTCATTCTCGTCTTCATAGTTTCTCTCCGGTGTCTTCTTTATGTTTCTTGTTGAGTATACAATCTCCATACCATTTGGCGTTGGAAACTTCATTGCTCCGTGCACAATGGACAATACTGCTCCCAGTAGACACATTGAGGGTCTCCCTAGGATAATATTATATGGTGATTGTGCCCGTATTATCATGAAGTCAAAGATTTCGGTCCTAACCTTAGGGTACGATCCTAAGGTCATTCTTAGGCTAATCATCTCTAACGGCCATGATACTTCCCATGAAAATCCAATTAAAGGTCGGGCAACTTCCTTTCTAGTGGCCTGTATGCCTGGAGGTAACTGCCTGAAACAATTTTCATACATAATATCTGAGGCACTTTCCTCCATCTAGGAATATCCTGTGCACTTTCCTATTTGCTATTTTAGCAGTGATTATCATTGGCGCTTCCGAAGGTATGATGGCTTGTATGGCGGGGAAAGAAATCTCTTCTTCTTCCCACAATTCTACTACCTTGGATCTTCTTTTTGCTCCTATCACAGGTGATCGTATCATGAGGATTTCCTCCTCCATGGGCTTTGGCTCATCATCCTTCTTTTTCCAGCCTTTATTTGTTCCACTGAACCCCTTTTTTCCACCATTCTCGTCATTCTTAGAATCTTTTACCAAATGGGCCAGCTTGCCTATCTTTAGGGCCTTCCTTACTTATGTCCGTAGTTCACGGTAGAAATCTGTGTCATGCCCGTAGTCTTCATGGTACTCACAGTACCTGCTCATATTCCTGTCCTTAGCCTTTCCTTGGAGTTTCTGGGGAGCATTAAACTCACTCGAAACCTTTTCTGTTAACCAAATTTCTCTCGGGGATTTGATCAACCCTGCCCAGAGGTTTCTGCCCTGATCTCTTTATGAATAGGGAGAATACTTACTTTCTCTTGGCGACCTATTGAAGGTTTTTCCTCTGCCTTCATTCCTCAATTTGGAAGATCTGCTGTTATGACCTCCGTAGTCACCCTCGCTTTTAGTGGATGTCTCGGAGTGACCTCCTTTCATGGCTGTTTCCTTTCCTCTTACATACGCGTAGACTTCGTCCTGTAGCTCCTGGTAGGTTTCTGGTAAGATCCTTCCTAGTTCTGCCACGAGCATTTTGTTCCTCAACCCGTGGATGAATCCGGATACTCTTTGATCTTCCTGTAAGCCTTCTATCTGTTGTGTTTCGTTGGAGTATCTTTCCATAAAATTTTTTAATCCTTCACTTTCCCCTTGGTAGATGTTATGAGCCTCCAAGTGTGTTTTGGTATACTGCTTGATAAAATGATATAAAAATCTTGTCTCTAACTCATCAAAACTTCCAATGCTTCCTGGAGGCAATTTATCGTACCATGCTTTAGCAGCTCCTGCCAAAGTCATTGAGAACATGTGGCATGTGATTGGCATCGTCCATTTTTTAATCTTTTCTGCCCCTCGGAATGCCCTTAAATGATCCTTTGGGTCTGTTACACCCGTATACTCTTTGATGTTTGAGGGTAGTTCCAGACCATCAGGTATTCCATAATGTTCGATCCATGGTGCCAACGGTGATTGCTTTTTCCTGATGATCGAATGGACTCTTGAACGGGTTGATCTTGGATTATCATAATACTCCCCTCCCATTTGTGGATAAGCAGGGTTATATCCTCCATGAGGGAAGTTTATCCATTCTCCGTACTGGGGGGAATAGACGGAATGACCTCCTGGCTGGGGATTATATGTTCCAGGATTCATAAATCCTGCTGGCATTTACCCTAGCAGATTGAATTGTCCTTGTGTCCCTTGTTGATTACTAAGGTCAGTCACTACCTGCGCATTTGTAAAGATAGCTCGGGGCACAACGTTTTGATTCAGGGATGTGACTGGAGCGTTTACTGTGGGAATTATGTGGGTCGTCATATTTGTTAGGTGTTGGTTTAATAGGGGTGGTAGGTTTTGGTTTTGGATCATTCCTAGATTTGGTCCGTAGTACGGTTGATTTGCCCAGAGATTATTATAAGCCATCTGAAAACCTCCAGACTGAGTCTGGTAAGAGGTTTGCGCGTTTGCACTTGCTTGTACGTCTTGTACTTGTTGATTTGCGCTTACTGTGTTTAGTGGTATTGAGGAACTTACTTGAAGCTGACTTTCGGGCTGACGCGTGTTGGTGGGTGCAGCTGTTGGCTGGTTAGTTGTACCTAGCCCTTCCATTTCGATTTCTTTGTCTACGTCATCGTCTTCCCCCTCCATATTCAATCGAGACCTCACACTTTCCAGGTTCATTTCCTTTATTCGTTTCGTGATTAAAGGCTCTAAACACTTCATAATTGCTTCGTTACTTACCCCAGGTATAAGGTTTTCTTGATTTCGTTCTTCCAAAACGTTTTCCAACGTCATGAAACTTGTTGTGGATCTAGTGTTGGGTAGGGGTGTGAAACCTAGTGGTGGCGTCATAGCATCATCGCTGCCGCTTCCGAACGTTGGTAACGTCATTACCGTAACTTTGACAAAACAACTAGGATTAATGGACTTTCTTTGAGAAAATTAATCGCTATAAACCGCTACAATTTTTTCTTTGACTAATTATAATCGAGTCCCACCGGGTGTGCCAATTGTTTGTACGATCAGCTCGCACACGCTTAAGACCCCATAAACCTAGCTCAGAAAGATCTCCGACCAGAGAGACCTGCAAAACAATAACACGCTAAGTTAAGTGAAGTACGGGGAGGATCCCCGTAATTCACCTCCGGCGTTAGAATAAGTATTCATGGTTTTGTAGTATGAGTTTTAAAGAAGGATAGTGAGTGAATATATTTTTTAAAGTGTAGAAGATGACCTTCTCAATGAAGAAGATGAGCTCCTATTTATACTTGTGCCATTTTTCATTCCCAAGTTCTCACACATTGAGTTGATGCCGTCCATTATGCACACTATCTCTAAACTCGATCTTAGCCATTCACCTTGATCTTGTGAATATTCTGCATGGTCCCCACGAAGATACGCTGTGCCCGTAGGTTTCATAGTATAGTCCTCCGGGCATATGGGTGTAATACATTTTATTGTTAGCGAATTCCCTTACGGTAACATATACCACTGGGCATACGTTTTACGCTACTAATGTTATATTTTATCCTCGTGGCAGATTTGCCTAGAGGGGAAAAAGGTGGTTACACCATTAACTTAAACTTATTAAGGGCTGTGCTAATAAATTTCTTTTTTATAGCAATGTATTATCAACATCTAATTTATAAAATATAAAATTTTTGTCTCCACCCGTGATTACAAAATGTCAAATGTCACGCTCTATAATAATATGTCACTCTGCCTACATCATCATCATCGTCGTCGTCATCGTCATCGTCATCATCATCATCATCATCATCATCATCATCATCATCATCATCATCATCATCATCATCATCATCATTGATAATAATATATATTTTAGTTCTTGAAGAAAAAGTTAGCTTATATCGTAGAATAAACTAAAAATTTTTTGCAGAAAAGAGAAAACGGGGAGACGAATATAAACCGGCTCAACACTCAACATAAAATTCAAAGAGACATATATAATAAACAAGTCTCGCCGTCTAAGTAACATAGTATACTTATTACCGTATGGGTATTCATGCCAGCCACCGAAACCGCTTCATATTTCAATGAAACACGATCGAACTTCCCACGAGGTCCAACATCGTCAGGTAAATCACCTTCATCACATATACCACAACATCCGAACTGAAACTCGCACCGACTAAACCTTAACGTTGTGGGACATACGCTTCATTGGTGGTAGGTATCTTTATGATAAATAATACCCATATCATGATTCGAACATTGACCCCAAGCTGGTTATGGGGTGCCCTTACCACTAGTTTATTTAGTCACTGGTTAAACTTATCACTATATATCTATGGAAAATTATTTTTTTTATCCATTATATTCAAACTACTTAAAATTTTATCCAAAAACAATTAGTAATTAAAATTTTATCTAGATCGCACCGAAAGCAAAAATTTATGTTTTGCATCCGGAATTTGATTTTTTGCGCCTGATTTCTTTCCAAGAGAATACATCAAATTCACGGGGCGCAAAACAATTGGTTCGTTTCCTCCCGCATCTTATTTTTGCGCCCGGCCTGCATTCCACTTCAATACCCAGAAACCCAGTCCGTCCTCCCCCCTCCTCCCCTCAATGAGACCAACCACTACTGCCACTATAACACCCCATATTTCAAAAGCATATTTTATTATATTTACTAACGCTGGAAGCGTATGTCCTGACATATTTACAAAATCTATACAGTTCTCAAAACTTATCAGTTATAATTATATAATTACAAAACTAAGTACTATTAGTTGGGTGTTATATAAATTTCCCAAACATATGATTTTCCAAAAATATCAGAGTCGTCGCAGCAGTAGTAAACATTCCATCCAATATCCAAACGCCCATTCCATAATCCAAACATAATCTGTAAAATGTTATATATCGAGGGGTTAGCTCACATCTAACTGAATGAAACTGTAAATGACAGTTCAATCCAGAAATAACAAATCTTACAACCAATAAACACATAAGCACATAACGTCAAAGAGGACCGGCGGTTCTTGTTTAGCCACACCAAGAACACCTTAAATCACTGGTATGCCATCACAGTGATTTACCGATAGTTTGCAGCTATCATCACCGACATAGGTTCATCCATCAACGATGTGTATCGGAAACCCTGCCGACCAACCAATAGCAAAAAAGCCCAACCCGTGTTGATCTCTGAACAATACACATATGCCCAATGGCCACGAATTCACATAATGCATAACCGTCATGCCATCATGGAATATAAATAATCAAACATCAATAACAATATCCCAACAACTAAACAATCAATAACCCAAACATTTATGTTTACCCGTTGTAACCAAACTGTTACAACTGGGTTGAACAGAGGATTACAATCCCACTCACAGAAATTCCTAGTCTCCGGTTAGTAGTCTAATATCACTGAGTCTTCGGATTATCTAAGATCACAACCAAAACCCAAGTTAGATTCTCATTTTACAATTTGTTATAATCTTCTCAAGTATATAATGTTAAATAAGTGCACATAATATACACCCAATACTATTTAAATATCACAAGTGTACAAGTTACAAGTTATCAAACTTATCCGTCTTAAACATGCAAGCGCGATCCTGGAAATAGGAGGTGGGATCTCGTTAATAAGAAGAATACCAATCTGTGAAGAATTTTCACTGACCAACGCGATCCGGGTGGAGGGCTAGGATCGCGTTCAGCAGAACACAATTGAATTGTGATGAGTTTACACTAACTAACGTGATCTGGAAAAATGACTAGGATCGCGTTCACTAGACCAAACCTTGACTGAAACAAAATGAAACTAAGGAACGCGATCCAGACATTGGGCTGGGATCGCGTTTATGTACCTTTTCAGCAACAAAACCAGACCTGTACATATCAGCTCGAACCTTAACCTAAAATTTACACAACTCAGATGCTAAACTCAAATTCACTCAACAAATAATCTTAAGCATCACTAACACACATTGTATAACAATAAATGACACTATCAAGTTTCAATCTTTATACATGTATCAATTATTGACCTAATTTCACCAAATAAGCTCATAAAATCAAAGTAAGCAACTTACAATTGAAAGAAGATATAAGTTGAGCAAGATGATGAAGATAATGATAAATTCAGATGTTAATCACAAAATCACAGCTCCTTCTTGCTTTCATTCTAGTTTATGAATTTATTTAGTATATGTATGTGTTCTTGAGGTTGAAGAAAAGTTGAGGAAATGAGAAAGTTAGGTGAAATGAGTCGGTCTCACCATCCGACTCCCTTTTTAATCAGTATAAATTTTTATTCCCTTCTAATCCTATTGTCTGGAACCCGAAAATACTCGCGAGACAAATATGTTATTTTACCGTCAGTTTTAACAATTTAAAACAAGTAATATTTTATTAGTCACAATAAATCATGTGACCCTCTAACCTATTTATTTTCAAGTAAATCAAAGAAAAATCATTTCCCATTTCATTAAATAACCATTTAAAAACTTAAACAAATACTATAGAATTTCTAGACCCAAGATATGGGTGTTACAAATCTACTCCCCTTAAAAAGATTTCGTCCTCGAAATCTAAGCACACCTAATTAACCCAAATGTAATCACATATACCTACTAGATCAAGAAAGTTTCTAATCTCATAGTACATCTCGTCAATAAATCATCCCTTGTTTAAATTCCAAATTTATCACATAACAAACAATTATATAACTCTGATACACATATCAACCATGAATGTTTAATTTCAGATCATAACTAATAATCAAACTAATATTCATATATTACTACATGTGATGAAATTCAGTAACCTTTTCTTTAGCCTTTTAAACTCACTTCAATTTGTAATTTCAAATGCAAAGTTCCATATTTAAAACAACACATTACAATGTTTAACCCTTCATTCTTAACCAACAATTCAATTAAAATCTCCTAACCACTTTTCTCAAATTTATCCGTAACAAGACTTATCATGATTAAATATTTTCATATCCATTCACCCAAAACTTCTTTAGTATCTATTTGACTTTCATACATACCAATGTATTCACTATACTGATGACTCTCTTACAAAACAAAATTTTGTATTCCCCATTATGACTTCATACAAATCTTATACACAATTGCAATCTATTTGATCATTATATGTCCCACTAACGAGTAATCCTACTTCCATTAGTTAAACTCTACCTTTTCGACAAAATCAATTTATACTTGTACATTAACATAATTTCCCAATACACTTATACCTTTAAAATCACAACATATCACAATTCTATCGATTGGTTTCTTCCTCATTGAATTAATAGTCAAATAATTTAATACAATGTCATACTCAATTTCCCTTAATCACTTTAAATTCTTTTGATACTTGGTAACCTTAACAAGTTCATGCGACATAGCATAATATAACAACGGTGATCAAGCGTTGCCAGATTATGTTTTTCACACTTTCATTGTCAGACTACTTCATATCATAATTTACCAATATGTTTTCTTCATTTAAACCCTTATCACATTTTCAATAATAATAGCTCTCATTAATTACTTCTTATTATCAACTCATAACTAGGGAAACATATTAGTCTGACCCAAATCAACTTTACTACTAAACATGTAAGCAATTCAAGTTAATTGAAATCCAAGTAAGCTTATTGAGGATTACCTTATTCTCTTCAACCATCCTCATGAACTGCCGTCTCTGTGCCCAAAACAACAACTCAAACTTGATAAGTGTTAGTACCTTTCATATTAATCAATTTCCCTTACAGTGGCTAACCCTACACCCTGAAATGTTTGACTAACGCAAAATAGATTTGGGATAGACCATTTACCAATGCCTAATTCACCCAAACCTATGCTCTGATACCAACTTATAACACCCCATATTTCAAAAACACTGGAAGCGTATGTCCTGACATATTTACAAAATCTTTATAGTTCTCAAAACTTAACAGTTATAGTTATATAATTACAAAACAAAGTACTATTAGTTGGGTGTTATATAAATTTCCCAAACATATGATTTTCCAAAAATATCAGAGTAGTCATAGCAGTAGTCAAACGTTCCATCCAGTATTCAAACGCCCATTCCATAACCCAAACATAATCTGTAAAATGTTAAATATCGAGGGGTTAGCTCACAGCTAAGTGAATGAAACTGTAACCGACAGTTCAATCCAGAAATAACAAATCTTACAACCAATAAACACATAAGCACATAACGTCAAAGAGGACCGGCGGTTCTTGTGTAGCCACACCAAGAACACCTTAAATCACTAGTATGCCATCACAGTGATTTACGGATAGCTTGCAGTTATCATCACCGACATATGTTAATCCATCAACGATGTGTATCGGAAACCCTGCCGGCCAAACAATAGCAAACAAGACCAACATGTGTTGATCTCTGAACAATACACATATGCCCAATGGCCACGAATTCACATAATGCATAATTGTCATGCCATCATGGAATATAAACAATCAAACATCAATAACAATATCCCAAAAACTAAACAATCAATAACCCAAACAATTATGTTTACCCGTTGTAACCAAAACTGTTACAACTGGGTTGAATAGAGGATTACAATCCCACTCACAGAAATTCCCAGTCTCCGGTTAGTAGTCTAATATCACCGAGTCTTCGGGTTATCTGAGATCGCAACCAAAACCCAAGTTAGATTCTCATTTTACAATTTGTTATAATCTTCTCAAGTATATAATGTTAAATAAGTGCACATAATATACACCCAATACTATTTAAATATCACAAGTGTACAAGTCACAAGTTATCAAACTTATCCATTTTAAACAAGCAAACGCGATCCTAGAAATAGGAGGTGGGATCGCGTTAATAAGAAGAAAACCAATCTGTGAAGAATTTTCACTGACCAACGCGATCCGGGTGGAGGGCTAGGATCACGTTCAGCAGAACAAAATCGAATTGTGATGAGTTTACACTGACTAACACGATCTGGAAAAATGACTAGGATCGCGTTCACTAGACCAAACCTTGACTGAAACAAAATGAAACTAAGGAACGCGATCCAGACATTGGACTGGGATCGCGTTTATGTACCTTTTCAGCAACAAAACCAGACATGTACATATCAGCTCGAACCTTAACCTAAAATTTACACAACTCAGATACTAAACTCAAATTCACTCAACAAATAATCTCAAGCATCACTAACACACATTGTATAACAACAAATGACACTATCAAGTTTCAATCTTTATACATGTATCAATATTGACCTAATTTCACCAAATAAGCTCATAAAATTAAAGTAAGCAAACTTACAATTGAATGAAGATATAAGATGAACAAGATGATGAAGATAATGATAAATTCAGATGTTAATCACAAAATCACAGCTCCTTCTTGCTTTAATTCCGGTTTATGAATTTATTTAGTATATGTATGTGTTCTTGAGGTTGAACGAAAAGTTGAGGAAATGAGAAAGTTAGGTGAAATGAGTCAGTCTCACCATTTGACTCCCTTTTTAATCAGTATAAAATTTTATCCCCTTCTAATCCTATTGTCTAGAACCCGAAAATACTAGCGAGACAAATATGTTATTTTACCGTCAGTTTTAACAATTTAAAACAAGTAATATTTTATTAGTCACAACAAATCCTGTGACCGTTTTACCTATTTATTTTTAAGTAACTCAAATAAAAATCATTTCCCATTTCATTAAATAACCATTTAAAAACTTAGAAAAATAATATAGAATTTCTAGACCCAAAATCTGGGTGTTACAGCCATTCGCTACCTCGACCACCACCACCACTCACCCACTTGTAACCACCGACTTCTTAGAACACGAAGCAAAATTCGGTCGCAACAACCCGAAGGTAAAGAAACGGGAGACAAAGTTTTTCAAGTGTTTTGCGAACCACACAGACGGATTCAAGTGTATTTGTCGAAGTCGAGGGTTTAGAATACCATATACTCAGGTATGGTTGTGTTTAACGTCTTAATTTCAGGTTTAATATAGAATTTTATTGAAATATTTCATCGAACACATGATATGATGTGCATGCATTTTTTTGTAATTTTAGTCACTTAAGTTTTTAATATGTTTGATGTTACACGTATTCTAGTGTTTGATATATTTTTATGTTGGTATTGCATAAAATTCGTGAAAATGTAATGTAACTCGTTGGACCTAACGTTAGGCAACGTACCATGAGTTTTGTGCCTACTTACTAATCTTTGCGCTTGCCAAACGATTTTATCACCTGCTGTGTGCTGTCTGATTTTTACGCTTGTCGTTTGCGCCTAGTTTTATTACTTGGTGAATTGTTATTATTTGACTTATAGATCTAGTTTAGGTATGTGCTATAAAAGATTAAAATGATACAAAACATTTTTTGTTAAATATTTCAGTGTATGAACTATGATTTAAAAATGTTAACAATTTAAGTATATAGATGTGGTGTCATCCAATTTTTTCTTGAAAATAAGGAACGATGGATATATAAATAATTTTTTGTATTTGTTTGGATATAACTTTTCAACTTAAATTGTATTCTAAAACTAATTGTGTTTAGGAATTAATGAATAAATAGGAGTTTTTCGAGGCAAAGGTAATAATGAGGAACCAGCTTACTTGTATCAAGTTAATTAAATAGAAGTTGATAAATGAGCAGTTGAATATATTTAGAGGCACATGCTTCGGTCCTAGGTTGGATTTGGAGTTTCCGGACCATGACCCGGGTAATGTACATCATTTACTACGATTACGGTATGATCGTCCAATGTTGAACAAGCCTCGGGAGGAGCGTGAGGAGTTATGGTTTAGGCACGCTATGCTTTATGCGATACGATTTGGACGAAGGGAGTTTTGTTAGTGACCATATTTTGGTTCGGTCCCAAGTCTCGGATGATGGAATATATTACAAAGGAAGTTGCTAAAACCACCCCTGCATTTAGAAAGCTGGTATTTCCAGAGTCGGTGAAGGACATACATATAGAGCAGATTGAGCGCAAAGTCGGACTAGCTATCAGATAAGTTTAAAGGGTCGAATAAACTGACCGATGAGGATTGTGTGCGGTTGTGTATCATATTGCTCGTGGAGCGGGGGTTCATGGGAAAGCAACTGAGGCAGATCGTTGAGGACCACTTTATGCATTTGCTTGAGGATTTCAGTATAGTTAATGAGTTTCCTTGGGGTTCACGTATTTGGGAGCATACTTATCCCCAATTGAAGGATGCATTGGGCATTCAGAACAGTCAGTCTAGGATGTAATACTCATTGATCGGTTTCGTATGAGCCTTTAAGGTAGCGTCATCTTATTTATTGTTAAAATTATCTTTTTATCAACGTCTAACCACCATGAGATGCTAATTTCTTGTTTAATTTTCTATAAATTAGATTTGGATATGGGAGGCTTTTAACCTTCAGGTGGTTATGCAGTGAGAAAGAATAAGGATGGACTGCCTGGTGCGGTCTACTGGACATGGCAAAAGAAGGTTGTCGAATGGAAAGATTACGGCCCAATTTTTAATTTTCCGGTAAGTGATTTACTTAGTGGCAGATAACAGTTATATTATAGAGTAGTATCATAAATATATTATGTTGATAGTTGAAGATTTTTGTATGAAAATTTGATAAGCTGAAATAATGCTGGTTTATCAGTTTTACATAAAGGACATTTCCAAATTTTTTGAAGTAAAACTAATAAGAATTTCACATTTTCACCGCAGGAGGATATCGATAATGACCATCGGCTGTTGTGGACGCTGAAGCCTACTAAGATTGATAGATCATGTCCCTGGTGGATTGATATATGGATTCTTCGAGGATGAGCTAACCAAAGATGATGTTGAGCAACCTACGAAGAAGGCCCGGACCAGTCAGAAGGATCATTATCACACATCTCCCCCCCCCCCCCATCTCATCACGTTCCACTTGATCATATTGATCCTTCTTCGCATCAGGACAACCAACCTAGTCTTCATACCCCCACTACTTGTCATCACACATTTCAACTGGCATTAGAGCAGGAGGTGGTCACCTTACGAGAGCGAGTGAAGAATCAGGTAACCACCATTACCTTATTACTTAAGCGGGTGGACGGAAAACATGCCACCATTGCTAGGTTGTTGGAGGTTGTCGAGAGGGTTCAAGTACCCTGTTAATAAGATGTTGATTGCAAATTACATGCTAAGTTATGCTTAACGCATAATTTTTGTGGTTTTTAAGTGCGATGATGATGATGGTTATGTATCTGACTTCTTACCAGCCTCAGCGAGCCAGATGTCGGTGCCTCTCATATCGCGTTGTAGTTTGCGAGAGCGGCAATTATATTGGCCTAAGCTGTCACACCCCCAATTTCATGCTTTGCGGAAGCGATTGTTTTTGGGCGTGACTAATCAATAATCAAACACAGAGGTTACAAGCAAAAGACTCTATATGAGACGTTTATAAATATATTACAAAAGTAGTAAAAAGTTTTAAGTCATAAGTTATGAGTTTACAATAACAGTGAGTTCACATTTGATTTTGAAGATTTTAATACATAACCATTAATACAAAACATAATGCAAGAAAATCTTCATGTCCATATAGATGCATGCGACTCGTAAGTAGATAGCTTATCCTGAGGGCCATCCAACTATTACTGATCACCTGAGAATACAACACTAAAAGGTCAGCTATAAAGCTGGTGAATCTCACAGGTTTATCATAAACATTGATGTGATCAACATGATTATCCGACGATTTAATACCGATAAAGATTAAATAATACAACCGAATAATGATAAACCAATTAAGGTTTCCGAACAATGATTAAACCATCAAGGTTACCGAACTATGATTAACCAATTAAGGTTACCGACTAGATTTACCGACAATGACATTTGTATTGCATTAAGCCATGGTTCGAGGCCTAACCCGATTTGTGCCTCCCGAACGGTGTCAACACCCATAACAATTACTAAAATGCCCGTTTGTACATGGTTGTAGCTAGCAACCTGGACGGGGACGTCACTCCCATGATAGATCTATCTTTTAGTAATCGCGCCTTATTAAGTTAACAAACCATGCAATGATGAGGACTTTCCCGTATTAAAACACTCATGCAATACCCGAACAATGAAAATCAAGACCGACAATGATAACCAACATGTTTAACAGAGTTAATAATTAAATTAACTAACCGAATAACAGTGATCACGAAAACAAGTAAGCATTGTATCTCACCCCAAGTTTAAAAACAGTAAAAGTGGGGCTGTGAGACTCACCCGAGTCTATCCGAGCAATGAATATGTCCGACGTGGAATAGGCAATCCCCGAATCTCCTAGTGTCCTAAACACGCGAGATTCTAATAAGCATTTGATTATCTAATATTTCTGCGTATTAATGTTTATCCATTTTTATTATGTCCAAGTGATTATATTTGTACTTCCGATTAAAGTTTATAAAATGTACGATCCGTTGGTGACGGATTGAAATTATATTCTAAAGATATATAACGTGTGTTTTTGCATTTATATAACTCGTTCATGGATGTATCGTATTGTTTACAATTATCCTTATATTCGTTATATTTTATTTCATAAGTTACGAAATTTGGTACGAAGTCCAAATACTGAAATATGTCATTTTCGACCCCTAGACGACCCCGAAAGGCCTAAAACCGCCAACGCTATGGTACATAGCCTTGATCATTGGGCCGTTTTCGAGTGACCGTGTGACTTTTAGCCCAAACCGTTATAATAAATTTTTCATCGAGAAGCTACATAGCCTTGATCATTGGGCCGTCTTCAGCATTTTTACAAAAACTGTTCTGTTTGAGTATTTCTGCCGTTCGGCTGTGAAGACCTAGTCGTTCGGCTAAGGAAGACCTAGCCGTTCAGCTATGGAAGTCCAGCCGTTCGGCTATGGAAGTCCAGCCGTTCGGCTATGGAAGTCCAGCCGTTCGGCTCATCGAATCCAGCCGTTCGGCTGGTAGCCTATTTCAGGCCTGTTCCAGTTTTGTTCGTGCAGTTCATCCCCAACCCAGCTTTTAACTTCATTTTTAACCAAATTCTCATCTATAAAACACTAGTATATGATAATATAAGTATTATAAACGCGAAATTAAAGTAAAGTTTGAGTTTCCTTACAAATTAAAATTTGAACCCGTGAGGAGGAGGATGATGATCCGGATGGTGATGATGATCAAAGAAGATGAAGATGAATGTGATGATGATGATGATGATGATGATGATGATTGTTACTGATGTTGTTGTTGTTGATGATACCCGAGAGAGAGAGCCGAGAGATAGAGATAGAGATGGAGGAAATGGAAGGAGAAAGTGAAGAAGAAGAAGAAGAAGTAGTCGGCCAACTCCAATTATTGGAGTTGGTTGGCTCCCACGCGTACTACAAAATACCCGTGTTTTTGTACCCGATCGATAACTAGTATAATATTTTCAAATGATAAAATTTTAAATATGAAATCGTATAGATTTTTAATCGAAGTATTTTATAAAAATACTTTTAATGAGATATAAAATTATATCTTTGTTTCTCTTTGGTTTGACGGATAGTTTTCAGTGTACAATGTGCGTTTAAATTCACAACCAAGTAAATAATTATTATTCTCATTAATAATACATTATTTAAAAATGCTTTGCACCAACGTCCGTATTTGAGATTGCGTGTTCTTTCAGATTTGATGGTATGTGATTATTAAATAATCATTTTAATGTTATATATATATTTATATATATAATATCCGAAATTTTTTGTTTAATCACGTATTGAGTACGAATGATTTTGGTTTAAATTAGGGGCTAATTTTGGCCCTTTTTGACCGGGTGTCACATTCTCCCCTTGTTAGGAGAATTTCGTCCCGAAATTCAAGCGAAACCTAAATTCGCGTGTTTCTAAGGCCGACTAAATGGCATGTCTAATTCTAAGACATCCGAGTCTCCTCTCCCTTTGTTAGATTAGTGCCCTACTGACAACTAAAGGAATACAGGAAGTGTGTTTCAACACATTTAAACATTTCGTCTATAGAAGCAAGTTCAGTCGGTCAGTCTGTCACTAAGGTGTAGCTACACTTTGTACTTGTAGTCTAAAGTAAGGTAGTAACTTCCATTGTGCTCATACAGTTTGTAACGGACAGTAGCATCGTAGCATGAATCAGACTCTATCAGTCTCCTATAGAAACTAAGTGGTTTAGCTTAAATTAGTTTTATGTGGGATGTTACCTAGTGTACAAAATTTACCGGTATGTCTTCCGGGATAAAGTAGTGTAGGATATGTTATTCCTATACATATGTTAGCTAAACCTCGTCTCATATAGAAACTGAATTTTCATTTTTCCCTAACCCTATCGTGTATTTAGAATCTAGGGAAAACATAGAAGGTATCAAGCAGCAAGTAAGATCTGTCAAGTAAATAGTTTAAAGGCAGTCGGTTTATTAGTGCGTGACCATACCCGTGTTGAGCAAGTCAATGAGTCTCGGCTCCTGGTCATCCTCCCTAGTTTTGAGTACATAGGCTCTTCCTCGAGCAGGGTTGTTATTTTTCAGCTTAGGATAGTCATTTCGGTAGTGTCCTAGGGTGCTACACTCGTAACAAGCTTATACTCGACAATCTTTAGCAAGATGACCATAACGCTTGCACTTGTCACAGGGGGTGCCACAAGGCCCGTCATGGTGGCGTTTGCATTTTGAGCAGAAGGGTTTGGTTCTAGTATACTCCTTCTTGTTTTCAGATCCAGAGGCGTTGACCTTAGTGGTTGCAGGCTTCTTGTTGGCTTGGCCTTGGTTGTCAGGGTTTCCATCAGATTTTCTTTTGTTGTCCTTCCCTTCATGGACACTTGTGCCATGAGGCTGTGAGCCATACGAACAACACTTTGAATGGTCCCTGGTTTGGAAGCAGTCAACATTCCTCTGAAGCATTCCCTGATTTGGCATGAGGAGATGTGCAAGGATTCAAAGGATTATTCACCGGTTAATTTGGACCAACATGGTGAAACGCACGATGTTGAGAAGGTTACAGATCGTGTGGTTATGTAGGACCCCTATACCGGACCTAAATGAATCCCTAATGATCAAACGTAGTGCGGAATCCCACGATTGATAACAAAACGTTAAACGAATAACCAACGAATTAAACACAAAGTATAACAATTGAATTCCTGTTGTCCCTGTGCTTAAGATCTAGAACAGATCACTTGAACCAGTTGTGTGGCGGAATCACACGATTGAAGTAACGAGCATAAACTATAAATCAAAACAATAAGATATTGAATAAGAACGCTTTGTATATTAATAACAAACGAATTCTAGCTTGTTTACAGAGGTTTTAGTTGACAAGTTGTGCATAGGTTTTGTCCACCTTTGCAATGAGCCGTGATGGCTCTATATATACAAACAGATTGATTCTGCGACACTTGCTAAGTGTCGCAGATCATAACCCTAGTGCGACACTTACTGAGTGTCGCCTGAATGCGACACTAGATAAGTGTCACTCAAAACAGAAAATTATCTATTTTCTAATCTAAGCTATTACAGACTCAAGACCAACTGACAGACACACTAATATGACTCAACAAACTCCCCCGTGTCTTCAGCTTGGTCTTTAAAAATATCTTCAATATCAGATCCAGTCTGTCGGGAGATTCCCACCAGCATGAATTCCCTTAGCAATACAGAGATCCACAACTCTCTGAAACCTCACAGCATCTTCTTGATCAATCATATCAAATTGCAATATGTTACTGTGAAGAGCTTGAAGATCATTCTTTGACATGTTAATCAGGCTAAGAGGATCAAAAACTCTAAGAGTGTAGCCAGTAACATGTTTCCATTCTTTAGCATCACGACCCGGTCCCTTTTGAGAAAAATATTCAATAACCGCCTCTCCAGTAACTGTGTCATACCACCAGAATGTAAAATTTCCCAGCACATCAAATGGTAACTTTTCAAATGGCACTTGGGTAAGATTCTTGGTTGGAGGATAATGATAACCATATATGGGTTGGCGCGTCCTCGGGTCCAACTTCTTCTTATTTGAAAATCTAATTCCCATTACTGGTCGAATCCATTTAAATTTCTTCGTATTTATTTCTCGACGCAGTATTTGCTGAAAGAATTCAGCTTCTCGATTATCAGTGGGATTTATCATATTCAATTGAGCTAGTCGATTTAGATCAACCTTCGGTAATGTAGTCAAATGATCTAGCCTTGCCTTAAAATATTGAATGCCATCTTGCCTTTTGATGACAAACAATCGAAAATCAGCATCGAATTTCCAGCTTTTTATAAGCCCAGATAAGTCTCCACGAACAGAATATGCTCGGCATCTTTTCAACTCGGGCGTTGGAGGCAAAATCCATTCTGGATACTTACTAGGTTGAGCAGTAGATGTTGAACTACCAGCAGAATGGGAAGATGGTTCGGCAGAAGCTGCAAGAGAAGCAGCAGGAACGGTATCATCATCTGATTCTACCTCCTCATATGGATTATCCTCAAACTCATCTTCATCAGAAACCTCATCAGGTTCAAATTGAACATCATCAGCAAACATGTTTGGACCCTCATTCTCAACATTTCCAAATACAAAACTTTGTAGATATTCAAGATTAGCATGCGAGTAATCTTCATTTAATGGTACTGGTTGGCCAGGTACGTGAGCTGACGACGCAAAGTAATCCAAATTAATATTTTCATTAATCTCAGAATCATTGATTACATTTACATTATCATGGCCTATGGTTTCAGGATCTAACTCCCCCGGAACCACAGCCAGAGATTCCAAATCTAACACACGACGCTCAAGATCCGGTACACGAGCAGCCGTGGACTCTAACTCCAAAATTCTTGACGCTTGAACCTGAATGAGAGCCTGTTGATCTTGAAGCATCTGGTTCATTTGCGCCATATCCTCCATCAATTTCTTCAAAAATTCCGGCTGTGGCTGAATATCATCAGAAGCAACAGTCGAGGTTCGTTGACGACGTTGTTGAGGAACATCATCGGATTCTGTGTTCAAAGAATCCCGAACCCGCTTGCCCTTATCAGCAGCGGAGGTTGTAGCAACAGCAGCAGGTGTAGAAGTTGCAAAATTTTCAATGTCAACCAGAACTTCTTCCAAAACCGCTTCATCAACTTGCGGTGGTGGAGCTGCAACATCAAGAAACCCATTATCCGGCGGAG
The DNA here is from genome assembly GCA_963422505.1 of Pseudognaphalium luteoalbum. Taxonomy (NCBI): domain Eukaryota; kingdom Viridiplantae; phylum Streptophyta; class Magnoliopsida; order Asterales; family Asteraceae; genus Pseudognaphalium; species Pseudognaphalium luteoalbum. The sequence continues at coordinate 26,028,336 of OY730193.1, forward strand.
CCACATATTCTTCATCAATCACGTGGCCGAATAACGGAACATCAGGCAGAACTGCCTGACCCTTTGGGGGTGTTGCACAATCCCCAAATACCCTGACCAGCATCGGAGTCAAGGTCAGAATCGACCTTGGGTCAGGCTGAATCCCTAGATTCAGGGAATTCAGGATCAGCTGCAAAAAACGTGGATACATAAACCACATGTGATCTCCAGCTCGTAGATTGTCCACTAGATGCCCAAAGATGTATCCAGAGTAGTTGAAAGGTTTGTTGTAAACCAAACCCAGCATCAGGGAGATTGTTCCGTAACTCATCCCATCAAATCCCGCCTTCCTTGGCGAGAGGCACACAATGATAATGTGTGCTAAGTACCTCCAGACTCTGCTAAAATGTTGTTTCCTATATTGATCTGGAGGAATAGCCGGATAACCCATACGCTGAAGACCACCAGCGATAAAACTGTTCTCAAACTGAGTTGGAAACTCAGAATTATCATCAAATCCCAAAACTTCTCGTATCGTATCCTCCGTAATTTTAATACGATGACCAAAAACAGTTGATAAAATCCTTCGATAGTCTCCTTCTGTGTTAATCACAGCATTTGCATAAAATTCCTCGATTTGATTCAGGTAGATTGGACATGAAGCAGTGATAGCATGGTGAATCCTCGAGCGACGCAAAAACTGAATCATCGGATGAAACGGAATCGAGTTGGCATGCGTATCATCGAGAAAAGCCACCACATTATGTCGTGGCTGCGTGCGGCGAGCATAAATAGCTAAGTTTGCCATCTGCACAAAAATAAGACATAGATAATACACAAAGAAAAGTTATATCGTTAGAACAAATAAAGTATAAACTGATCTTTCAAAATTACCTTTAGGCGACACTTCAGTAGTGTCGCTAATTGAAGTAGCGACACTTGGGTGAGTGTCGCTCAGAAGCATAAAAAATCACCATGAGACACTTAAGGTAAGTGTCGCAGCATTGCAAATCAAGAGGCAACACTTAAGGAGAACTGTAGGCGACATTTAAGGTAAGTGTCGCAAAAGACAAGGCGGCACTTAATTAAGTGACGCAACTAATTGATGTTCCTTTAAAGGCGGCACTAAAGGTAAGTGTCGTAAGAGACAAGACGGCACTTAATCGAGTGACGCATAGCAAAAGGCGACACTCAAGTTGAGTGACGCAGATGGTGTTCGAATTACCAAGTTGCGACACTCAAGTTGAGTGCCGCTGCGAGTGTCGCAAAGATGAACACGAACCCAGAAACCTTAAACCCAGAATTCAAATTTTTAATTAACTTCAAAATTAGGCCAGGTCAGGTTAAAAACTTGATAGATACATGTATATCGGTATGAAAGCAACACATAACTAACTTCTATTTAGCCTAGATCATGAAAAATTCAAAATCTCAAAAAAAAAAATAAAGAAACCGTATGAACCCTAGATTAATTTGAGTTAAATATATCATGATATGAAGAAAGATTTGTACCTTTAGTTGCGTATACACTAGAAGAACAGAAAGCGAAGAAAGAATTCTAAAAACGATCAGAAATCCACAGTAAAAATCGCAACAGAACGAGTGTCGCTTAAACGAGAGTGAGTGTCGCAGAATTGTATGTGAGTGCCGCAGGTAAATGTGATAATAAATGCCGCACGGTGGCATTTATATACTCCATACTATAGGCGACACTCGGTGCGACACTCAGTGAGTGTCACAGACTTAAAATTTTGAAAATTCCTAAAACTTTCAAATTCTTTCGCGAGTCGGTTTTGGCTATTCAGTGACAATTGACTTTAAGTAAGACAATAAATATTAGAATAATTATAACTTAACTAAGAATTCAAAACAAATACACTATTTTTGGTGACGGGATTGTTTTGGGTCTGGTTAGGGATCATATTAAGTCATCATGCATTACTTTACATATGTTTGCTGTTATTCCAATTATCAGTATACTTGTCCTCTTTAAATTTACATAACATTTTTAAAATAAATTTAATAACACACAGTTCAAGACAATTGTTCATATCATTATCCGCTTAAACAACTAACCTTCATTCATCAGAGATAACCTTTTATTGTTAGTATGTTCAATCTTTTGCAGTTCACACATATGACATACTCCTAACATCTACATATGGTTAATCTTTATATTAAGAAAAATTATATGAAACTTATTTTTAAGAATCAAGACATTGGTGACAGGTCTGTACTTACGTACAACAGAGCGACTTATCTTGATTCAGGTTTAAACAAAATCAATTTTTCGTCAAGTCATTGGTGACAGGTCTGTACTTCCATACAACAAAGCGACTTAACTTGACTTAAGTATGTATTTGTATTTGAAGCTCTAAGATTTTGCAAGTCTGATTAACTCGCAGTTGTTTAATTTTTTTTTAAGATATAGTACCAGAGACCAGGTCTGTACCGACGTACAACAAAGGAAACCAATACTATATCCCCCAAATAAGTTGATATAAAATTTCAGAATATAAAAATTGTCCATATTAAATATAGGAATTAAGACACACCGCCATACGTCATATGATGTTTACTACATAAAATTAACAAGTAGTTGAAATTACTGTTTAATATCTCCGAGAACAAATAGAGAGTTGCCTATGAACATATCATATGATGAAGCTGTATGTTAAGAAATTTATGAGAAATACATTAAATAAACCTACTGATACATCAGATATAACAGTGAACAAGCATTTCGTGAATGATACTTAATGTACTATCATATCCCAAATTGTTTACAAACACAACCCGACGTCTTTTTATAGATGTAGCAATAATGCATGACTTTAATACTAAGAAGTATAAAGTGTGGCTCTTGCGATATTTTTTTTTTTATATTAAAATCAACGTCACTGTAACGATTTAAAAAATCGTAAGCCAAGCATTAAAACTAATTCATCAAAATGAGAACGGGAAAAGGCCTTAGTAAACAAGTCAGCCTTTTGCTTAAGTGTTTCTATTTGGATAAGGTCAATAAGATGTTTCTCATAGCAATCCCGTATAAAGTGAAATCGTATCTCTATATGTTTAGTTTTAGAGTGCTGTACGGGATTGCGTGTGATAGATATGGTTGTAGTGTTATCTATATGTATAGGAGTAAGAGTTAAGATGAAACCATAATCGCAAAGTTGATGCTGAATCCACAGAACCTGTGAACAACAGCTGGCAGCAGCAATATATTCAGCCTCGGCTGTGGAGGTTGAGACGGTTGTCTGCTTTTTACACTGCCATGACACTAAGCGCGGTCCAAGAAACTGACATCCACCAGATGTGGACTTCTTATCCTTGTTGCATCCGCCATAATCTGAATCTGAATACGCAGTTAAAGTGAAGTCGTCTTCATTTGAGTACCATAGACCAAGAGTGGGTCTATATTTGAGATACCCAAAAATCCGCTGAACTGCCTTCATATGAGAAACCTTCGGGTGAGCTTGGTACCTAGAACACAAAGAAACAGCAAAAACAATGTCTGGTCTTGAAGCAGTAAGGTACATAAGAGAACCTATCATTGAACGATAGTCCTTCTCGTTACAATCATCATCTTCCTCAGTTGGCCCAAGTTTGTGAGATACCTCAATGGGGGTGCCATAAGTCTTACAATCATGCAAATTATACCTAGTCAACATGTCATTGACATATTTTGACTGATGGATATAAATGCCTTTGTCAGATTGTTCAACTTGGACACCTAGAAAGAATGTGAGTTCTCCCATTGCACTCATCTCAAACTCAGACTTCATAAGTTGCTCAAATTCCTTGCAGAGAGCATTACTTGTAGAGCCAAAGATGATGTCATCCACATATACCTGCACAAGTAACAAATCGTTTTTGGACCTTTTTGTAAAAAGAGTGCTGTCAATCTGGCCCCTTGAAAATCCATGCTTGAGTAGATGTGTAGACAGCCTCTCGTACCATGCTCGTGGTGCTTTGTGAAGACCATACAAAGCCTTGTCTAATTTGAAGACATAATCTGGATGTACCGAGTCTTCAAATCCAGGAGGTTGCCTGACATAGACTTCCTCCACAACTTGTCCATAAAGAAATGCACTCTTTACGTCTAGTTGATAAACCCGAATACCTTTAAGAGAAGCATAAGCCAAAAATATGCGAATAGATTCCAGTCTAGCAACAGGGGCGAATACTTCATCGTAGTCCAATCCTTCAATTTGAGTAAATCCTTAAACTACTAATCGAGCCTTATTCCTGATCACTACCCCGCGATCATCCTTCTTCACACGATACACCCAACGAGTTCCAATTGCATGGACACCCTTGGGTAGAGGAACTAATTCCCAAACTTTCAGCTTATTAAATTGATGCAACTCTTCTTGCATCGCTTCGACCTAATGTGGGTCCTTTAACGCATCAGCTGTTTTCTTTGGTTCAACTTGAGATAGAAAACATTCTTCCATCTCAGTGACAAGACATTCCAAGGAGGCTGTAGGAGAAGCTTTAGAAGTTGAAGTAGACGTGTCGGTCACAGCCAGTTGATGTCTAGTTTGAACACCTTTACTTAACTCACCAATGATATTATCAGTGGGGTGAGTCTTATGAATCCGAGTCTGTGGAATTGAGTTAGCCACAATAACTAGTTCCAAATTATTAAGATCTCCTTCAGTATCATTGTTCTCGGATGGAGGATCATTGGCTTCAACATTTTCTTCTGAAGGATTAGCCATATCTAACGGTTGAGGTGATGGAGGATCTGTTTTAGAATTGGTGCATCTACTGATGGTGTTGATGCAGAGGTGGAAGATGTATTAGGTTGGACAGGTGGTGCAGATGAAGTATGATCTTCATTAATATCCAAACCATGTAGAAGAGTGACAATAGTTTCTTCATCATCAACATTCTCAGGGGTCGGAATATTAAATGAGTCAAAGAAACTATCATACTGAAACAGATTTTCTGGTGCTTTGCCTTCGGGAGGAGCCGTATAGCGTAAACACTTGACTTCATAATGCTCCTCAATACGCTTTGTAGATAAATTGTAAACTCTCTTGTTAGGAGAATTTACAGAATATCCCAAGAATATTCCATCCATTGATTTTTCACCAAACTTGTCCTTTTGAGTACGTGACATAATGGTGCAAGGACATCCAAAGGGCTCCAGAAATTGTAAGTTTGGTTTACGGTTGTTAAACAGCTCATAGCATGTTTTGTTTTCCTTTTTAACCGTCAAAACCCTATTTAAAACAAAACACGCGGTATTTACCGCCTCTGCCCAAAAAGTGATTGGAAGCTTAGAGTCGGATAGCATAGTACGCGCAGCTTCAATAAGAGTCCTGTTCTTGCGTTCAGCGACACCATTTTGTTGAGGTGTATAAGCAGAGCTGAACTGATGATGAATACCCTTCCTTAAACAGTACATCTCAATTGTTTTGTTTTTGAATTCCGTTCCATTATCACTTCTAATCCTCTTGATTCTCTTTCCACACAAGTTTTCTAACTTGTCAAACAGATATATTAAAATCTCGGGGACTTCATCCTTTGTAGAAATGAAGTAAACCCAAGAAAAACGAGAGTAGTCATCGGTAACTACTAAGCAATAAGTACTACCTCCCATACTCCTCTTATTAACCGGCCCAAATAAATCCATGTGCAATAGTTCTAGGGGCGATGCATTGGAATTCACCTTCTTCCACTTATGGGACTGCTTGTGTTGTTTTCCTTTGAGACAGGAAACACAGTTATCATCCAAACTGAATGTGAGTTTAGGCACACCAGTAACAAGCTCATTTTTTATAAGATAGTTCATCTTACGAAAATTTATGTGTCCCATTCGCCTGTGCCATAAAAGGGAATCCTTTGGAGTAGCTTTGGACAACAGACATGTATGTTCAGATGTTGAAGTTGACACAGTACTCATGTCAAGGACATACGTGTCTTTTGTCCTCGGTGCTCGAATGAGTACCCATTCCTCAGCTATTTGAAAGCCTGGTTTGAGTATTAAGCACTCCGTATCCGTAAACACTGTTGTGAACTTTTTGTCACATACTTGTGATACACTAAGAAGATTATAATGCAATTGTTCCACATAGTTCACGTTGTCAAAACTCACTGATCCATTAGTGAGAGTTCCCCTACCAGTAATTTCTCCACCCTTATCACCCGCAAATGCAACATATCCTCCTTTAACAGGTAGAACATCGGAGAGTAGAGATATGTTGCCTGTCATGTGCCGTAAACAACCACTATCTACATACCATTTGCTCTTGATTACTTCTTTTGATGGCTGTAGGCACACAAAAATAGAGAAATTAGTTTGATTGTGAGACCCAAGCCTTAATGGACTTGGGTCTAGTAGAGTCATCCATAATAACCACATCAGTGAGTACATGATTTTTCAGAATTTTGGGCTCTTTAACTGATGGGGTATTATGGGATGAAGAGTCTTCTTTGGACTCTTTGATTTTCCAAACCTGTAGAGGTTTAGATGGTTGCTTTTTGACAAGAGATTGCCGATTAGGTGTAACCGACATTATCTTGTCAGTTTTCTTGACAAGTTTGGGAGACATAAAACTGTGCTTAGGTGAGGATTTTGAAAAGTTTCTGTAAACTGAAGACCTAGGCACTGTCTTACCAAACCGTTGTCTAGAAAGCAACGGACAAACACTTATCAAATGACCCTGTTTTTTGCAGTAGAAACAGGATCTTCTCTCAACAACCGATTGAAAGTGAGGTTGCAAAACTGATGAGGATTTGATATTTCTATTTACTGAACAGGCACATTGAAATTTGCAAGGTGAATTGGCACGTGAAAAAGATGTTGATTTACTTTTGGAATTATTTATGATTGGTTTAGAAGAATTTGATTTTTTATTAGCAAAATTTTGTTCCTTCTTAACCTTAGGAATAGCCTTAGAGTTAACCTTTAGTGAAGGGATTTCACTACACGGTTCATTTGTAATAATAAAATTTTCAGGCTTTACATCCAATTTAAGAATCTTTGTATCAATCTCATCAGTTACATCCTCAATTTCAATTACTTCCTCCTTAATAGTAGGAAGTACAGGTAATGCTTTTGCTTTCTTTTGAGAGATGGGTTTATCTCCCTTCTCAGATGAAACCAAAATAACTGGTTCTTTAACAGATGACTTGCCTTCTTTAACAGTTGAAGGAACAAAGTTTTTAATGTCATCCTTCGATGGCATAGGTTCATAGTTAGCTGGGGGAGGTACCGCTTGGTATCCTATCCCCGACTTACTTTTTGTATTGATCCTTTGCACTTAAAGGATCTCATCAAAAACAACGGAGGATGTACTGAAATTTGAAAGTTTTCGATTAAGATCAATAACCTCAGTTTTAGATTCATCAAGAGCTTTTTGTAAATCGACAATTTTCTTAAGATAACTGTCAATAGCATCTTGTTGACAATAAATCTTAGCCTTTAGATCTTTTCTTTCAGTCATAGTGGCATTAATCTTTTTGTCAAAAATCTTTTCATTTTCTTTTAACAATTGGTTCGCCTGTCTAAGTTTATCTAAATCAGAATACAGGCGAGCATTATCCTCAGACTATCTGTTAATTTTACCAGTTAATTTGATACAATTAACACAAGAAAGAGGTTCATCAATTGATACCTCATCTGTAATCTCTGCCATAAGAGCTGTGTTATGAATGTTCTCCTCTGTATCACTCCATTTGTGATATTCGTCATTAGTAAGGAGAAGGGCTTCATTGAAGGATTCCTCAAGCTTATCAGCATCCTTAGCAGTTGACTTCTTTGAAACAGAAGGCTTTGAAAAACCAGAAGGAGGTTGTTTAGATTTCTCACATTCTCTTGCAAAATGTCCCAGATTGTGACATTTGTAGCATTTAACCTTACTCTTATCAAAACCCAAACCCGAATCACTATCATCATCCAAGTTCTTTTTTCCAGTTTTTCGCAAATATCTCTTTGTTCTCCTTGTCAACATAGCAAAATTCCATCTAATATCCATTCTCTCGAGATCATCAGGATTTATTTGATCAAAATCCTCATCAGTTAAATCAATGGTACTAGTTTTCTGGGATAGAAAACTGTCATAAGCACTCAAAAATGCTTGAAATACAGCAACATTCTCCTCAGTAGCTGGAAAAGCTTGATTAGCCTTGGAACCACCAGATGATGAAAGTGATCCACCTGAAAAAATATATGATCCACTGGAGGCACCACCACTTGCAGTTGAAGTTTTAGTGGCGGATGACAAACCTCCTCCAGACAAAAGAGCAATCCCGGAAGATGAAGATTTACTCCCATAAATGCTTGGATCCTGAATATGAGCACTAGATTTTGTTTCTTTCCTTTGCATATCTAGTGCATATGCTTGCAATCGTCCAATGAAATCATCTAGAGACATAGACATCACGCCTTCGTCTTCCTCCATCATCATCACACGATGATTCCACTTCTTTGGTAACGCACTTAACAATTTCTTGTTAATATCCTCTACCTGTATTTTCACTCCCCCGTCAGACAGTTCACTCACTAGATGTGAATAACGAATAAACAAACCATTTCAGGATTCATTTTCTAACATATCAAACAACTCATATTGTCGTTTGACCAACTCCAGCCTACTCTTCTTATATTTATCACTACCACCGCATCGTCTTTCGAGGGCTTGCCACATATCATATGCAATGTCATGATGTTTAAACATTTTGAGAACATCAGAAGATAAGCTCATAACAAGAGCTGAATGGACTTTTCTTTCCATATCCCAAGATTTCTTTTCATCCGCATTCAGTGCACGAATAGACTTAGGAGGTGCAATTCCCTCAAATACCCCCTCTTGCCTCGGATGCTCATACCTTTCAAGCAAAGGAATCATCATATCCGGTTCATTATAAGAAATAAAAGCTTCAAATTTTTGTCTCCATTCAACATAATTTGTATTAGCTGTAAAAATTGGAGCCTTATTTGTACTACCAGCTTCATTACTGGTTTTAAGCATTTGAGCAAAAGCTTGCATCGACATTGTAAATTAAACTAAAAAGAAAACTGATTTTAAAATGCTTAAGCGACACTAAGGAAGTGTCACAAATTGACAAGCGACACTGAGACAAGTGTCGCAAAAAGTGTAAAATTAAAACACAGGCGACACTAAATGTAAGTGTCGCAATGGAGTGTCACTGGCAAGTGTCTCTAGCAAGATAAGAATTACTGTCACAGTGAGTGTCACTAAATCCTTAAGGCGACACTGAAGTAAGTGTCGTTTGAAGTGTCGCAAGATAATGTTGTAAAACCCTAGAGGCGACACTGAGGTAAGTGTCGCTAGAAGTGTCACAACGAGTGTCGCAGTAACACGCAGCAGCAACCCAAAAACCCTAAAAACCAAATTTTCGTAAAACCTAACGAAAATTCTCTTTCTCAGATGATCAATACCTGCAAAAACACGTTAATAACAAGAAATTGAAGACCAAAAACTCTCTAATCAATGAAAATAAGCTAGCTTCTTCCCAATTTCAACCGAAACAAACTCGAAACTTGATCAAATCTGTCACAAACAGCCCAACGGCTCTGATACCACTTTGTTGTCCCTGTGCTTAGGATCTAGAACAGATCACTTGAACCAATTGTGTGGCGGAATCACACGATTGAAGTAACGAGCATAAACTATAAATCAAAACAATAAGATATTGAATAAGAACGCTTTGTATATTAATAACAAACAAATTCTAGCTTGTTTACAGAGGTTTTAGTCGACAAGTTGTGCATAGGTTTTGTCCAACCTTTGCAATGAGCCGTGATGGCTCTATATATACAAACAGATTGATTCTGTGACACTTGCTAAGTGTCGCAGATCATAACCCTAGTGCGACACTTACTGAGTGTCGCCTGAATGCGACACTAGATAAGTGTCACTTAAAACAGAAAACTATCTATTTTCTAATCTAAGCTATTACAAACTCAAGACCAACTGACAGACACACTAATATGACTCAACAATTCCAAAAGTCGATCAGCTTATATTGATTATAACAGTTACAATATGCTCTCTGATCTCACAAATTCGTCAACCTTAACCAATGAGCCGTACATGTCTATTTATACTAAACCTAATCTGACCTTTGCGACACAAGCTGTGTCGCCAAGCCGACTCATGCGACACAAGATGTGTCGCCAGGTTGACTATTGCGACACAAAGACCTTGTGTCGCCAAAACACAAAATGTAATTAACAAACGTTATAACTAACGTAATTACATATCAAAACGCATTACAGACTTAGACCAACTGACAGACACACTAAGATGCACCAACAAACTCCCCCGTGTCTTCAGCTTGGTCTTCAAAATTTCTTCAATTAAGCCCAGCCTGCAGGAAACCTGCCTCCAACATGAATCCCATGCGTAACACACAGTCACAACTTTCTGGAATTGTCTAGCTAGAATCGAATTCACAACATTTCTTACGTTGAAGCGAATTGGATTATCAAACAACTTCCTCAAGTCTTTCTGTGACAAATTAATCAAGCTCATAGGATCAAAAACTTTAAATTGAGCTTTCTTCAAACCATAAAGTGAAGTTCTTTCTGGATGCTCAGATTCTGGAACAAAAATGAACACAGCTTCGCCTGTATGAGGATCGAGTTCCCAATGATGAAATCTTCTTAGAAAATTAAAGGGAACTGTCTCCAATGGAATCTCAGTTAAACAATCAGCTGGTGGATAATGCACTTTGCAGATTGGCTGCCTTGTAACTGGATCAAGTTTCTTCTTGAATATGAATCTCGTACCAAGCGTCGGTTTGATAAAATTATATCTTTTGCTCTTCACTTCACGACGCAAAACCGTCTGTACAAAATCAGCTCTTGAATCCCTAGTTGGATTTATCAGTTCCAGTTGAGCTAGACGATTTATTTCTCCCTTTGGCAATGTACTCAACTTCTTGAATGATCTTTTGAAATACTGAATGCCATCACTTCTTTTAATCATGAAAATACCTTTGTAGGTTTTCCAGCTTTTAATAATTCCTGTATAATTTCCACTAACCTTATATGTCTTGCAAGTAACAGGAATAGATTCACTAGGAATAAAACTGATCACATGCCGCTCAGAGGTTGAAGTAGAAGCAGTATCAGAAGCCGGTGTAGTTTCAGGAACAGTTTGCGAAGTTCCAGCTGGCTCTGCTTCATCTTCCGAAGAATCAGTCTCGATTGTCAGAGCATCATCATAGAATTCATCAGGACGCATCTCCTCTTCTTCAATCTCGACATCATCATTTATTTCAAATTCAGGTTCAGATGCCTGATTTACCTCATTAACCATTTGCTGAATAAAAGATAGATTAACATTTGAAAAATCTACAGCTAACGGTCTTGGTTGACCTGGAATGTCATCAACGGAGAAATAATCCAAACGAAGAGATTCATTATTATCAGAAATATTTACATTTTCATCTACATTGTCAGTCTGTGTTCCGGCTGAAGCCCTAGATGTTGTTTCTATGGCACGCAGGCCTGACTCCCCCGGAACGACAGCTAGGGATTCTAGTTCTAACACCCTAGTATTCAAAATAGGAACCAGAGCTGCTTGTTCTTCTAACACTTTAATCTGAGCAGCCTGAACCTCCAACACCGATGCCTGAGACTGAATCATTTTAGCTTGATTATCCATGGTCTGCTGCATCTGATCCATTCTTTTCAACAATTCCTCGATAACCGAAGGCAAAGGTTGAATGGGAACCTCAACACGGGGAATGTCAACCCATGGCCTCGAAGACGACATAGAAGTAGGACGAATAGACGGAGGTGGAACCCAATCTTCATCATCAAGATCAAAACTTCTTGGTCGTTTGCCCAGATCAGGGCGAACATAACTCGTACCTGCACGAATACGACGTTGTATTCTTTTGAACCGACGAGGATCAAAGCGTTGAATATTTCTCAACGCATCTCCGGAGGGGATATCCCTTAGAGAAGTCTCAGGAGTAGAGCCTCCATCTGAATCTTCAACAACTGGATCTTCACGATTAGGCTGATCAGCCTGTTCTCCAGCCTGGAAATCCTCAATTTCCTGTAACAGATCATCGACCTGTATTTGAGCATCATGGAGGTGTAATTCCTCCTCCTGAATTCCCTGCCCAGGCGCAGGCAAAACGTCCATAAAACCGTCATCGGGAGGCGCAACATAAGCTTCATTGATAATGTGCCCAAACAACAGAAAGTTGTTATTCGCGTTCGCACCAGCCGCACAAACCGTCCAGATTCGGACGTTCATGGGAGTAGGACGCAAGCGTTCGCGAGCATTCTGCGGAAGGCCGAGAAGCTGATTGTCAAGAAACAGCTGAATAAAGCGTGGATATAAATTCCAACGCTTATCCCCGGCGTTAAGATTATCCACCATGGCCCTAAAGATATATCCAGAAAAATTAAATGGCTTTTTGTAGATTAAAGCCAACATGGCAGAAGCCGTAGAATGACTAATGCCGTCAAATCCTGCCTTACGAGGAGAAAGGCAAACAATAAGGACATGCATCAAATATCTCCAGACCTTAGGCAGATTCGCCTTGCGATATTGGTCGTTAGGCACGCCTGGATAACCGAGACGTGTCATAGCCCCAGCAATAAACTCATTGCCAAAAAGAGTAGGCATCTCCGTAGCATCTCCAAAGTGGAAGAATTCCCGAATAACCTGCTCGGAGATAATGAGTTGATGATCACCCACAGTGTAGATAATCCTGGTAAATGGCAGCTCGGAGTTGATCACCGCATTTTCCCAAAATTGAGACACCTGGTCCTTGTATATAGTGGTTGTTGCGGTGATGACAGTATGAATACGAGACCTGCATAGAAATGCCACCATTGGCCTGTATGGCGCAGCCGTATCCTTCGAATCATCCAAAAATGCCACAATGTTGTGACGTGGCTCCCATAGAATATCACCATCTGCCATTGCTGTGCAAAGTATGGAAATAAAACTCGTAAACGGTTAGCATTAGCAGATTTAATCGAAACACACAAATCAATTTGTCATTGTATGCGGCATAGAGAATAGTGGCGCAGAAAGTCTGCGACATAAATAGAATGTGTCGCTACTAGAACAAAATTGATTAGCGACATAAGGAATTGTGTCGCTAAAGAATAATGCGACGGACAGAGTTGTGTCGCATTTTGCAATTAATTCAAATTTAATCAATTTTATGCGACATAAAGAGTTATGTCGTAGCAATCAGGCGACATAAAACATTTGTGTCGCCAAGATGAGGCGGCATAAAAGTTGTGTCGCATAACAGAATGCAAATTCACATAAATAACAAGCAAAGAGATCAAATTCGCACAAAATAAGGGTTTAATTGATAATTAAGATTAATACATAGTTATGATTACAAATTATCACATTTCTAAACCCTAAACCCTAAACCAAGATAGTATCCTCGGATACTATTAATACACAAAAGGCCAAGATTCAAGACAAGGCCAGGTTAAGATCCAGGACAAAAAGCCAAGATTCAAGACAAAAAGCCAAGATTCAAGACAAGGCTAGGCAAAGATCCAGGATAATGAGGGGATCACACCAGACCACCAAAAACGAAAGGTAATCGATCAAGCAAGAATGCTATCATGACACCTGAGTGCACGTAAGCTTCCACGACCGGAAGATGACCCTCGAAGTCGCGGAAGTGCAAGACATGATAGTCTTTGGGCAGAAGCAGTGAATACAGTAGTGTGTAACACCATTGTCCTGAACGAAATCACCTGCCATGGCTATCGATCGAGTGGAAGGTAGAGAACGAGAAACAAGAGATCGATTGCTCAGAAAAAGTCCAGATGATCGAAATCAGAAATTGAATTCGCACGCATCTTTTGTGTCGCAGGTGTGAATTTTATGTCGCATGATTTTTATTTTGTATCGCTAAAAGTGTGAACGGAGAAAGCGACTAGAGTGAGGTATTTATACCTCTGCCCCACCTAGCGACATAATGTAGCGACATAGAAGACGACATAAGTTATGTCGCAGGACCATACTTATGTCGCAGGACTCAGAAAACTTGATTTTTAATTTCAAGTTTTGTAACCCGATGAAAGAGTAAGTAATTGGACTTGTGAAGAATAAATATACAAATTTAAGATAAAAAATAACTGAAGTACTAAGCCTAAAATAATACTTAAATAAATTTTCTTTTTGGTGACGTAGTTATTTTGTCTGCTAAGGGATCATATTAGAATAACATGCAATTATTAGAAAATGGTAAGTGTTATCTCGATTATCAGTATTTTTAACCTCTTGAAATTTACTTAGCATAATTAGAACACCTTTGATAAATATTATTTCAAGATGATTACAGGTATTGTTTGACCACCTAAACATGTTGCATCGACGGCTATGAGCAAAACTTTTATTGTTAGTATGAATAATTATCTGTGGTCCCCACATTAGACATATCCCATTAATTTAGACAAGAACATATCTTCCAAGATAGATAAAATAGAGGAAAGTCATTTTTAAGAATCAAGTTAGCGGTGACAGGTCTGTACAGACGTACAACAAAGCGACATAACTTGATTCAGTTGTAAGCAAAACCATACTTGGTCAAACCATTTTGGCGACCTTGTTAGGTATCTTATAATTTAAGACTTTTTCAAGTTCTTTTGACTTGCGTTTGCTTAACTTATAAGTATATACAACTTGAGACCAGGTCTGTACTTACGTACAACAGAGGAAACAAGAAATATATACCGCCAAAGTATTTCATATTGTTAACTAAAATGGAAGTATGCCAAGCTGTATTAAGGAATTAAGACACATAGTCATACATCACATGATGTTGACCACATGATAATAGACATGTATTAGAATTACTTTTTAATTGCTCAAAGACCGGTGTAACATGCCTACCAGTACATCATATGATGAATCTAATGTTTATAAAAGGTGTGGTAAGTATGCTAGATAAACCTACTGATACATCAAGGATAAACCTTAAAATTTTCTTGTTGTGCATGCACCCTAATGTGCTATCATTTCCCTAGTTGTTTACAGACATAACTAAACGTCTTTTTACAAATGTTGCAATTGTGCATTTCTTTAATACTAAAGAGTATAAAGAGTGGCTTTTGCGGGGTTTTTTTTATACCAAAATAGTCCAAGTCCAAAAAATTACTTCTTAAGCTGAAAGAAGCGCAAACCAATCATGTTGACCAGTTCATCAAATCGGGCATGAGAAAAAGCCTTAGTGAATAGGTCAGCAATCTTTTTAAGGGTATCTATATGGACAAGGTCTATTAAGTGTTTCTCATAGCAATCCCGTATAAAGTGAAACCTAAGTTCTATGTGTTTAGTTCTAGAGTGCTGTACGGGATTGTGTGTAATTGAAATAGCAGCAGTATTATCAATATGTAAGGGAGTCGTAATAAGAAGTAACCCGTAATCGCGTAATTGATGCTGAATCCACAGAACCTGGGAACAACAACTAGCCGTAGCAACGTATTCAGCCTCTGCAGTGGAAGTAGCCACCGTCGTCTACTTTTTGCATTGCCACGATACCAAACGTGATCCAAGAAACTGGCATCCACCAGTTGTTGACTTCTTATCTATGCTACAGCCGCCATGATCAGAATCCGAATAAGCAGTCAGTTCAAACGATTTTTCATTAGAGTACCATAGACCAAGAGTTGGCCTATGTTTGAGGTACCCAAAAATTCGCTTTACTGCTTTCATATGAGAAACCTTTGGCCTAGCCTGATATCTTGAGCAGATGGACACAGCAAATATAATGTCTGGCCTGGATGCGGTCACATACATGAGAGAACCAATCATTGAGCGATAGTCCTTTTCTTTACAATCCTCGTCATCAATGGTCGGTCCGAGATTATGATTAATTTCAATGGGGGTTCCATAGCTCTTACAATTAAGCAAGTCATACCTAGTTAACATATCAGTGACATATTTGGACTGATGAATGTAAATTCCTTTGGCAGACTGCTCAACTTGAACACCCAAAAAGAATGTGAGTTCCCCTATTGCACTCATCTCAAATTCAGACTTCATGAGATGTTCGAAGTCTTTACACATGGAGTCTTTGGTAGATCCAAAAATGATGTCGTTGACATATACTTGTACCAGCAATAAGTCTTCTCCATCCCTTTTTGTGAATAACGTACTGTCAATGCTACCTCTTTCGAAACCATTCTTAACGAGATGATTTGCAAGCCTCTCATACCACAGTCGTGGTGCCTGATGCAGACCATATAATGCCTTATTAAGTTTACAGACATATTCTGGATGCAATGGATCTTCAAAACCAGGAGACTACTTTACATAAACGTCGGTATCAACCTGTCCATACAGAAAAGCGCTCTTTACATCAAGCTGATAAACAATGAACTCTTTGAAGGATGCGAAGGCCAAGAAAATACGAATTGACTCCAGTCTTGCAACAGGAGCGAAGACCTCATAATAGTCCAAACCCTCTACTTGATGAAAACCTTGAACTACAAGCCTTGCTTTGTTTCTAATGACTACCCCTCGATAAACCCATCGAGTGCCAGTTGGATGTGCACCCTTAGGTAACGGTACTAATTCCCAAACGTGCAGCTTTTTGAATTGCTGCAACTCCTCCTGCATTGCTTCAACCCAGTGTGGATCTTTTAAAGCATCTTCTGTACGTTTAGGCTCCACCTGAGATAGAAAACACGTTTTAACCTCAGCAGAAACACATGCAAGAGAAGCAGACTCAGAAGAGTCAGAAGGGGATGCAGGATGTGTATCAGCAACAACTTGACTTCTTGTCTGAATCCCCTTATCCAAAGGACCTATAATATTCTCTACTGGATGGTCCTTATTAATGCGAGAACTAGGAATTTCGTCAGGCACAATGACAGAGTCCAAGTTTGTGAAATCGGCTTCCTATGCCGATTCAAACTCCCTCGTATTCTCAAACTGTTCATCTTCATCATCAGACAACGCGGGAACATCAGTATATGTTTCTTGGTTTCTTGTGGATGATTCAGGAACATCAACATTTGGTTGAGAAGGAGGTGGAGTAGCAGAGACAGTTGGAGTCTTTGATTTTGATGGCTGTGAAGTATTTGAAGATAAATCAAGGCCATGAAGTAATGTGACCACCTGATCAACTTCATCATCTTCCTTAGGAGATTAAATGAATCAAAGATTGCCTCATAATTAAACAAATGTGATGGTCTCTTTCCTTCCGGATTCTCAGAGTAACGAAAGCACGTGACTTCATAGTGTTCTTCCATACGCTTAGTTGCTAAGTTGTACACACGTTTGTTTGGAGAATTATTTGAAAAGCCCAAAAATAACCCTTCACTAGACTTTGCTCCAAATTTAGCAACTCTTTCTTTCGTGTACATAATGGTGCAGGGACAGCCAAATGGTTCAAGAAACTGTAACGAAGGTTTCCGGTTATTAAGCAGTTCATAAGACGTTTTATTGTGCTTTTTAACCACGGAAACCCGATTAAGAATATAACAAGCAGTATTTACTGCTTCAGCCCAAAAAGAGATAGGCAGCTTAGAATCTGCCAACATTGTTCATGCGGCTTCAATGAGTGTCCTGTTTTTGCGTTCAGCAACTCCATTCTGTTGAGGAGTTCGTGCGGCGCTGAATTGATGATCAATGCCTTTTCTTAAACAGTACAACTCAATTGTTGAATTCTTAAACTCAGTACCATTATCCGATCGCAGTTTCTTAATTGACAAATTGCATAGGTTCTCGAGTTTATCAAACAAATAAGTGAGAATTTCATGAACTTCATCCTTAGTAGTTAACAAATACACCCATGAAAATCGAGAGTAATCATCAGTTACTACCAAGCAGTATTTAGAACCTCCCATACACTTCTTACTTACGGGTCCAAAAAGATCCATATGCAGTAGCTCCAAAGGACTTGAAACAGAATTCACCAGTTTTGACTTATGGGACTTCTTGTGCCGTTTCCCTTTTTGACAGGAAACACAAAGATCATTGATTCCAAAGGATTGATATGGAACTCCACGCACAAGATCGTGCTTCACCAAATAATTCATCTTTCTGAAGTGCAGATGACCCATACGTCTGTGCCATAAAAGTGATTCTTTTTCAGGAGCTTTTGAAAGTAGACACGTATGTTGGGTTGTTTCAACAGTCTTCATATCTTGAATATACGTGTCTTTTTGCCTAGGTGCCCTCAGTAGCACCCATTCCTCAGAAATTACAAATCTTGGTTTCAAAATGCAGCATTCAGTTTTGGTAAATGTTGTAGTGTACTCTTTGTCGCACACTTGTGATACACTGAGTAGGTTGTGAGTAAGCTTCTCCAAAAAATTAACCTTTTCAAAACTCACTTGCCCATTAGTGAGTGTACCATGTCCGGTAATAACTCCTCCTTTATCTCCGGCAAAAGCAACGTATCCCCCATTATAATCCTTGACTTCAGATAGCAGAGATAAGTCGCCTGTCATATGTCACGAGCAACCACTGTCGATATACCATCTACTATTTTGAACTGCTTCAGATTGCTGCGACATCAAAAATAAAGAGATCAATGAGTAAGGGAGACTCAAGCCTTAACAGACTTGGGTAACCCAGTAGCATCATCCACAATGATTACATCAGTCAAAATTTTATTTTTTAGCAAATCAAGATCATTGCCTGATGAATCATTGTCAGATGAAGAGTCAGAACATGACTCCTTGATCTTCCAAACCTTTTGAGGTTTAGATGGTTGCTTGTTAACATTATTGAGTTTATCATGTTTGACTTTGTTTGGCTCAATATTGTTATTCTCAGAAGTAGTTGGTGGAACTGCAGAACCTCTCATAGATTTTTTTGAAAATTTTTGAGAGTTAGAGGTTCGTGCATCTCCCCTTCGACCATACTTCTTAGCAAGCAATGGACACAAACTAATCAAATGACCTTGTTTCTTGCAATAGAAACAAGATTGTTGTTCAACACTATCAGAAGATTGAGGTATAAACCGTTGAGGTTGGCCAAAAAATGGATGTGCCGAGCAAGTACACTGATGTGTACAAGCAGAAGTTGAACCTTGAGATTTATTTTTAGAAGATTTTTTATTAGATTTGAAATTTTCTGGTTTAGAAATCTCCTTTGTAGATTCAGCCTTATCTTTACCTTTCATTTTATAAATCTCATCATAACCTTCACTGGTGAAGATATGATGGTCGTTGGTTACATTCTTCTTTTTCAAATAACCGTATTCTTCATCGGTTATATCCTCAATCTCAATTTCCTCCTTCAAACTTACTGGAGGAATCAACTTATTCACAGATTTAACAGATTTGGAAACTACAACAGGCTTAATAGGCTCAGCCTTAGTTTCCTGTTTCTCAATGGGCTTAAATGGTTCAGCCCTGACATCAAGCTTCTTAACTGAGTCAACCTTAGGAGCCTTCAAATTTTCAGGCTCACTAGTCGATGCCTTAACTGGCTCAGGCATACTAGTAACAGGTTTTTTTTACTCATGTTTAACATTTTCGGCCGTATCATCTTGATGATACTCTGTTGGTGGTGGGACTTGATGAAAACCTAGTCCCTCCTTCCCAACTTGAGGCCTACTTATCCTTACTTTAACAGGTTTGACAGGTTTTGTATCTACTTGAGGAACAGTAGGTACAAAATCTTTGATGATTTCTTGTTGAGGCATAGGCAGATAGTCTTTTGGAGGTGGGACATGGTGATAACCAAGTCCTGCCTTACTTTTAGTATCTGTCCTTTGCTTTTGAAGAATTTCATCAAAAACGAGAGAGGATGTCGAAAAATTTGATAATTTCCGATTTAAAGTAAGAACTTCAGCCTGTGAATCAACAAGTTCCTTTTTAACAAAAGTTAACATATCTACATAACTTCCTATTTCATCTTGCTGTTCAAAAATTTTGGCTTTTAGTTCTTTCTTTTCTTCAAAAATAGCCGTTAATTTCTTTTCGGATGCCTTATAACTTTCTTTCAACATTTCATTATTTTCTGTTAATTGTGTTGATGCATATTAGGTTGTCTGTCAGTTGGTCTATCGAGTTGTAATAAGTGTCGTTAGTTGTATAGTGAAATATATTGTTTTTGTTATATGCGACACTTAAGTTTTAGGTTAGGCGTCACTTGCCTTAGTGACGCATAGCGTCACTTAGGTAAGTGACGCATGAAGACGGCCACATGCGACACTTCCATAAGTGACGCATGTCGGCTGACTTTTAGTATAAATACAAACCTACGGGTTTCCGGCTAGGGTTGACGAAACCCTAGCACCATTTGTCGACTAAGCAACATTGTAATCGTTGCCAATTCATATATACAAGCTGATATCTTCGTTTACATTGTTAATCATATTTGTTTCGGTTTGTGTTTATTGGTAATACACGCAATTGATTGATTCCGCCTGTCAATTGTGGTCAATTGTCATCTAGATCCACGTCAAAGGGCACTCTCAACTGGTATCAGAGCCTTTAGGTGATAATATTGACGTTTAGAAGGTGTTTTGGGGGGGTTTTGTTTGAATCAAGAATCAAGATTACATACGGATTTTGAGGTGCTAAGGTGCAATACAGACGATATTCTTCATCACTTACAGGTTTCGTCCATTAGGGTTCAAGGAATTTTCGTTAGGTTTACGAAAGTTCGAATTTTTTAGGGTTTTTGGATTTTGCAGCCGTTTTGCGACACTCGATCCGTCACTTGGACGCGTCACTTACTGCGGCACTACCTAATCCAAAATTAGGGTTATACCGTCACTTGAACGCGTCACTTGAAGCGTCATTTGAGGTTTATACAACACTTAACTTAAGTGTCGTGTCCTTTAATCCACCGTCACTTACGTGCGTCACTGTTGCACGTCACTTGACTCTCAAGCGTCATTTCTGTTAGTGACGCCTGTTTGATTTCTAGCGTCACTTCCTTTAGTGACGCCTTTTGATTTACTGCGTCACTTTTACTAGTGACGCCTATTTGTTTTAGCACGTCACTCAAGTAAGTCACTTGAGTGCGTCACTAATCTGATTGAGCGACACTTACTTATAGTGTCATCAGTCACTTCATCCGTCACTCGATAGCGTCACTTGCCAAGTGCCGCTAGTCGTTGCGACACTTCAGTGCGTCACTTACTAAGTGACGCCTGCAGTACTAATATTTTTCAAGCTTTTGTTTTTAGTGAAGTTTCAGGTATATCTTCAATGGCTGGTGTTGCTGATACAGAAGACATCAGAGGAATTAGGGATATGTTAAAACAGAATCACGATGTTGGTTCTAATAATAAACCTCCGTTGTTTTCGGCTGACATGGATTACGCATATTGGCGTGATCGATTTGAACAGTATATAAACTTCCACTGTCCAGAGCTATGGGGTCCACTCAAAGAAAAATATGTAGCTCCCTTAGCCGAAGGAATCTTTCCTCATCTTGCTCCGAACAAGCTCTACAAATCTATGACTTCGGAAGAAAAGAAAGACTATGATACTGAGAAAAAGGCACATGCGGCTATTTGTATGTGCCTAACCAAAGACATATTAAGACTGTTCAAATCACATGACAACGCATACGAACTTTGGAAAGCTATTGAAACTAGGTGTGGTGGAAATCAAAGATATAAAGCAGCTAAGCTAGAATTGATAAAAAAACAGTATGATATGTTTGATTCTCTACCAAATGAAACGGCTTCTGGAGTTTTTACTAGATACTCATAGTTGGTGAGTGAGTTGACAGAGGGAGGGTATAATTTTCCTCCACTTGAAGTAAATAAGAAGCTTTTGGATGTCTTGCCTAGTTCGTGGGATGTTAAGGTACAGCTTCTTAAGGAAAGTCAAGAATTAGCTACCATGAAACTGGATGAGCTAATTGGTATTCTTCAAGCTCATGCGATGGAGATGAAGAAGAGAGAATGCAAGTCAGGCGGTTTTGTTCAAGACCCGTCCTTATATGGAGGTAAAGTCAACACTGGCAAGACTTATGGTGGAATGGCTTTTGTCTCTTCTACAAGCTCTCCACTTCAAGCTCCATTGTATTCTTCTGGTGCTTCTCATCCAGTATATGTTTCTGGACCCTCACAGGGGTCACAACAGCAGGCTTCTGTCTCTCCTGCTATTCAAGAGCAGGCTGCCATTTATACAGCCTTTCTAAGCTCTTATAAGGATTTGGTTTCGCAACCAAATGCTACTTTGGAACTGGCCAAAGAAGATTATGCTCAACTTGACGATGATGATCTTGAGCATATGGATTTGAACTGGAACATTGCTATGATATCCAGGCGTGTTCAGAAATTCTTGCAACGAACTGGTCGCAAGAGTTTGGAGGGAGATGGCAAAACCAGCTTCGGTTTTGATAAAAGCAAAGTGAAATGTTACAATTGTCAGAATCTGGGACACTTTGCGAGAGAATGTGAGAAGCCTAAGGTTCCTCCATCTGGTTTCACAAAGCCTGATGCTCCTAGAACTCCGGAGAAGGATCAAGTGAAGCAAGCAACAGCAGATGCACTTGTTGTTTTTGAGCCAACAAGCACAGATTGGAGTATGTATGCTGAGAATTATCAGCAGTGTCTCATGGCTCACATTTCAAATGAGGTACGCAATGAACCTGAAGAACCTTTGAACTGTATGTCATGCATTAAGTTAACTGAATCCTTAAGATGCTTTCAAGCAGACAACGTAGACTTAAGAAAAAAGGTCGAAAAACTTAGTGACTCAAACAGATACCTAAAAGCAAATGAACAATTGTATGATAAGAAAATAGTGGCTTATCAACAGGACACGCTTAGGTATAAATCTAAAGTTTTTAGTCAACAGGATGCTATTGATAGTTATCTTGTTGAAATAGACCGTTTGAGAAAGGAACATTCTGATCTTAAAGATGAATATGATAAATATAAAAATAAGATTCTAGGTTCCTCCTCGTCTACTGTTGCCTTTAATGAAATTCTTAACAAGCAAAGGACAGATCACAAAACAAAGACGGGACTAGGTTATCATGTAGTCCCGCCTCCTACTGAATACTGTCCTATGCCTGTTAAGGAAGGCATCGAAGAGATTCCGGTTGACTATGCATTGTTATACGGGGTCAAATCTAAGGGTAATAAAGTTAACAAACAGGTGAAGGAGAAAACTAAACGGACAGAGTATCCCTCACCTCAGTTTGTTAAATCGGAATGTGAATCTCCAGTTAGTAATGAGGAGATTGTTGAGATTGAGGATATTACCGATGAGGAATATCCTGAGTTTAAAAGGAATGTTGAAGTAAAAGCTGAAAAGGTGTCAAAGGTTGAACCTAAAATTAAGGTTCAACCTAACAAAGAAAAAATTAAGGTTTTAAAATCAAAATCTCAAACTTTACAGTCACCTGTAAAGATTTTGCAAAATAAACCTTCTACTTCAACCTCTCAACCTAAACAGGAAATTTCTAAGACGTGCATGAAATGTGCATGTTCTAGAAACGTTTCTTCATCCCCGGTGATAAATCCTCAGCCTCAACCAGCTGTTGAGACTAGAGCATGTTTTTTACTACAAGAGACAAGGACATCTAATTCGTGAATGTCCCAAATTGTCTCATCAGAATTACGGAAGAGAAATGCCTAGGACATCTGTTTTCAGAAATTCTTTTTCAAGATCTCCTCCTAGGCGTTACTCTGTCTCTCCCATACCTGCTGTAAAACCGAGTAATGTTGGGCAAAAACCTTTGCCAAAACGAGAGCCTGACATTACTCCAAAGCCAAATTCCGAACCATCCAAGGTTTGGAAAAGAAAAGAGTCTACTGTGGACTCTAGTGTCATCAATAATAACACATCAGATACAAAATCTGATTTGCTTAAAAATAAAGTCTTATCTGATGTGATTATTGTTGATGACTGTGGTCGACCTAAGTCTGTCAAGGCTTGGGTCACCGTTTCTCACTAATCTCCTACTTTATGTGTTGCAGCAGTCAGAACGCGTTAAAGACAGTGAATGGTTTGTAGATAGTGGCTGTTCGCGACACATGACAGGCGATGTGTCCCTTTTGACGGATGTTAAACCACATTCTGGAGGACATGTTGCATTTGCGGGAGATACTGGAGGAACCATTTCGGGTAAAGGGACCGTAACTAACGGGAAAGTTAGCTTTGAGAATGTGAACTATGTGGCTCAACTGACCCACAACTTGCTAAGCGTATCACAAGTATGTGATAAGGATTACACAACAGCGTTCACAAAGACGGAGTGTGTGATTTTGAAGCCGGGTTTCGTTATCCCCGAGGAATGGGTGCTTTTAAGGGCGCCACGGAGAAACGACACCTACGTTATGAATATGCGAACCGTGGAGACTAAAGATGAGTATACATGTCTCCTTTCGAAGGCTTCAGAAAAGGAATCACTATTGTGGCATCGACGAATGGGACACATCCATTTTCGTAAGATGAACTTCTTGATAAACAATGATTTAGTAAATGGAGTCCCTAAATAGTCATTCGCGCTAAAAGACGACTGCGTCGCCTGCCATAAAGGGAAACTTCATAAGAAACCCCACAAGCCTAAATTAGTGAATTCCATTGCGGCATTATTGGAGCTATTGCATATGGACTTATTTGGTCCTATTTCTACCAAGAGCATAGGTGGAAAGTCTTATTGCTTAGTAGTCACCGATGACTACTCGAGATTTTCATGGGTGTATTTTCTGGGTGCAAAGAGTGAAACACCAGACATTCTGGTGTATCTGTTAGATAAGTTGGCAAACTTATGTAACTTAAAGGTGAAAAGACTGCAAAGTGACAATGGGACTGAATTCAAGAACTCTACTCTTGAGTTATACTGTGCCACGAAAGGCATTGACCATCAGTTCAGTGCCCCTCGAACTCCTCAACAGAACGGAGTTGCTGAGCGTAAAAATAGGACTATTATTGAGACAGCTCGGACTATGCTGGCTGATTCTAAGCTTCCTATAATCTTTTGGGCAGAAGCAGTTAGTACTACTTGCTATGTTTTGAATCGCGTGCTCACGGTTAAGAAGAAGAATAAGACATGCTATGAACTCTTCAACAACCGTAAGCCCACTTTGCAGTTTCTGGAACCTTTCGGGTGTCCGTATTTGATTATGATCTCCAAAGATAAAGTCTCGAAGTTTGGAGCTAAAGCAGTTGAAGGGATCTTCCTCGGATATTCAGTCAACTCTCCGAATAAACGAGTCTACATCAAATCAACTCACCAGGTGGAAGAGCATTTTGAGGTGAAATGCTTGCGATACACAGATCCTCCTCAAGGAACAGGTCCAGAATGGTTATTTAATTACAAGGACGTGTTCAATTCGTTTGACATACCCGAAGGACATGATGATGAGGATGAAATAGTTACTCTACTTCATGGTATAAGTTTGTGTCAAGACACTTCTACTTTAAAACCAGCATCTCCACCTACACCAACACCCACTACACCACTTCCAACACCTACTCCTACACCTACACCACTACCTATTTCATCCACATCATCGCCCACGGTTCCACCTTCGGATATTCCTTCGACTTCAGGAATACCTAATACAACAGAATATCCTGATGATCCAAACATGCCACCATTGGAGGAAGACGAGGAAGAAGAAATGGTCCATTCTCATCTTTTCTCTAATGAAGATGATACGGAACCTCCTGTGCAACCAGAAAGTCCTACTGCTCCTGCAACTAACACTGTTCCCGTCACTGAAGGGGACATGAATAATTTGGAGTTAGTACTTGCACCCGATCGAATCCCAGTCACACGTGTACACAGGGATCACCCCATTGATAATATTATCGGTGATCCTGATGCTGCTGTTCGAACAAGGCACCAAGTGCAGCAAAATCCGAATCAGGAAATGTTGAATTTGGTCACCCGGATAAATTCCTGTCATTTATCCCAAATTGAACCGAAGAAAGTTGATGAAGCCTTAAAAGATCCATCTTGGGTCGAGGCTATGCAAGAAGAGTTGCAGCAGTTCAACAAGCTGCACGTGTGGGATATAGTTCCATTACCCAAAGGTGCTCATTTAACTGGCACTCGATGGGTGTTTCGCAATAACATGGATGATAGGGGTATTGTAATTCAGAATAAAGCCCGATTGGTCGTTCAAGGATTCAGTCAGATTGAGGGCTTGGATTATGATGAAGTCTTCGCTCATGTGGCAAGACTTGAGTCCATTCGGATCTTCCTTTCATTTGCGTCTTACAAAGAGTTTTGTGTTCACCAACTCGATGTTAAGAGCGCATTTTTATATGGGAAAGTGGACACTGATGTCTACGTGAAACAGCCTCCTGGCTTTGAAGACCCTGAGCATCCAGAATACGTCTGCAAGTTAAACAAGGCGTTATATGGTCTTCATCAAGCCCCGCGATTATGGTACGAGAGGCTAACTACTCATTTAGTTAAGCATGGATTTGTTCGTGGAAATATCGATAGTACTCTGTTCATTCGCAAAGAACGGACTGGCGATCGAGAGGATATGCTACTCGTGCAGGTGTATGTGGACGACATTATTTTTGGCTCTACAAATGAAGCGATGTGCAAGCACTTTGAGGAGATCATGAAATCTGAGTTTGAGATGAGTGCGATGGGGGAGCTCAAATTCTTTTTAGGTGTACAAGTTGAGCAGTCTCCAAAAGGTATTTATATTCATCAGTCAAAGTATGTCAAAGACATGTTGACTCGATATGATCTGCTCAATTGTAAAACCTATGGGACTCCCATCGAGCTTAATCACAATCTCCGACTTGCTGAGGATGAAGAAGATTGCAAAGAAAAGGACTATCGATCAATGATAGGTTCTTTGATGTACTTGACTGCTTCTCGACCGGATATTGTCTTTGCGGTATCCGTATGCTCTCGCTTTCAAGCCAAACCAAAGGTGTCTCATATGAGGGCTGTAAAGCGAATCTTTAGTTATCTCAAACATAGACCCAATCTTGGTCTATGGTATTCAAATGAGAAATCCTTCGCTCTTTCTGCCTATTTGGATTCAGATCATGGCAGCTGCAGCATAGACAAGAAGTCAACCACTGGTGGATGTCAATTCCTAGGATCTCGACTAGTTTCGTGGCAGTGCAAGAAACAGACTACAGTTTCTTTCTCCACTGCGGAAGCTGAGTACGTTGCTGCTGCGAGTTGCTGCTCTCAGGTTCTATGGATACAGCATCAACTGCGTGATTACGGGTTACTTCTTTCTATGACTCCTATTCACATTGATAATACTGCTGCTATATCTATCACGCGCAATCCCGTACAGCACTCTAAGACTAAACACATTGAACTTAGGTTCCACTTTATACGGGATTGCTATGAAAAACACCTGATAGACCTAGTTCAAATAGACACCTTAAAGTAGAATGCCGACCTTTTCACTAAAGCCTTTACGCGTACTCGATTTAACGAACTAATCAACATGATTGGTTTAAGATTCTTTCTTGCTAAAAAG
Source organism: Pseudognaphalium luteoalbum (assembly GCA_963422505.1). NCBI lineage: Eukaryota > Viridiplantae > Streptophyta > Magnoliopsida > Asterales > Asteraceae > Pseudognaphalium > Pseudognaphalium luteoalbum. Next base: position 26,055,699 of record OY730193.1, read on the forward strand.
TAATTCGTGACTTGGATTGTTTTTAAAGTAATGTTTTATTTAAAAAAAAAAAAAAAAAGACGCAACTGCCACTCTTTATACTTTCTAGTATTAAAGAAATGCAAGGTTGCTACATTTTCAAAATAGACGTTGAAGTTGTGTCTGTAAACAACTTGGGATATGATAGTACATTGGGTGACATGCATAAAAATGGAATTTAAGGTTTATCTTGGATGTGTCAGTAGATTTATCTGACGTATTGAAAACAGTTTTTATAAACATTGTCTTCATCATACGATATTTTAGTAGGCATGGTATGCAAACCTCTTTGAGAAGTCTTAAGAAGCTTAATCATTAATTGTCTATTTCAAGTGGTATAACACCATTAGATGTATGACAAAAGTCTTAAATTCTTACTTATACTAGACATGCTTTCGTGAAAGATGTTTATTTGATATCATTTGGGGGTATATATTGATAGTTTCCTTTGTTATACGTAAGTATAGACCTGGCTTCTATTAATATATACTTTAAACTTAAGCAAACACATGTCAAAGTACTTGCAAAGTCTTTCTAAATAAGATACCTTACAAGGTCGCCAAAATGGTTTGACCAAGTCTGGTTTTGCTTAAACCTGAATCAAGCTATGTCGCTCTGTTGTACGTAAGTGCAGACCTGTCACCGCTGACTTGATTCTTAAAATTGCTTTTCTTATATTCTATCTGTAAATGGAAACATGGTCTATGTCTTAAGTTAAGATGTATATCTATGGTGGGAACTACAGCGAAATGCACATACCAATAATAATAAAATACCTCCTAGATGTGCGCATAAACATGTTTTAAGTGGTTAAATATACTAATAATCATTTTGAAATAATTTTTATAAGAAATGCTTTTAGTATGTCAAGTAAATTTAAAGAGGACAAATATACTTATGATCGAAATAACACTTACTGTTCCTAATAAATGCATGTTATTCCGATATGATCCCTAACCAGACTATATCAACTCCGTCACCAAAAAGAATGTATTCATTTTTCTAGTTATAAATTTACATTCTTGTATGTCTTTTATTTTCTCTAAGTTAGTATAATTTTAGTTATTATCCAAGTTACAGTTACATTTTCAAATTTGAGTACCGAAATCACATCGCGAAAATCGATAAAATCGCCAATTTTTCACTAAAAGTGAACTGCGCGTCACTTTCATAAGTGACGCTGTCAGTGACGCATACGATATTGCGTCACTCACTTTAGTGACGCAGTAAGTGTCGGGGTAAGCTACGCTATAAGTTCCGGGTTGAGTGACGCATACTAGGGTCGGTGTATAAATACCCCTTTCCACGACACTCAACCTCACCACTTTTCAAATACTTATACCGACACTTGCTCTGACATACCGTCACTTCGATTGTCTCTGCGTCACTAGCTCTGTGCGTTTTTCTTCGATTTGATTATGCATTCTGCGGCTTCTTATTGCATTCCAGTCCCATATTCTTGTTCCTCACATTCACACGAACTACTAGGTACTTACTTTAACCGTTAATTCTTGTTATTCATGCTGTAATTTGATTTAGGGTTACGGGTTTGGGTTTAAGTTTGAAATCGTTCGATTAAACCTTTGATTTGTAAATGTTTTCGTGTAATAAAGGGTGTGTAATACTCGTTTTTACCATGCGCACACCCTGGTAACTTCGATTTCAAAAACCCCCAATTTTGAAATCTGGGCATGAACAGTGACACGATGATCTTCATCGTTGCGTCACTTCGTGCGTCACTTACCTCAAGTGACGCTATTTGAAACCCCATACCATCACTTAATAAGTGACGCTTGATGTTGCGTCACTTCTTAAGTGACTCGTGTAGTGACGCATATAATTGCTTTAATTGTTAAGACCGTCACTCCTCCTAGTGACGCTTCTCAATGCGTCACTTCCTCAAGTGACTGTCTAAGTGATGTCTATTTCTATACGTCACTTATACCGTCACTTCTTAAGTGACTTCCTTAGGATACCGTCACTATGATAACTGTCGCATGTTCTTCACCCGTCACTTCGTAAGTGTCGTATATTTTAAATCACCAAATACAAACGTCACTTACATCAGTGACGCTTGATAGCGTCACTTCCAATAAGTGACGCTATACATTGATTTTAATTTTAAGTACTGTACAATACGACACTCCCTAAGTGACGGTAGTGGCCATGCGTCACTTACCATAAGTGACGCCTAAAGTCAAAATTCGTTTTTTAACCCTTCGGTGTTCGGGCTAACTCTATAACGATTTCGGTTATTTTTCTTTGTATTTTAGCTTACAGATGGCTGAGCTACAGAATTATTACCGCCGCACCAACACCCGTCACAACATCACGGCGTTTCTGGAATCAACGCACGCCAATTCGGCGCCTTTCAGGCCAATGATTAAGTTTCTACGCAGATCGAGGATCCATTATGCGATTACTGCATCGACTCCGGTTTACATGAACCAAATAGAGGAGTTTTATGATCATGCAGTGATAAGAGTTCAGGGCGATGTTCCCAGGATTGTTTCTACTATGTTTGGTGAGGAAATCGAGATCACCGAGAACTTGATTAGACGGGTTCTCCAGTTCACCGACAACTCCACGATGCCCACTATTTTCCCAACTACATTTATCTATGGAGGGCTTCAGAGAATGGGTTATCCGGCAAACCAGCTCTCTGATTTCAGGAAAAAGTACCTCTGCCGGGTTTGGAGGTATCTTTGCCATATTGTGATCGTCTGTTTATCTCCGCGAAAGGGGGGATATGACGCTGCCAGACACCTCACATTATCTCTCATGTTGGCCCTAGTTTACAACAAACCGTACAATTTCAGCGGTTACATTTTCGGCAACATGGTGGAGAATATCCGAGCTAGTAAGGATAAATGGCTGCAGTATCCGAGGTTTGTGCAGCTGTTACTGAATGATCTCAACCTTGAGATTGCACCGGATCAGAGGTCTCTTCTGGTACCGACGCCCATGCTTTTGCGAGTCTTCAATGACTGCAAGCTCGCGCCAAAGGGTGAGCCAGTTTTGGCTGATCGTGAACTCTTCGGGCACATAGTGAACGAAAACTATGTTGCGCCGCGCGATCATGGATTTGAGGATGAGGTCGTTCCTCCGGTCAACGAGGACGACTTGGTTGATGCTGATATAGCTCAAGACTTAGACGATATTGATCGTGTTGACCGAGTTGAGGCTGATTCTGATGATGGTGGGCCCACTCCACCCGATTCTGAGGGTGACGTGCCCCCACCAACCGCTCTTGATGGAATTCAACTTGCCGATCCTCGACGCTTCAAGCGTATACTGAGACGGATCTCTGCTGGCAGGGTCCATGTCCCGAGGAATCCGGGCAAACGTCCTGCTGGGTCTTCACCCTCTTATGCCGATCTACCTCTTCGTAGACGCCAGCGGACCACCGTGATTATTGAGGAGCCGACCTCTCAACGTCAACAACCACCACCTCCGTCTGACATGCCGTCTCTTCAGATGGTTTTGGCTCAGATGGAGCTTTTGGCAAAGCGGTTTGATGATCAGAAGGCTATTATTGAAGCTCAAGCCTCTCAGATCAAGGAATTGGAAGCTAGAGCTGCTACGGTTGACACTCTACAGCTTCAAGTGACGAATCTGTCATCTAGGTTGTTAGAGCTGGAATCCGTTACAAATGTTTCGGGGGAGGTAGGTCCTAGTGAGTTAGAAACAAATGTAACACCTTCCCCGGAACCAGAAAATGTACTTCCTTCTACTATTAATGAAAACATATCTTTGGATTACTTCGTTGAGGTTCAAGGTCAGGCAAGACCTATAGCGGTTGATTATTCATATGTAGATCTTACATATCTGCAAAATTTGATGAATGATAATACAACGATACCTGAGGAAGAGGTGATGAATGATCCTGTGGCAGAGGATTATTTCTTTGAAGGAAATGACGAAGTTGAGGTTGAGGGGGAGCAGCTTCAAAGTGATGAATGTTACGACGATGCTCCTATTATCGAATCGGATTCTTCAGAAGATGAATTAGGTCATGATTCTGAGACAGAGACCAATGAGCATTGAGCTTCTACAGCTCAATCTTCAATGATAAAGCCTGACATAGTGCTCAAACCTATAGTTGAGGTACCCGTTACTTGTAAATTCTACAAAGTCAGAACTGATTACACGGGTTTGATAAAAAGCTGGAAGTTTGACGAGAATAATTCGGTGTTTATGATTAAAAGAAGTGATGGCATTCAGTACTTCAACTTAAAGTTTTATAAAATAAGTACTTTGCCAAAATGTGAGCTTCAGAGATTATCTCAAATACCCTTGATTAACCGTGCTCGAGATTCACGTGCCGATTTCTTTCAAGTGGTTATCCGTCGGGAGATTAACAGCAAAAAGTGTAATCTGATTAAACCGACATTGGGTATGAGATATAAGTTTAAGAAGAAGTTGGATCCGGTTACACGACAACCAATTGTAAGGATGATCTATCCACCAGCAAAGTGCTTACAGAAGATACCTCGAGAGATCATTCCTTTGGACTTTTTGAATAGGTTGTTATACTGGGAATATGATGATATTACTGGTGAAGCTGTGATTGCTTTTATTCCAAAATAAGAACCAGCTATGGATTCGGGGTCTTTAGATGCAGATTTGGGGGTTGAAGAGAAAACAGCATGGGATGTTGTTCAACCTAAAAAGAGGTCTACTTGGGGTCTGAAGAGAAATAGATTTTGTATATTTGACCCTTTGAGTTTGATTAATCTCTCTGAACAAGATATGAAAAGACTACATCAGAACAGGATTCAGTTCAAAGAAAGAGATAGAGCCGAAGCGATAAAATTTCAGAAGATTATTGATATCTGCGTAGCCAATGGAGTACATGCTGGTGGTGTATTTCCTGCTGGCTGGAAATAAAGACTCAAAGAGTTTGAAGATTTTGAAGACCAAGCTGAAGACACGGGGGAGTTTGTTGATGCATATTAGATTGTCTGTCAGTTGGTTTATCGAGTTGTAATAAGTGTCGTTAGTTGTATAGTGAAATATATTGTTTTTGTTATATGCGACACTTAAGTTTTAGGTTAGGCGTCACTTGCCTTAGTGACGCATAGCGTCACTTAGGTAAGTGACGCATGAAGGCGGTCACATGCGACACTTCCATAAGTGACGCATGTCGGCTGACTTTTAGTATAAATACAAACCTACGGGTTTCCGGTTAGGGTTGACGAAACCCTAGCACCATTTGTCGACTAAGCAACATTGTAATCGTTCCCAATTCATATATACTAGCTGATATCTTCGTTTACATTGTTAATCATATTTGTTTCGGTTTGTGTTTATTGGTAATACACGCAATTGATTGATTCCGCCTGTCAATTGTGGTCAATTGTCATCTAGATCCACGTCAAAGGGCACTCTCAAATTGTGAAATAGTAGCATTAAGGCGTTCGTTATCCTCTCTACACCTATTAAACTGGTTAGTAAGTTTGATGCATGAAACACAAGATAAAGGTTCATCATCTACCTCATGAACCTCAGCCATTAGCGCAGTGTTTTCTTCTTCTTCATCAGCTGCATCTGACCAGCTGTTGTCCCATGGAGTTTCTGTCAGCATTAAAGCAGCTGACACCATGGCTTTCTCTTCTGCCTTAGTTGGGGAAGGCTTGGTAAGACCTGAAGATGGTGTCTTATTCTTTTCACATTCACGAGCAAAGTGTCCATAGTTCTGACACTTATAACATCTCACCTTCCCTTTATTGAAACCAATGCCTTTTTCACCCGGATTATTCACAGAAGTTCTACCGGTTTTCTGCAAAAAATTCTTCACTCTCCTTATCAGCATAGCCATGTTCCATTTTAAATCCATCTGCGACACTATTCTCCAATTCCTCTTGATCAATTTGACCAAAATCTTCATCAGAAAAGTCACCAGCACAGGCTAAGAATGCTGAAAATGTGGAAGAATAATCTTCACCAGAAGAGAATCCAGAACTCTGAGAATAAGTACCACCTGATGGAGTACTAGTAGATGCATTTCCACTAGCATTGCTAGCGATAAATGTGGTAACTGTAGGCTTGTTTAAAGATACCGGAACATCAACTCCATATAATTTTGGATTCTGGAGATGTGAAGTGGCCTTAGTCTCTTTTCTTTGCATCTCAAGAAGCTCAGCTTCAATGTGACCTATAAGATCTTCGAGCTCCATATCCATGATATCTTCATCTCTTTCCATCAAGAGCACTCGAGTATGCCACTTCTTAGGAAGTGAATCTAGAAGTTTCTTGTTTACATCATTACACTCAAGAACTACACCTCCTTCCATTAACTCAGTGACCAATTGGGAATATCTGCTGCACAAATCTTCCAAAGACTCATCCTGAAGCATATCAAAAACTTCGTACTGCTTCTTAATTAGATCAATCTTTTTCTTCTTGTATTGATCACTACCACCACATTGCTTCTCAAACGTTTTCCAGAGATCATATGCAATCTTATGTTGCCTCAATTGTCTCATGATAGGTTGAGGCAATGCCATAGTGATTGCAGCATGGGTTTTTCTTTCCATATCAAAAGCTTTACGTTCCTCAGGAGTTATTGATTTAATTGACTTCTCAGGAACTGGACCATTGAAGACTCCTGTTCTTAGAGGACGTTCATATCTTTCCTCTAAATATATCATCATTTCAGGGTCATTTAATCCAACATAAGACTCGAAGCGTTGACGCCAATCAGAATAACTCATTCATGGCATATACATTGGACGTTTGTTTCCGGATCTAACCTCATTGTTTTGTTTCAACATTGCTCCAACAGACTGAATAGAATGTGCTGAAGATGATGTCATTTTAAATTACCTGCAAAACAATCAAAGACACAAAGAACAAACTATTATGCGACACAAGTATGTGTCGCAGAAGGTTCAAGCGACACAAAGATTATGTCGCAGAAAATATAGAATTCTAAAGTGTCTTGTGACGCAAATATTATGTCGCAAAAGATAGCGACGGAAGAAAACCAAGTCTTATATCGCAAGCTTGTGTCGCCTAAATGAAGGCTTATGTCGCAAACCAGATTAAGCTTGAGTCGCAAGCTTATGTCGCCAAATTAAAGGCGTATGTCGCAAATCAGGATAAGCTTGAGTCGCAAGCTTATGTCGCCTAATTAAAGGCATATGTCGCAGTAACCCTAGACGCGCCACAAAAGTTATGTCGCAGAATAGTGTCGCAGAAACGGCTGACCAGCGACCAAAAAACCCTAAAATCAAAAATTCTCGATAACCTAACAAAAATTCACGACTGGAGGACGAATAATAATCCCAAAATCTTCCAGAAACGCCAAATACCAATTTCTAAGCACCTTTCAATGAAGATTTTAACTCAAACTTGTTGTCTTTATCCGAGAAACGTATCAAAATAGATTCAATAACGCCAAATCCTGAGATTTAGGCTCTGATACCACTTGTAGGACCCCTGTACCGGACCTAACTGAATCCCTAATGATCAAACGTAGTGCGGAATCCCACGATTGATAACAAAACGTTAAACGAATAACCAACGAATTAAACACAAAGTATAACAATTGAATACCAAAAGTCGATCAGCTTATATTGATTATAACAGTTACAATATGCTCTCTGATCTCACAAATTCGTCAACCTTAACCAATGAGCCGTACATGTCTATTTATACTAAACCTAATCTGACCTTTGCGACACAAGCTGTGTCGCCAAGCCGACTCATGCGACACAAGATGTGTCGCCAGGTTGACTATTGCGACACAAAGACCTTGTGTCGCCAAAACACAAAATGTAATTAACAAACGTTATAACTAACGTAATTACACATCAAAACGCATTACAGACTTAGACCAACTGACAGACACACTAAGATGCACCAACAGGTTACTGCGGAGAGTCACCCTGTTGAGCGATCCCCGATCAGGTGGCTCAGGTACATGATGATGGTGAGCTTATTAAGGAGATATTGATCAGTTTACAGAACCTAGATACTCACCTTCTCACTCCTCTACCGCCAAATCCATCACTGTAACCGTAGGGTCATGGCATGAGCACCCACTGTGCGCGAATTAACCTGGATGGTGGCTATGTCCGTTGTAGATTTACTTTCAATATTGATTTGAGGAAGGATTTCTAGGGATGATTGTACGGAGATTATGACACCGGATACTTAGATTCCATGGTGAGACCGTGAATTCATGTTTATTTACAACTAATTACGTATTGATAACGTCATGTTGATAATCGTTTTTTATTGTTTACAACATATTGACGGTTAGTCGTATATGTTGATGACTTTGAGGTACCTGATGTGGACCCGACCAAGTCAGCTTTCAGTGGCATTTCAGTGGTCCATTATGCCGCTAGGATTTATGAAATTTATTCCTCATTTCTTGAAGTGTGACAAGGATGCACCTGTAAAGAATACGAAGAAACATGGTCAAATCAACAAGAAGAAGAAGAAGAAGAAGAGGGAGTATATATGCAGGATGTAGAGTATTGTCGCATCCCTATCGGTCGGTCGGATTTGACTCCGGTCGTTTTTCCAATAGCAACAGGGACGGCGAACACTGTATTTTAAATTTATAGAGCTGGGGACCTAAGCTTTACTACGACTTGTATAGCAGCAGTATGACCTAGGGTCGTTCTTCAAGCTAATCGTATTGTGAAATGGAAATGTCAAGACAAATTGTTCAATTTAGTGATGGGTCTTTAAACAAGTTTTTAGTGGGGTTTTTGTTACTTAGACCACTCCCATCAGTGACTGAAACCGACTGAAACTGACAGAGCCACGTCAGCGCCACGTCAGCTTTTTCCACAAACTGACTGAAACTGACTGACCACTCCCATCAGCACTCCGTCACTTCATTTTCTGGGACCCACTGACTAATTAATTAATCAATCTAAATTCAAAAATTCAAATAAACAAAACAATTTAAATAAAACACACTTCATTAAAAATAAAAAAATTACAAATTTCCTAAAAATTAAAAATACAATAATTTTTAAATAAAAAAACTACAAATCCTAAAAATTTAAAATTACAATAATTAAAAACTACAAATCCTAAAAAAGAAAAAGTGCAATAATTAAAAACTACGATTCATAAACTAATCTAATCGGAGCCCGATTCCTCATTGTCGTTTGCGTTTTCCTCCTCGTCTTCATCGGACTCGCCGGCGGTATACTGTTGTTCGTATTATGATACGACTTCTTGGCGAGCAGATTTGATCATTTTGAGCTCTTTTTTAGACGGCTTTTTTCCAAGTGTCTTAGCAAGAAAAGAAATAGCTTTGTACGCCGCCTTTTTCATTGCGTTTTCCTTGATCAACTTGATAGCTTCTTGTTGCGCTAAAGCGGTTTGTTTCACTGCATCAAGTGTGTCAATCTTTTCCGAACGAACACTTCGCGAAGACGAACCGGCGGAGCTAGAAGCCGTACTTTTGGCCGCTTTTTGGCCTGCTGGACGGCGGATGTAATCGTCTTGAAACAACCGTTTCATGTTTGCATCTAGAGCAGAATGAACCGGCTCGTCGTCTATGTCAAGATCAGTGACAAAAGGTGCGAAGGTGTCTTCGTTAGCCATCACCCCCGGCTCAGCAAAGAATTTTGGGTAACGTTTCAAAACATTCCAAGATGATTCGTAGATGAAAGCACGTTTGACTTGCTTTCGGAATGCTTTTCGGGCCGCCGTTAAGACGTCGTTTTCGTCGGCACCGCTTTGTGGTTGAATCTCCTTGTAGTGTTTGTAGATGCCTTGGAAAGTATTGGAATCGTGTGAAATCTTGTTCCACTTGCCGGTAAGTTGGTTGAGGTTGCGCTCGCGTGAAGCTGCCACACAAGAGTTGTAACCGGCTTTGACTTTAGCCCAAAACGACTCGTTTGTTTGATTTCTTCCTTGGACCCCATTCTCGGAATAGTGGATCCACCTCTCCGCCAAGATTCTTGCCTCCTCATCAAGCCATCGTAGTTGTTTGCGTTTCGGGTCGCCGGCGGGTTTGTTTACTCCTTGTTTTGGCCTTTTTTGGATCTGCACCGGGTTCGGTTTCAATGTCGGGTTCGGACTCGGGTACAACTTCTTCATTTTTGGGTTCGGCCTCGTCAGAGCTTTCTTCCAACGTTAGAGGAACGGTGAAATTGGTTTGGTGAAAGTGAGCATTCGAAGTGGCTGGTGAAAAGTTGGGTGGTTGTTGTGGTGACCATTGTGTGTGGTGGTAATGTGGTTGTTGTGGTGACCATTGTGTGTTTTGGTACCACCCGGGGTGTTGGTAGTTGTTTCTCGGATCATCGGCGCCAAGGTTGAATGGTTGAGCAATCGATGGGAAGGCGGCATATTGTTGATGTTGAGAAGAGGAACCGGAAGATTGGGTGTTTGGTTGTGATGGGTTTGAATTCGGTGGAAAAACGGCATATTGTTGAGGTGGTTGGGAGGAACCGAAAGCTTGGGTATTTGGTGGTGACGGGTTTGATAACGGGTTGGTGAACAAAGCTTGCCACATATCATGGCCAACACTTTGTGAATCTTTCTTTTTGGTTTTGGATTTGGGGTTTGATTTGTTGAAGCTTGACATTTTTGTTGGAGATAAATGAGAAAGTTGGATGGTGGGTGAAAATGGGTAAGTTGGTAGTGGTATTTAAAGGTGAAAAGTGGGTTTTTTTAAAAAAAAATATTATTTTTTTGAAAAAACGGCCATATGATCGTTTGTTTTTTAAAAAAAAAAATTAAATTTTTTTTTTTGGTCAAACGGCTAGATTCTCAACAGAAAAAAAAAATCTGTTGGGCCCAACCACCTCTCGTCCCCTCGTCGCCAAACCGAAGAAGTAAAACCGACGGCCGAACCGACGAGTCCGTGCCATCGGCGTCGGTCTCGTCGGTTCAAACCGACGGCCACCGACGATTGGCGATGGGAGTGGTCTTAGGTCAGTAATTAAATAAAAAGTAAATAAATGAAAAAAATAGAAATAGGGATGTAATCAGTATGGAGGAGATGTGTTTGTTATGACTTCGTTAGCTTATGCGGGGGTGATGCTAGGGTTTTGATATAAAAACGTCTTTTAAAGGTTTGTGTCTTACCTGAGCTTAATTGTTCGTAGTGTAAACACTAGTACCTTACTGATTGGGGAGGGGGGGACCAACCAGTATGTCACTGAGTACTAGGCCAAATTAAGTCTGATCGGAGGAGGATGCTCAACTCTTCAATGTTATCCAGTGATGGAGTAACGACCCTTCTTGGAATGTTAGTTCCCGGGAGCATGAGATAGAGTAGCATACCCACTAGGGTTCCGACCTTTCTTAACACTACGGGGACAATGAAGTCAGACAAGGCATCTAAGATTAAGACTTGGTTTGGTGACTGTTAACTTTACATTAATGGTTATATTTCAGTCTAGAGCTTTTCATCACGGTGTATAGTGCGATTATGCATTTCCACAGTTTTCCAAACCTGAGAGGTACTAACGGTGTACAGTGCAATTAAGCATTTCCACAGTTTTCCAGCTCTTGGGCATACTAACGGTGTACAATGCGATCAAGAATTTCCACAGCTTTGAAAACAAACCAGGATGTGATACAGTCTTCAACCACCGACATTTCCTTAGCTTCCACGTATTTGTAATCCACCAATGGTGTTTCCAACGTTATACGAAGTACAGTGCCGTTACTGTGGTCTTTCCGGTATCACATACTTTATGGCCACTCTAGACAAGTTTAACTAAGTTTGTATTAAGGTTCAACCATCTATGATATAAACTAGCCCTCACTTTTCCCAATAAATCCCTGATTGATTCACGGTGTACTATACGAAAGGTTAAACAGTATTTCCACAGTTACACAATTCATACCATGTTGTTAATTTTAGAAAACATAGATAGGTAGAGACCATTTGATCAAGGTTCGCGACTCCTTGTCACAAAGGTTCTAACCACGTATAATTGAAGGAAAGGCGATATTGGTTTAGAAATTCATAAATGCAACGTTAATAGACCACCGGTTTTCATTTTATAATACAATTGGGAACATTAATTCCACAACGGATTGTGCACACGACTTTCATAGCTTCCACATTCCGTACTCCACACATAAGTGATGTTTCTGGCGCTATACAAATGAAAGCCGTATAACGCTACCTTCGTTATTTCATAATGTTATTATCCCAATCGAATGTTTAAAGTAGCATTACCCCGTACATATATAAACTAACTACATCATAACAAACACACAAGGAAACTACTCACTACGCATAATAACAGATCCTAAATCTAGCATAACAACAATAGCAATTATCATTATAATAGATAAGGAGAGAAGTAACCGTTAATAAAGCGTAGATTGAATAAGCGTTTAGAGAGAGAGTACAAGCAGAATATCCTTGACAATATCCTTGAATAAGCGTAGATTGAATATCCTTGACAATATTACAATAAAATCCCCAGAACTATTCCCTATGCTATTACAAAAGTAGCCCCTCCGTTAGTTTCAGTTAAATATTAACTGAGAACTAACTGATGCTAACCCTAATTTTAGAGAGAGAAAGGAAAGAGAAAGAGAGAAAAGAGAGAGAGAGAGTGTGTGTGTGAGAGAGAAATTGAAAATGAAGAAATGATTGGAATGAAGAGGTGTGTTGGAATGAGGAGGGGGTATCCACTATTTATAGACAAAGCTCCAAATCACACGTACAACTCGCGAAACAGCACGTACAAGCAAACGAAGCACACAAGGGGGAGCAGGGGCCGTATACGGCCTTCATAGGTCCGTATACGGTGTATTATGGGCCATATACGGTCTATGGTGGGCCGTATAAGGTTGCCAAGGCCGTATACGGTCTTCATCTGATTCTGTTTGTTGCTTAAAACGTCCATACCTCCTTCGTTATGCGTCCGTTTGACCTGATTCTTTCGCCTGCGGATTCGTAATTCTGTTACGCTTCTAATGGTACCAATTTCACCAAAATTGGATGAGTTAAGCTCAGGCGTTGCCGGAATGACTTTAAACCGTTCTGAAAGTGTAGTGTGTTCTCCGTTCTAACCGATTTGCATGATTCTTGATTTTCCCGTCTCGATTTTACCTATTACAACATACCACAAGTTTAGAATATGTTTATCATAAGATAAATGAGGTTGCGAGAATTGGTGCTTATTTGCTCTGTTTTGCTCGTTATTCGGATGTTTTTAGTGACTTTTGTAGCAACACCTATACTTTTAGCACTTTAGTGAACTTTGGTAAATAATGATTGTTTTGGAATGTTTTCACTAATGATGTGCCCAAAAAGTGTGGAATATTAACCTTAAAAACATGACTTTTTGAGTCACATCAAGTATGAAGGCAAGTATGTTGATTATGCGGGTTGCATGGTGTATGTAGATGGTAGTCGTGCCCTATACCCAACATGGTGAGAGTGTTGTTATGTAATTAAACAATATATCATGTTAGCTAAATATACGATTGTATTATCCATTATCAAATATACTTTTAACAACATACGTTGATATTGATCCCCGTCTACCTCCCGAAGGCCGCGCACTAGATCCTATTGGAGTTGGATCTTATTGAGTTTGATGTGATGATATATGATAGCTTGGTAGGTTGTGGTTCATATGATGAGCGACTCAAGGTTTAGGAATTATTGGGTGCGCCTCCCCAGTTATTTGAGAGCCATAAATTATTGGACGCACGTGGGATGTGAGAGATATTACTTAAAGAAAACGTTGCAATTTACCGTTTGTACCCAGATTATCCTCTGCAGGGATGCTCACTAGGCGACTGTGGAGTTTGGGTGTGCATCAACATGGAGAAGGTGGTTTGTAAACTAGATGTAAATGTGAATGGGTTGACCAAAGATATAGCTTGGCTGTACAGATTGAGGATGATGGATCTATTTTTCAGGGCACATTACGATTATTCACCCATGCTGTCGCCAATTCCAATCGTCCAAGAGGAAAACACTTAGAGTTATGCATTATATATTGTGAATTCATGGTAATGACGAAACTATGCTATGTAATGACTCTTTGTTTTTCAAGTGTTTCATTTTCTCCGGAGATCTACAAAATGAAATGTTTTATATTTATGAATAAAAACATAAAAATAATAACGTAACCTCTTTAGTAACAAGAAGAAAACTTCAATAGTGTTAAAACTTTTCTTTTTTACATAATTTAGAAAATAAAAATAGTGAGGATAAAACCTACAATCTACTTAAACGTTCATAGCCATTGACATTAGTGTTAAAAGATATGCATGGAGTTGCTTGATTTGGACAGCTTTATATTTGATTTGGATTAATAGAAATAATAAGGTTTTCAGGAACTCAAATATGGTGGAAATTGATTTGTTGGTGAAGATTAAATTATGGTCATTTAAGTGGCTAGCAAATAGAGACAAGTCTTTTAATTGGTCATGGGATCAGTGGAAGAATTAAGGTGTATGTCATGCAACTGTTGTTCTTCATTTCTGATGTTGTTAATTTTATTTCTGGGTATGGAGATTTTCAGGTGCTGCTTGAAGTGTTCGTGGGTCGCAGAGCTTGTGGTCAATTTATGGATGGTACCTAGTGTACTAATTGTGTATGGTTCTGTCTAGCTTTTCTAGTCATTTGAAAGATTTTAATATGTTTGTTTCATGTAGTGTTGTTTTGGATTTGATCATGCTTTGTTTGTTTTGCTATTAAATCAAATTACTACTTGTAATTTGGGTTGAGAGTCTTGTTGTTATTTCCGTTGTTCTTCTGTACTTTTGATTTTGTTTTGGTAATAAAATTGTCCACCTCTTCCAAAAAAGGGTGCGTTTGGTTTAAAATTAAATATAACTATGCGTATGAAATTGATAGATGGTTGGTATTGGTATGCATGTCTAAGTTTGATTCCTGTATTTTTACTTCTAAATAAACTTACAAACATGTAGAGTTATGAGTTAAAACTCTTTTGTGTAAATATTGTGCTAGTTATGTCAATAAGTAAACTAGGAGGACTTAAAGAGTAAATTATGTTAAGAATGGTTTAAGAGTTAGTTAGAAGGTTGTTACGTTAGTTAATAGCTGTTAGTGGAGTCAATGTATATATTCATAGTCTGTAAGCATTTCATAATTGTAATCTTGATAATCAATTACAATTTTCTCTCTCTAAATTTGATTAAGCTTCCGCGTTCTTATGGTATCAGAGCTATGAATCTAATGATGCTTTAATTTCTTTAACCTAATTGATTAGATTAACAATTATGTTAATCGATTTGATCAATTTTAGGTTTTCGATTACGAATTAGTTGATTACATTACTTGTAATCGAATCGAATCGTTGAAATAAAGCTCAGTAACTAAAGAATCATAATCAATTTCGTATCAATGGTGAATACGGAGATAAATATGAACAGTGTTCAAAATTCTTCAAGTTCATCAAATTTAATCAACGATCCATTGTATATTGCAAGCTTGGATCATCCTGGCATGGTTTTGACGAATACGCCTTTCAATGGAAGTAATTTTCTTGGCTAGAGTCGCACAGTTAAAATGACGTTCGGTGAAAAATTGAAACTAGGTTTTATTGATGGAACCTGCACGAAACCTGTTGATGATGAAGTTAATCTTCAAAGATGGATACGTTGTGATTATATGGTGATTTGCTGGATCTTGAATTCTTTGGTTAGTGAACTTTCTTAAGCATTCTTATATGCTCAATCAGCTTCTGAGTTGTGGAAAGAAATTGCAGAGCGATATGGTCAAAGCAATGGACCACTGATCTATCAACTTGAAAGAGAATTAAGAAAGGTAACACAAGGAAATCTTAGTGTGGCTGCTTATTTCAATAAATTGAAACGTTCCTGGGATGAACTACATAAATTTGAATGGCATTCCTACTTGTTGTGGAAAAATGAATGAGTGCACTTGTGGTATTGTGGCTAAATTTCTTGAGATTGAGAGCAGGTCAAAACTAGTGCAATTCTTAATGAAACTCAATGATGAGTATGAGTCAGTTAGGAGCCAAATATTGTCAATGGATCATCTTCCAAATGTGAATAGAGCATACTATATAGTACAACAGGTTGAAAATCAAAAACAAGTAACAAATAATTTTGTTGAGCCTACTGCATTCTTTGCTAACACTAACACTGCTAAGACTGCAAATTACATCAAGAAGGATACCAAAATAAGCAAACCAAGTGAGAAAAGGCATTGTACATATTGTGATGAAGATGGTCACATTTATGAGCAGTGTTTTGAAAGGATAGGTTATCCTGATTGGTACAAGGGCAAGAAAGGCAAAAAGAACACTAGACTTGCAGAACATGTAACTATTGATCATAACACACCTTTTGATATGGAATCTGAAAATGAGTTGGGTCAATACAATGGCTTGGATCAGAAGTTAGTTGCAACAGTGTGTCATGAGATGAGGAAGATTTTCAAGGATAATCCTGGTGCTTCAACATCACATGCAGGTATAAGATCTTTCAGTTCTTGTTGTTATGCATCTGCACATAAGTCATTTGCATTTTCTTGTGGTAATGGAATTAACATCAAAGAGGATTGGATGCTAGATACTGGTGCTTCTGATCACATGTCACCTAATCTCAATTTATTCCATTCCATCATAAGACTCAAGAAACCTATTTTTGTCAAAATGCCTGACAAAAGGTTTAAAGTTGTTTACACTATAGGTCATGTCAAAATCAATCCACTTTTAACTCTTCAGATTGTATTTTACTTTCCTGATTTTGAGTTTAATCTGTTTTCAGTTGGCAGACTTATTCAATCTCAATTACTCATTGGTATTTTCTATCCAAATTGTTATGTTTTTCAGGACCCTTCAACTAACAACATTGTTGCTGTTGGAAAAGGGTCAGGATGTCTATACACATGCAAGGCAACCACTGAAATACCTACCTCTCCTTTCTCTTCTAATGTTTTACCTTCTCATGTTTTACATTTCAATAATCTTACGAACAATTGTGATGTAAGTAATCTTGTTGTCCCAAAGAAATGTCTTACACTTGATACCTTCCATGCAATAATGGGTCATACTTCTTTGTCCAAAATGATTCACATTGATGATTGTAAATCATTTGATGCATCTTCTTTTGTTTGTGATACTTGTATGTTATCAAAACATCACAAATTACCTTTCCCTAGAAGTTGTATTACGACTACATCACCATTTGAATTAATCCATGTTGACTTGTGGGGACCCTATAAAAAGGTTGCACTAAATGGGGCACATTATTTCTTCACCATAGTTGATGATAAAAGTAGGGCTACTTGGACCTACTTAATTCACACCAAAGATCAAATTTCATCTATTCTTTCCAGTTTTGTATCTTATGTTGAGAATCATTATAAGACTACACCCAAATTTCTAAGATCTGACAATGGGAGTGAAATAACCAATAAAACAGTCTTAGCCTTCCTACAATCTAAAGGGATAATTCACCAAAAATCTATGGTTTATACCCCACAACAAAATGGTGTGGTGGAACGTAAACATAGACATTTATTGGAAACTGCAAGGGCTATTAAACCACATGTTGGTTTTCCAGATAGTTTTGTGGGACACTGCATACTTGCAGCTACCTATTTGATCAATAAAATGCCAATGCAGTCTTTGTCCTGGAAAACACCATTTGAATTACTTCATCATAAACCTCCTCCTTATGATCACCTTAAAGTTCTTGGTTGTTTATGTTATGCAGTTATTACAAAACCTACCAAGGATAAATTTGCCCCCAAATCTGAAAAGTGTGATTTAATAGGATATCCCCCAGGTCAAAAGGGTTACACTTTGTATAGTTTATCTTCCAAAATTGTGTTTAATAGTAGAGATGTTATTTTTCATGAACACATTTTTCCTTTTAAACAATCCAATTCTATTCCTGTTTCCACTAGTCAATCTTCTACTACTACTTTTCCTTTTTCTGACAATTCTTGTGATGATCCATTGGATCTTATTCCTCCTCCTACTTTTCTTGATCCTACTTCAACTGTATCACCCTCTGCTTCTGTTGCTACTCATTCTGTATCAGCACCACCTTCTGATTCATCTACTGAACCCATTTATCATGCATCACCTTCTGTCCCAACTTCTGTTTCACATTCTGAACACATTTCCCCTGCATCATTTTTAGTGTACCACTTAGAAAATCTACTAGACAAACAACCAAACCTGTCTGGTTAAAGGATTATTTAACTTTAAATGCTAATAAGAAGTCTAAAGTCACATATCCTTTATTTACTACTTCTGATGTTAGTTCTATTCCACATGATCATGTGGCTTTTTTGGCAAATGTCATGACTTACACAGAACCTAGTTCTTATTACCAAGCCTCTAAAGATCCTAATTGGATTGATGTTATGAATGAAGAACTTTAAGCTTTAGAGGTTAATGATACTTGGGCCTTAACTACTCTACCTATTGGTCATAAGCCTATTTCCTCCAAATGGGTTTATAAAGTCAAATATAAACCAGATGGTACAGTTGATAGGTTTAAGGCTAGACTAGTAGTAAGAGGTTTTAACCAAAAGGAGGGTTTGGATTATAAACATACTTTTAATCTAGTGGTTAAAATTGCAACTGTCGGGGTTCTTATAGCTTTAGCCACAGCAAAAGGTTGGTCTTTATATCAACTTGACATCAATAATGCTTTCTTGCATGGTTTTATTGATGAAGACATATACATGTTACCTCCTGAAGGGTATACAAAGGTTGTTAATGGTCAATTATGCAAATTGAAAAGATCCCTCTATGGCCTTAAACAAACTTCTAGACAATGGAATCATGAATTTTCTAAATTCTTGATAAGTCTAGGATTTGTTCAATCCAAAAATGATTATTCACTATTTGTGAGAGATCATCATGGTGAATTCACTGTTGCTTTCGTCTATGTTGATGATGTTTTACTAACTGACAATTGTGAACAAGCAATATTGGATACTAAGGCAGCCATAGACACCAAATTTACCATTAAAGATTTGGGCTTAGCTAAATATTTCTTGGGTATAGAGATCTGCAGAACAGATACATGTACTCATCTCAATCAAAGGAAATACATTGTGGATCTTTTAACTGATGCGCGTCTTACTGGTGCTAAACCAACAGATTTTCTTTTGCCTCAAAATTTAAAGTTGTCTTTAAACAAAGGTGATTCACTTAAATCACCAGAGTCATACAGAAGATTAGTTGGGAGAGTTCTTTATCTTACTATGACTCGGCCAGACATTTCATATGCTGTCCAGCATTTAAGCCAGTTTGTTTCTGCACCTAAAACCCCACATATGGAGGTTGCCCTTCATTTTTTGAGATATTTAAAAGGCACAGTCTCAAAAGGCCTGTTTTATTAAATTCAACCTACTCTTCAAATTACTGGTTTTACAGATGCTGATTGGGGTTCTTGTTTGATGACAAGAAGATCTTTAAGTGGCTATTGTATATTTCTGGGGCATGCTTTAGTTTCTTGGAAAACAAAGAAACAGCCTACGATTTCTAGATCTTCAACTGAGGCAGAGTATAGAAGCATGGTTGTCACTACCTGTGAGCTTCTATGGTTGAGTTATTTATTGAAAGATTTAAAAGTCAATGTTTGTTTTCCTGTCACTCTCTTTGGTGACAATAAATCTGCTCAACAACTAGCTGCTAACCCTTGTTTCCATGATAGAACCGAGCATATGGACATTGACACACATTTTACAAGAGATTAGGTGCAAGATGGTTTTTTCAAACAGTATTCATCCCTTCACATTTGCAACTTGCTGATTTAATGACCAAAGCCTTGGGAAAGTTGCAACATTCCAGTTTATCTCACAAGTTGGGTCTTTCTGAGTCTCCAACTTGGGGTGGGGGGGTGGGGGGGGGGGGGGGGGGGGGGATGTAGAGTTATGAGTTATAACTCATTTGTCTAAATATGGAGGACTTAAAGAGTAAATTATGTTAAGAATGGTTTAAGAGTTAGTTAGAAGGTTATTACGTTAGTTAATACTCCATCCGTCCAATTACAAATGTCCACTATTGACTTTTGAAAGTCTTTCTTTTACAAATTTGACCTTGAATAATTTTGTTTGTGTTATACAATACTTGATGCAAAATATATGGATGAATTGGATTTTAAATGTATTTTCATTGATATAATTTTCATCATATATTATATAACACAAACAAAAATATTTAAAGTTAAAGTTGAAAAAGAAAGACTTCAAAAAGTCAATAGTGGATACTTGTAATGGGACGGAGGTAGTAGCTGTTAGTGGAGTCGATGTATATATTCATAGTTTGTAAGCATTTCATAATTGTAATCTTGATAATCAATTACAATTTTCTCTCTCTAAATTTGATTAAGCTTCCGTGTTCTTAAAACATTCTCAATGACTATCTATCTCAGACCCATTTCCATTCTCACGTCTCGAAACCCTCGAAACAAACACATCCTAAGGAGTTAATACCTCCGGCTGTCTCATAAAAGCAATGATAATGATGCCGTTTTATGTTAAAACTTAATATAACTAACAATATAACCGGATAATTATTGTTGTGCCGACCTCTAGCTAGAGAATACTACTATATGATCATAATAATTAATTCCACATGTCTTCATTTATTTCATTGTTGACGAAGATGCACCAAAATAATTATAAGTAAATATTTTAACCAATTAAAGATATACATATATTCAATGCGACGGTCTCTTGTAGGCTCACCAATGAATTTTCTATTACGGAGTATTAATAAAAGTTTAAAACTATAGTTAACAAAAATTCAATATTTAATCGTTGGACGACAACTTTTATAAAATAATAAAACAGTGTCGTTACAGCTTATAAACTTTATATTTTTTACTTTATGGTCAATTAAGATATACAAATTATAATAAGGTGTTTAATCATTTAATGTACTGAAACAATGCATATGTCGATCAATATAAACATTGCACTTTTTAATAAGGAAAAAACTAACTATAGCACTTAACGTTATGGTTAAGCATATCATATTTAACCTAATTTATTATTATAACTCAAAATTATAATGAATAAACACTTTTATCAAATTAAAAGAAAGAAAGTTAGCATTAAAAAAGAAAACTCATACTTTATAATTAATTCGACATAATTTAAAATGCTAAATATAGAAACCTTAATCATAAAAAAGGCTATTGTTAGCGTTCTCCGTAATAATAATCAATAAAGGGAGTTGATAAATAAACTATCATAATTGTTTCATACAATACACTATACAAGTTTACAACAATTGTAGCTTATTGTACAAGTATGGAGAAACATAACTATATTGTATAAAAGAAATTTGGTGTTGTATATATGAACTTCCTCAATAAAGGATGACATTCATTGTTTTGGGTGAGTTTCTATTTTTGGAAAAAGGAGACCATACTATTGTTTTGAGTGAGTTTCTATGTTTTCTTGAACTAATTTATTTTATTTGTATCAAATGGTCATTTCTTATATCTAGCTTTGTTATGTCTAGCGGTATCATGAAGATCCTTCAATTCAAGTATTCAAGTATCAGGTCGTAGATGCAAGTGATGTTTGCCTTTTATGAAAAAATAATAAATAAAATAAGTATTTGTTGGGTAACACGTAAACCAATAACAAAATTTTTTGAGTACAAAAATCAGTAACAGAAACAAATAATTTGAGTAGGATGGCCCTAAAATATATAGAATCATTGTTTATCTTTATTAATTAAATTAGTTGTTGTTTTTACGGCTCGATAACTCAATCAAAGAGAAGCAAATAATATTGTTTATGTCTTCTATCAAGTACCGTGTATTGGGCATGAATCTCGTGTGAATGTATTACTATCAGTTACAACCGTTAAGACAACGACACAAGTTCTCGTAAACGACTTATATCATTGGACTATCTTTTCTTCTCGTATGGCCGGGAAAAATGTTCAGAAATAGTCACGGTATCAGTCAATTCGTTTTAATTTTATTTGTCTCTCTTTTCATTTTAGTATGTCCCAAGATAATTGTACTATTAAAAAAAAACTAACAAAATTGCTTGAAAATGGTAAAAAAGGTAATAAATGCAATTTTATTAAACTATGTGTTTCTTGTCCGTTGATAATAATTTAGAATGACGGGAGTACTTGATTAGATCGATAAAATCCGAGTATAAAAACTCACATTTTCCGGGTAATCTGAACATGTTCTTTAATTGTGTGAAAACCTAACAATCAGACAAGGACATAAGTACCGCTAAACGACTTGATCATTATTTATTTCTTCTACTTTAAAGTAAATGATTTTGTGTTCAGTTTTTTTTTTATTGATACAACAAAATTGTGCATCAATGAGTTGTACTGTATGCATTAACTATGTATAATTTTGTTGTGCGAATCAAAATTTGTGTTCTATTTATCAACACCCTTTTGTTAAATTCAACTTATATAATTAGCGTTCTAAATGAATTTCTTTAAGAAATAAAGTCTAAGTACACTAAATATGTTTAATGTGTCGGTAATGTCATTTAAACAATTCAAAAAAAATAAAAAATAAAAGTATACATGTCTGTGAAATGTGAGCAATTGTGATAATTAAACGGTGACAAAAATACCATGTTACTAACATTGAAACAAAACTTAAGAGTTGTATTGCAATATAATTTAAAAGTCGATTACTCACATTGATAATAAAATGGATACACTACTCACTTTGATAAAAAAAAAAGTATGTACGTTACTAATTTATAGCTTTAACCTTGTTATTTATTTGAAAACATTAACATAGTAAGTATCATTTTTCCTTGTTTCATGTATAAACTCGATTAAAAACTGAACTAATACTCGTAATAAACAAAACTATCAGATAAAAAATATAGAACGCCGAAATTAGTGTACATAATATGATTTAATATTGCGTGCATGAACCGAGACCAACCGTCCAAATGGATTGGATAAAGTACAAAAAACAAAGTTACATTTAATATGTGACGATATTCAAGACAATTAGTCATTTTTTAATCCTAGTTGTATTGTAATACTAAAACAAAATAATAGCACATAATTAAGGCACGTTCGGGAGAGAGTTTTACGAGATTGTTGGAGCATCAGCGATGCATTGCATCTTTCAAAGTTTAAAGTAGTGACACCCTCATTGAAGTTTTGCAACATCATTATCTTATCTACTCTTATATATATTTTCATATATATATCATCTACAAATATAGTAAGCAAATAGTACATGGAGTAATTATATGAAAAAGTAAAATCCATTTATAGGAAGAAAGTAATGGGCTGGACCCACTTTTACGTTCAAAGCATAGTTCAAAGAACTTTGAGCTCCTCTTTGCACGATTAAATAGCTGGCATGCGACAATGCAATATTACAACTTTAAACTCTGACAAATGCTTCTTTGAACCTTGCCAACTAGGAGCATTGGAGATGCTCTTATAGAACTTGAGCTTCTACTTTTAATAAGTTTCAGCTTATAAGTCTTGTTTAACAACGTAGAGTAAGGTTCAAATGAGTTTATGATTTTTGAGTGAGACTAAAGAAACTAATGATATCATGCCACATGTACAAAAAGAATGTTTCATACTACAAAACCCATTTACCCCAAACATCAATTATCTCACAAACGACAAATCGAAAAATAATGAAACTTGCACCATATTTTTCAGCGTTTTATCCTCTTCAATTTGTCGTCCCTCAAGGCATACTTTCGATTAAAAAAAATCAGTTTTTTGGTGGGTTTTATAAATTAGTAACACAAGTGTTAGTGATTGATTGTACATTTTATTTACGGTTATGGTTATTGTTTAGGGTTAGAGTTTAGGGTTAGGATTTAGCAGGGTTCATGGTTTAGGGTTTAGATTTTATGTTTTAGTGGGGTTTAGGGTTTATTAGGGTTTAGGGTTTAGTATGATTTAGGGTTTAGAGTTTTATAAAGTGTTTAGGGTTTAGGGTTTAGGGTTTAGGGTTTGGGTTTTGAGGTTTCGGGGAGAAACCCCAAAACCCAAACCCTAACCCCTAAACCCCAAACCCTAAACCCTAAACGCAACACTCTAACACATGTGTTAGTAACATATGATAACCACCAAAAAATGACGGAAAAAAAAATTCGTCGGAAGTATGCCTTGAGGGACGACAAATCGAAGAGGATAAAACACTGAAAATTATGGTGCAAGTTTCATGATTTTTTGATTTGTCGTTTGTGAGATAATTGATGTTTGGGGTAAATGGGTTTTGTAGTATGGAACATTCTCTTTGTACATGTGGCATGATATCATTGGTTCCCTTAGTCTCACACAAATTTTTAGTCTCATTTGAACCTCACCCTAACAACATAATAAAAATGAAGTTTACTGGAAAAAAATAATCCCCTAAAAGTCTGTAACAAGAAGATTTTTGAAATGACTTTTGAATAGAAGTTCAAAATCTAGCTCAAGCTACATCCTGTTGTTGCTAAACACATCCTAAAATTATTAATTATAAATTATCTATCTTTTAGAAAGTGTAACTTACAAATTAGTATAATCCACATATATATACAAATGCCTATATACTTTATGCAAAGGTTTAACTCACAACATTTCAATTAGTGAATTTTGAAGAAACCGAAAGAGAACGAATTCTTATATTACTTAATTGATGAAAAGAAACATACAATCGTTTATATACATAAAACTAGAAGAAACCCTAATCATATAAACGGGCTAAATGGGTCTAAACAATACGGGCTTTTTATTAAGCTAACATCCCCTCTCAAACTCACAATGTTGCAGCACTAAACATTGAGAGTTTGTCAGATTAAAAACGAAAATGCGGGCTATTGTGTGGCTTGGTAAAAATATCTGCAATTTGTAAAGTAGACAGAACAAAAGGCAGAGAAATGGTCCCAACTTGTAGATGGTGACGAGTGAAATGACAATCAATCTCTATATGCTTGGTTCTTTCGTGAAAAACCGTGTTGCGAGCTATCTGAATAGCAGTACGATTATCACAATACAATGGAGTAAGACTGCTAATATTAACACCCATATCTGCAAGCAACCAACGTAACCGAACAATCTCACAAGTAGTCACAGCCATGGCACGATACTCAGCTTCTGTTGAAGATCTAGAAGTGACATTTTATTTTTTACTTTTCCACGAGATAAGAGAATCACCAAGAAAAACACAAAATCCAGTGGTTGGCTTACGATCAGTAGAATCACTATCCCAATCAGCATCACAATAGGCACGTAACTCTAACGAAGACGTAGAGGGAAACAATAATGTCTGAAACTGAGTACCACGAAGATACCGAAAAATATGAAGAACATCAGCCTAATGAACTATAATAGGAGCAGCAACAAAGTGACTAACAACATGAACCGAATGAGCAATATCTGGACGGGTCACAGTAAGATAACCAAACTTCCAACAATAGTGCGATACAAGGTAGGATCATGCAAAGGAACACCGTCAGAAGGAGTGTACTTTGCATTGGTCTCGAGAGGAGTATCAACAGTCTTGTTGTCAGTAAGACGTGCACGTTCAAATAAATCAGCAATGTACTTTGACTGAGATAGAAGATATCCTTTTGGAGAAGAGGCAACTTCAATACCCAAAAAGTAACGTAGTAATCCCAAATCTTTCATAGAAAAACGAAGAGATAAATCAGACTTCAAAGATTCAATACCCTGACAATCATCCCCAGTAATAATCATATCATCAACATACAAAGATAACAATATACGACCTCTCGATGAACTTTTGACAAATAAAGCAGAATCATGATGGCTGGAGGTAAAACCAATTGTGGTGATAACCTTGGAGAACTTCTCGTACCAAGCACGTGATGCTTGTTTGAGACCATAAAGAGCTTTCCGAAGCTTGCAAACTTCACCAGATCGATGGGCTACACTAGGAGGTGGTTTCATATAAACTTCTTCATCAAGGTCCCCATTCAAGAAAGCATTCTTGACATCCATTTGAAAAATCTTCCATTGAAAACTAGAAGCCACTGCAATCAGAGATCGAACAGTTGTCATTTTCGTAACAGGAGCAAATGTCTCTTCATAATCCATGCCATACTCTTGGGAGTTGTGACAACTCTCCAAATTAGTATTAATTAAACACTAAGCATGTGCATTCTTACGCTAATTTCCTAGTTAAGTTTATAAACTTTTTGATGTGATGTAAGCCTAGCAAGCCCAGTAATTTTAAACCAAAAAGTATTACTTAATACGTAGTTATCTAAAGTTACGTACAAATGTATCGGAACGAACCCGACAAAAGTAAATAACAAAACTTGGTGACACAAAAATAATTAATAATTCAATTATTAATTACGAGTATTAATATATCTATAACATATAGATAAAATGATTTAAATATACGTTTTATATAAAACGTATTATGTAACGAACAGAAACAATTGTAAAATGTGTACAGAGATCACAAATCATAAAAGTTCTATTTTTCTCATCTATTCGAAAGTATTTGGAACATTACCTCAAAATATGTAACACCTGGTCAAAAAGTCAATTTTCACGCCACATTTAAACTTCAAATAATTGTATTTTTATATGCGATTATAACAAAGTGTTCAAAAACGTAAGTCGTTTTAATTTAAAACGCATTTTAATTATCTGAGACCACTCGAAAACAAGTATAAATTTTAATTCCAAAATAGTACTTTTATAAAATACTTTCACTCGAAAACATTTCGAAAGAATATAAATAAATTTGTAGAATTTAAAATATTACATTTTTATACGATCGGGTACGCAAACACGGGCATTTAACGTAACAATTGGGGACAACCAAACCCACCAAAAATGATGGGTCGGCCATCCCTTTTCCCCCTCCCCATTTTTGTGTTTCACAAAAACCATAAAACACACACATCTATATCTCCATCTCTCTCTTTTCTCTCATTCACCAACAACCAACAACAACAACAATAATCAAAACATCATCATCATCATTTCGGAATCATCATCAGGAACAACAACAACAACAGCTGCACCATCTTCATCATCTCCATTTTTACTTCCAAAGTAAGACTTCTCACTTTCTCTCTCTAGAAACCGTTTCCCTCACTAGAAATTACTGAGATTTAATGTTTATACATGTTAGAAGCTTTCTATAACATCAAAACGCCCAAAAATCAAGCCAAAACTCGATTTGGATCTTGAAATCGTCGAACAGATCGTTGTGTCGCAGGGACCAAAAACAGTACTGCGACACAACCTGTGTCGCAGGTTTATGTCGCAAGCCTTTATGTCGCAGAAAATCCGAACGTCGCATATAGCGACACAACACACTATGTCGCATTAAATTGCGAATGTTGCATATAGCGACATAACCCTTATGTCGCAGAACCATTTAGCGACATAACCCTTATGTCGCAAAACACAGGAGCTTAAAAACCTATGATTTTCACTAAGTGTTGAAACCCAAATTTTACCGCCTAATATTACTCCGAAATGAAATTTCGGAGCGTTTTCACTAAAGCAATATAGTAGAAATAAAAATTTTCCAAGCTGACCTGGCAGCTCGACCCCAACCAGGGGCTCTGCCCCTTGGACCCCGCTACCAGGGGCGCTGCCCCCGGACCCCCGTACACGGTTTCCAAACCTGAACGACAAATGAATACTTACACAACTCGCTTAGACAAACTGATTGTCTCATACTCATATAACCTCACGTGTTTAGGATACTAGAAGGTTACCCATCGGACGACGCGCGTATCGTAGGATTGCTAACTCCTCAGGTGAGTTTCATAGCCCCACTCTTTCAATTGTTTTACTGTTTTCGGGGTGAAACACATGCTCAATAACTGTTTTCAAATTATATTATTATTCCTTTATAATTCACACTTACTCATATTACTGTATGTAATACAAATGCATAATACTTAGGAATTACACCCAACACATTGTTATGGGACAATATCAATGCCTGATCTAGATAGGTTAAAATCGTACACTGTTGGATTGTTGGAAAAACAATTACCAATACATAACTTGATTAAGTTATCACTAACCATTGGCCATATTGTCGCGGGACGATATCATCGAATACATTAGAACTAGTTAGTTCTACCTACACTGGACAACATCTATACTTTAACAGGATTAGTTTCTCTTTTAGGAACTAATACTGCACATACAAATCAGGACCCCAATATACTTCCTAGGCTTACAGCTAGGAGTATACAATAGTATCATACGTTAGTATAGACTCCTTATACTAATACAACACAACTAGGTGATGAGTATTCATACCTAGGCTTTTCGTACTACTTAAATCTAAGTATTATTTATACATATTTAGGTACAACAAATCACTTACATGCGTGGCATGACACATTACAACTTGTGATTGTTGATTGGTATTTATATATATCTACATACTTGTACATCATCTTGAGCACCTGGTGCTATCTACGTTATTACATATGTATATTAGCATACATACAATTATACAAATACGAATACTCAAGTCGGACTCGTCGTAGTACGGTCGGCTCAATTATCTCAAGTCGGGCATGTCATAGTACCGCCGGCTCAATTACAAACTTTTCTTGCGAGCAATTCAAAATGATGCCACGGTAAAGTGGGCACAAAACGATGCCACGGTATTGCAGTGGGCACAAGTACGATATCGTGGTACAGCGATACAAATCGATGGATGGGCGGGCTTATGCTCGTGATCCACACACATTCACGGATGGGCGAGCTTATGCTCGTGATTCGCAATAAGTTAACGGGTCGGTGAGGTTATCACGCGAGGCCGTTAGCTCAATCAAGTCCGGGTTAGCTTACACTAACTGGTCAAACGGACACACAAACATTTTCAATCAAGTCCGGGTTAGCTTACACTAACTGGTCAAACGGACACACTAAACATTTTCAGTCATAGTTCTTCGGAACTACAACTATTTGCAATAAGTCCGGGTTAGCTTGCTCTAACTGGTCAAACGGACACACTAAACAATCAACTATAGATCTGCGGGTCTACAATCAATTGTTGCTGGATGCAACGCACTATATATATACTCAATCATAGTTCGGAGAAACTACAATTATTTGTTATCATATGACGTGGTCATACCATTACTCTATAGCTATTAGGCATGTACTGCCTCACATTTATGGACTCATTTTTACCTGATAGGTATCTAGGCATGGATTGCCACATTTCATTATGTACTTAGGTACACACCACTATTCATAGGTATTAGATACCTCATTTGACGTATACACATTGGTGTTACAATTTAAAACAGTACAAATTCAAAATCATAGATTTTGAATCACTTTTCAAAACATACAAAGTCTATACTTAATATTTTCAACTAACGATCTTATGAACTCACCAGCTTTATAGTTGACATGTTTTAGCATGTGTTCTCAGGTGCCCAGCAGGATTAGGATTGCTACAAGGTAAGCTAGCTCGAGTCGCATATTTTCAATCAATGGGGATCACTCTGCATTTACTTTTGTATTTTCAAATTATGTAATTGAAACTTCTATTAAACTCGCATCGTTGTAAACGTTCTACCTTGGAAAATGTATAATTATTTTCAAACGTCTCATTTAGAGTCGTTCATTATGTATCTTATGTTGTGATATTTGATTTGGTAACACCCGACCCGACCGCTTCCGCAAATCCTAAATTTGAGGGTGTTACAGAATATGAATTCGAAATTCGACTGAAATGTGGCACCCAATTGGGTACACGCAGTAAAATGTACAAATTTGTACAACAGTCAAAAATAATGAAAATATCATTATTCTAATTTTAGATAACGTATCTAGAGAACATCTACAAAATAAAAATATAAAATGTTAAATTTTATATTGCACTAATTATACCCGTACCCGAAATTAACGGGCTAAAAGTGACACCAAACTTCAATAATTGGGAGACCACATACTGTGATCTCCCATTCCCTTTTCAATTTTATATATCTCCCTCCATATCTCTCTCAAACACACACACAAAATCACCCAACAACCTCCAATGATTTGAGACTTTGTTCATTTTCTTCTTCTTCATCTGGAGTAGCAGCAGCAGAGGCATGGAGTAGAGGTAGAGCATTAACCTGTCATCACCATAATCAAACACTAATATCCCCTTCATCTTCATCTTGTGATCATCATAATCATCATCATCCACGGCTTCTTCATCATCATCAAAATCCATTGTAAGAAAACTCATTTCCTTTGATTTCAACACTTCAATTTCGTTATATATAACACATCTATCAATCATAATTCATGTATATAACTTGCTAATTTGATGATTTTATTGATTGTTCATGATGCGGGTTTCATAAAAACCAAACCATAAATCCAAAATCCAAACATGGAAACTTGTTAAAATGATGAAATAAGTTGTTAAAATGTCATATTAAGTCATTATAAACGATTGTAACTCGAACCATAGTGAAAACTTAGAGGGATTTCGGACCAAAAATAGAGCTCAGACGGACTGCGTAGGGGAACCGACCGGCTGGGAAAGCTTAGCCGAATGGCTAGCTTAAGCCAGCCGATCAGCTGGTAACTTTGAGCTGAACGGCTCACAACATCTGAGCCGAACGGCTAGTTGTTGTTGAGCCGAACGGTTTACGAGTTGACCCGAACGATTTGCAACTTTATAACCGAACGGCTGGGTTGGGTGCTTGGGCCAAAACAGTTAATGGACTAAATAATTGGATTGGACCGAGTGAGACTTGGATTGGGCCGAAGGCTTCAGCCGAACGGCTGAAGGCCCAAGACGAACGGCTGGCCCAAGACGAACGGCTGGCCCAAGCCGAACGGTTGGGCTGGGCCGTGGACTGTGAGCTGGGCCGGGTCGCAAGTTGGGTCGGATACTTTTGAGCCGAATGATTATGTTTTGGAAACGAGACAATATTACGACTTGCGATATATATTAATAACTTATAAATGAGATAGACTCGAGACAAAAATATTGGACTTTAAAACTTGTGCCAAGTAATAATATATATATATATATATATACATAATACATATATATAACAAACTTTATAAGTTTATACTATCGTTAAAACTCGATTGAAAATCATTAACAATGATATAATTAAACGTATACGATGATTTTTTTTTGAAAACAATGAT
Organism: Pseudognaphalium luteoalbum; assembly: GCA_963422505.1. Classification (NCBI taxonomy): domain Eukaryota; kingdom Viridiplantae; phylum Streptophyta; class Magnoliopsida; order Asterales; family Asteraceae; genus Pseudognaphalium; species Pseudognaphalium luteoalbum. The sequence continues at coordinate 26,086,775 of OY730193.1, forward strand.
ATTTATTTTATTAACGGAAATAAATACGAGAAAATGTATAAACGACGTAACATATCATTTTGAAAATATTATTTAGTATATATAACAAGTAACGAACTTTATAAATATATATATATATATATATATATACACACACATACACATGTATAACTAGAACTCGAAATTTGAATATATCATATTCACAAATGGATGTTTTCTTAACATATGAAAACCTACACATTTATATACGTAGATAACGTATTGAAATTATATATATAGATTTATATATATATACATACGACACTTGTAACTATATATTTACATATATATATATACACATATGGATTACACGTTTAACAAACGTATGACTTAATAATATACAACAAGTATATTTGCACAAGTATACATATATAGAACAAGTATATGTATAAAGGAAACAAAATGACATCCAATTATATATACGACTACATACGTGTATATACACTTAACAAAGTATACGACGTGAGAAATAATAACAATATTTCAACACAATGTCATCAACGAATTCAACGACTTACATTATTAAGAAATCAACAATTTCTTCAAACAAACAAACTGTTAACATAAGTTGATTAAACAAATCAAACGTGCTTATGTTAATACATTTATTGTATATAGGTTAACATACCTTGGGCAATTATCCGTCGGCTGCAAGCATTCATACCGAACGAACCACTGTGAGTTCACAACCCCTCTTTTAATGTTTTATGCTTTTAAACATAGGGGTGTAAACATAGAAACTGCATGCGAACACATGCAGCAAACTACATAAATGCTTTATTGCTTTTATACAAATTGTTTGTTTATGGAATAACATTTCCACAACTGTTTTGGGAATTAGACATTGTATCCTAGTACGGACCCAGACTTGAAATGTATGCATGAAAGACCTTATGTCATGCAGACTATAACCATTAGCTAGGTGACTCTAGCCACTGAGTATACGAATAGTACTATTGCCGTGATGACCCTCCTATGGATAGGAGTGTATACTTACATGTCCTACAGGAAAACAACATAAGTTTTGGTCGTGGTTTGGTTATAGGGTTAGGTCGCGTTACTTTAACTCGTAAGGTTTAGCTCACCTTGCGAGGGATCATAAGTCTAAGCATTTCCCACGTATTTTAGGAAGAACGAATCCTACAAACTGTTTATATCGGAAAACATACCGATTACTTATTTTATACTGGCAGACAACCAGTAATATGTTTTGGGATAACATCCCGCATAAAATGCTATTATAGGGTAACAACCCTACAAAATCTATACTTTGCAAACATGCTATTGATTAATTAAATGAGTAACATTTCACTTGTATAACAAACTTGGTTTAACAAACCACATACTCACATAAAACCTGTGAATTCACTCAACATATTTTGTTGACATCTTTTCTCCATGTTTTACAGGAAATTAGCTACGTAAGTAAGAATCGCATGCATTCAGGATGGACAACCCTGGACTACTTAGGATGCCACATACTTTTGGGACCGCTTTTGAAGGATTTCCTCTGTATAACTGCAAACACTGCAGTCATACTTACGAAATCTTGTTTTAAACTTATGTATCGTAAAACTTAATGTTTTAAACACTACTACTACTGTCACGACATACACTGTCGTACTACTTTTGTAACAACTGTTAAATTTGGCATCCTTGATAAATAAAGTTGTGCGATAACCATATGCTCTGAGTATGTATGTACTATTTGGTTGTATTACTGTTCGCAGCCCCGCCACGTCACCAAAGATTCCGCACACTTAATTAGTATTGATTGTCATCACCGTTTGGCGGGGTGTGACAGGAGTAACCTTTAGTAACAAGTCGAGCCTTATATCTCTCAATAGACCCATTAGATTTGGTTTTAATCTTGTATACCCAACGAGACCCAATAGCACGCTTGCCAGTTGGCAAAGGTACCAAATACCACGTGTGAGTCTGATGTAGTGCAGTACGTTCCTCAGCCATAGCATCCTGCCAAAATGGATCACAAATAGCTTCTCCATAGGACATAGGTTCATGAAGCCCGTGTACAGAAGCAACAAAAGAAGCAAAAGATCCAGAATAACAAGAGTAAACAAAGTCATCTTTTTTAGTGGACTTACGATTACGTGTGAGTCGGACATTTGCAGGAGGAACATATGCACCTTCAGGAGATGATTGGGTAGTCATAGGAGCAGGTTGAGCAACGGTCGGTGTAGTCTCGAAAACTGTAACCGGCGGTGTTTCAGTAGTGGTGGTGGTTTCTGGAGGTGTATTCAATATCGGTGGTGTTTCGGTAGTTGTGGTTTCTGCAGTTGTTTCTAAGACTTGTTCCTGTATTATTGGTGACACAGCAGAAGCGGGTTCTTCAAAAAAGACATCAAAGGGATTAACTTTAATGAGTTCAGACTGTGTCATATTATGTGAACTGGCAGGAACGGAATAGTACGGAATGTGCTCTAAAAATTCAACATGACGGGATGTATACAACTTTTGAGTGACAGGATCATAACAACGATATCCTTTTTGACTACTTCCATAACCCAGAAACACACATAAAATTGACTTTGAAGATAATTTCGTACGTTCAACATGTGGTTTTAGGACAAAACAAGTACAACCGAAGACACGCAGTGAGGAGTAATTGGGAAAAGTTCCATACAATTTTTTAAAAGGAGATAAACCAGAATTATGTGCTGTTGGGATTCTATTAACCACATATGTTGCTGTAAGAACTGCTTCTCCCCAAAATATACCAGGAACATCAGTAGACAGCAAAAAAGATCTGACCGTCTCAACAAGATGATGATGCTTCCTTTCAGCAACACCGTTTTGTTAAGGAGTGTCTGTACAAGAAGTCTGATAGATAGTTCCATCCGATTTAAGTAAGCCAACAAAATCGTTAGAAGTGTATTCACCCCCAAATCACAATTAAAGCATTTTATGACCGTTGAATGTTGAGTTTTCACAAGAGCTCTAAATTCTTTGAAAACTGTAAGAAAATCATACCTGCGTTTCATCAGATAAATCCAAGTATAACGAGTGAAGTCATCAATAAATGAAACATAATATTTGGAACCTCCTTTTGTGGATACAGGAGAAGGTCCTCACACATCAGAATGCACAAGATCAAATGGGGCATTAGAAGAGGAAATACTATTACTGAACGATAATGCTGAGAACTTTGCAAGTTTACAACCCTTACAACCGGAAATATGATGAGTGTCCAATTTTCCCAACGCTCCTGTAGATGCTAAAAATCGTAAACGAGATCCAGAGACATGACCTAAACGAGAGTGCTATAAATAAAATGCCGAAGAAGAACTACTCAACCAGAAAGAAGACAAATCCACGCTAGACAATGTTGTATCATGAGTGTCTCTAAATGATCCAAAACATAAAGGTCCCCTTGCCCATGACCTGTCCCGACCACATCCTGTGTTTTTCGGTCATATATAGAACAATCGTAAATAGAAAATGTGACATCACGTCCAGAACCACAAATTTTACTAACAGAAGCAAGACTCAAAGTAAGGCTCGGTATGTAGTAAACATTAGATAAAGCAACAGATGGTGTATCAACTGAACCAATACTTGCTAATGGCATAGAATCACCATTAGCGGCCACAATTGATTTCGAAGAATTATGACTCAACGAAATGAATTGTGACAAAAGATGAGACATGTGATGAGTGGCGCCCGAATCTAATATCCATTTAGAAAATGATGATACGGAACCTTTATCAGATGAGATTGACATAGCATGAGACTGAAGAGCTAGAAACTTCTTAAATTGCTCAAAAAGGTCTAAAAATATCTTAAATTGCTCATACATGATTAAGAATTCCTTGAACCGCTCAAACAATAAAGAATCGAATTTTAAATCATTCTGACATGTATCCATGTTAACTAACCAATAATACCCAAACAAGCCAATAAGCGATCACTACAAATTACGAAACGAATAAGTAGTCCAATAACCAATCAAAAATCGAACCAATAAACCAAACCAAAATAATTCCACACAACTATCACTTCAATCGAATCAAACAACCATATAGCCAAACTAGCACGATACGATTAGATCCAAATTGCACAAAGAAACCTTATTGAAGGAGATTCAAAATCACTATCAGAAGCGAGTAATAGAATCCAAACAACTAACTATTAACCACAAGGGCAGAATCAAAAGCACAAAATCAAATGCCGAACTTACAAGGGTTTTATTTCAGATTCGGCCAGCATGGAGTACTTCTGGGAAAACTTCGATCCCACATTCGTTAACCGTTGGATCTTTCTAAAATTTATACATCAGATAGAAGACACATAAATCTAGATTCTCACCGAAGGGTTTTTTAATCGAACATGTGTACAGGTCGCAGAAGTCAGTCGAATTTGGTGCAGTTTCTAGAGTTCATATTTTGTTGTTGTACCTAACCGGCAATCTAGTTAACCGGGCTCTGATACCATGAAGAAACCGAAAGAGAACGAATTCTTGTATTACTTAATTGATGAAAAGAAACATACAATCGTTTACATACATAAAACTAGAAGAAACCCTAATCAGATAAACGGACTAAATGGGTCTAAACAATACGAGCTTTTTATTAAGCTAACAAATTTCACACTTATCACTTGGAAAAGACTCCAGTTAGAAAATTATTACATTTGACACGAAAATAAAAGTACAACTAACAAATTAGGAGAGTTCGTGAATCGTGACCCACTTTGGTGGAGCATACGTTGCTATGTTACTAGTATTATCATACGAATCAATTTGGTAAGGTACAAATCACTTGTACAAATCACTTCCCTTTCCATATGAACATGTCAAAATTCCATTCTAAATTGATTCGTGTATGAGTAAAAATGTTTTATCGGTCGACATCTAGAGTCCTTAAATCTCCCTCTTCTGGAAGTTTGTGGTGGCCGATTACTAAAATGTTTAAAGTAGGCTAGATCACGATTCACGACCCTTTCACACCTACCTACATATTAATATACCAAATTATAGTGACTTTTGTATATGTATTTCTAGAAAATTAATCAATTAACATGCCATTTATCACATCATATCATATCGTTTAAGAAATCAACGATTACAAAAGTACTAAAACAGTGTCAAATAATGAAAAATATGACATATTGTATGTTACCAACACATAATTATAAGTGGCCTAATTGACACTAGTTTTTCTCTCTGCAATGATATAATTGGATAACAAAAAGTATGATAAGAATTGTTAAATTTTAAAAAATTGAAAGGGTAAGATTCTGAGGGACAGTTATCGCTTGAAGGGCAAGATTGGCAGCCCATATCTCATCTCATCTCATTTCATCCATTTATTTGTTTGATCAACGGCTCAAATTAACTGCATTTTAAAATCACTAAAATTTGTAGGTAAAATAAGATGCAGCGAAAATGAACCGTTGACTAATAAAACCAATGGTTGGGGATGAACATGCCCCTAGCTCTAACCCTAAAAATAAGTAAATAAGCAAATAAACGTATGATTCAAAAGCAAGTTTTGATTCACGATCAACCAAATTTTGGAGGGAAAAAGCCGTGGTCAATATCAATAAGACCCGACTTGACCGTTTCACGCTATAGTCGGCCTGAAAATAATCGCAACAACCTGTAGAAAGAGCCGAGCTGTGAACGAGAACTTGACCGAGGGAAATCAGGGGGTGAGCTGGAAACAGCGAGCCGAGCCTCATTTTTCTCTTTTTCATTTGTAAAGCTCTCGACCCACGTGACTACTCAACGCCCACCAAACATTTCCCGCATCCCCGCTTTTTTATTGTTAAAAAGGAAACACAGAAAAGTTAATTAACTGTGTATTTTAATCGTATTACTATTACTATTCTAATATTAACAATTTATAATCTTTAATTATATTATCGCGAGATTTTAACATTACATACACACCTTTCGAAATTTTATGCTTCACAAATTCCTTTTCTCTAACGTGCCTTGAAACATGCATGGTATAAGTTTTTATTCCTTATATTAATTTTGTAGTCCTGAAATGTGACAGGATTGACGGTAACAGTCAACACAGTGGTGGTGTGGTGTGATAGGAAGATAAAGTTTGTATATGTTTAAAGAGAGCTTATTATCGAGACTCGAAAGACATGAAAGATGGATGTCTACATACTCGAGGCTTAGAATCTTAATTTTACTCTATATGTATCACAACATAACCTTGTTTTATTCCCAAAAGATAAACAACAAAGAAAGAAAAACAAAGAAACACATCCATATATACTAATAGTGATAGACCGATCATTTTAGATGCTAAGAATAGAAATTTTAGTGACTATTAAGGTCATCTTTTACCATTATTGAAAGACATTTAAAGGAAAAGTTTGAGATTGTTAAATTCATAATCTTGACTTGAAGTTAACTTTTAGCTTATTAAGTAATGTTTGGCAAAACGTTGATCAGTGAAGAGAGTAGAAGAAAAACATTATAATTGATTTTTTTCTTTTATCGAGATTTGATAAAAAAAAATATAATAAATAAAACTGGTGATAAAACTAGCTTTAAGTCACAATATATCGCATTTGTGAAATCCCGCAACGCAATCTCGCGACTCTATTTATCTACTTAATTAAAATGTAAAAAATAAAAAATAGTGAATTTTAGAACACACCGGGAATTATGCAATAACCTATCATCGGTCTAGTCCTGGAAATACTAGCTCAGCAAATCCCCCACCCAAAAAAACACTTTCCGCAACTCTTGGTTCAGAGTTCGCCACGGCCTTGCTATAGACATTGCAATGTGACCATGTGCCCATGATAACCGATTTCGTAACTGAAGAATGGATTCCGCAACAATGCTCCAAAACTAAAGGGTTATAAATATTAAGAGAATTTTTCTTCCGGTTATCTTAAATTATACTTCATCCATCCCAATATAATTGTTCAGTTTTAACTATTCTGAAGTCTTTCTTTTTCAACTTTAACCTTAAATATATTTGTTTCCGTTATATAATACTTGATAAAAATATTATACCAATGAAAATACATTTAAAACCCAATTAATTCATATATACCTAGCGTCAAATATTATATAACACACATAAAAATATTTAATGTTAAAGTTGAAAAAGAAAGATTTCGAAAAGTTATAATGGACAATCATTATGGGATGGAATATGCATGATTCTCTAAAATTTTTACCTTAAAGTTTAAACCCGTATAAAACCACACCTATCTATCTACAAATAGGTTAGGATTAAGCGCCTCGAAATGCATATAACTATACGTGAATCTTCATTGTATGCGTAACTAAATTGATCTCTATTGTATGTACGAAACTATTTACTGATCTCCATTGTATGTATTGTGAGTTGTCAACTTGTACAGATGCCAAGTATCGCCATATAACTGAGAACACATCACAAATATACACACAATGATATTCAATAAATAGTTTCGTACATACAATAAAAATCAATTTAATTATGTGCACACAATAAATATTCACGCATAATTATATCATTTTCAAACAATTAACGCAATATGTTATTACGTAGATATAACATCAACCTAAAAAACCTTCTAGTTGTCTTTTGTTTATTTTGACATTAGTGGTTACTTATTTCTGTCGTTATTTGTTTTTACCCGTCTGCATGTTGGCCCACCCTGACACAGTGAATATCTTAATCTTAATTAATATACAAAAAATTTGTTAATAATAATAATAATAATAATAATAATAATAATAATAATAATAATAATAATAATAATAATAATATTTTGTCGTCTCCAACGGCCTTGCGTTATCCCGTGCTTCCTTCCATGTTCCTATTTATACAAACTTATATCTTCACATATCTCCATCATTCCCTCCATCTTTCAGATCTCAAATTATCCAAGTTTTATTTACATACACCATAATTTCACCTTATATAAACCATAATTTCATTTCGCTACTAGGTTGTGTTGTTTCATTTCATAACCAAATTTAAATTAAAACAAATGGAATTGAAGAACATGGTGGCTATGGTTGCACGTAGCGGCCGCCAATTGCAACGTTACAACAAGGGCCATCGTCAAGTTGTTGGGTCAGTCTCTTTCGAATCATATTTGTAATTTCGCTAAAAAGGATAGAACTTTATAAGCTAGAAGTTGCATATATATGGTAAAAAATAACATTATCTAATGAATGCTCTTAGAACACGTTCAAGATAATTACATGTAATTTGCAAGGTTTGCAAGGATACAAACGAAAAATGCGCCAATAAGTATGGTTACATTTCGTACCCATGATCAGTTTTCGCATAGATATTGAAACCTTTTAGTCATATGAATTTAAAAGTTTTTAAAGTACTTTTTATAGTTTGAAAGAAACAAAGAGTTTAAGCATGAATATTTACTGACATATATATTGTTTTGGATTTGTGGCAGATGTATTCCTTACAGAATAAAAAGTAACAAAGGGAAGAATTTAGAAGATACATTAGAAGTTCTTGTCATTAGTGCACAAAGAAAGGGCAAAGGGATGCTGTTCCCTAAGGTAATCTTAATTAACTTATTCTAAATCTCATTATATTTTTATATGATTTAATGATACATACGACTTTTAGCTCAATGATTAGCAGCTTAAACCGGTTTAAACACAAAAGCTATGAGTTGACTTTTTCATATTCATGAATGTTGACCAGCATATGTTTAATTGTATTCTTATCAGGGAGGTTGGGAGTCTGACGAATCGATTAAAGAAGCTGCTTTAAGAGAATCAGTTGAAGAAGCTGGAGTTTTCGGAACTGTTGAGGTATGTTATATGACAGCATAGCATACAGATTTTGACTATTTTCTTGATAAGTGTTTGACAAAATCTTTTTGGAGTTGAGAATAATTCAAGTCAAGTAGCATATAACCTCTGTTTTATTATGTGTATGAATTGTTCAATTTACGTGTTTCGTTCCACTTTTACAGGGTATATTAGGTCAATGGCTCTTCAAGAGCAAAAGCAATGACACATATTATGAAGGGTATATGTTCCCTTTACTTGTAAAGGAGCAACTTGAGTTATGGCCCGAGAAAGACATTCGCCAACGAGTTTGGGTAAGTTTTAAAAGCAGAATGTTTGAAACTTTGCAACCAAATTGCATGTTTTTCCATAAGAATTGATACTCATATATATGGTTAATATTGTATTACAGGTGAGTGTACCGAAAGCTAAAGAAGTACTTTGTCAACAATCTTGGATGAAAGAAGCATTGGATTTACTAGTAAACCGGCTTGAGTCATCTGCAACCAAAATTGATGAGGAATCCATATGATAATCACGCTTCTTGTAGCTTACTAAAATTGTGTCGATAACATGTAAATAGGAAATGAGTAATTGAAAAAAAAATCTAACGGATTTGTGGTTAGATCACCAACTTAAGCTACCAGCCGGTTTATGAACCCGTTAGCTTGCTTATTGTAGACGATGACATTCATCAAGGGAAAAGATCAAAGATTCAAAGTAGGATTGTAACTTAAAGATAACTAACTTTCGTTCCATTTCATGTTCATTTGAGAGTAATATTTTTTTTCCTACTATTTTCGTTGTAAAACTTTGGACATCATTAATGAAAGTTCCATCTGATCCGTTTACAAAGACCGTTCTTAATCTTTTGTTCTGTCGTGTATAATAATCAGCAGGCTCTTTTATTATTCTATTGAACGGAAAATATATAAGCTAACACTGATACGACAAAACCACCATAAATAATATATATTCACTAGCTCAACTGAGGCTTAAACCCACAAAACCTCTTGGTTGATGGGATGTCTCTCATACCGCGCTAGTTAAGACTTCTGTTGATTATACTTAGACAAACAAGTGTATTCATCGTGACCCATGGGCTCATGTTGGTGCCGACATTTGACCTACATAAAACTCATGGTATAGAAGTCCATATAGCTTGAAACTTTGGTGGTACTAAAAATGCTAACCACTAACAAGAATTACAAAATGTCAAAATCTTGAATCCACAACTCATGCTGTATTAATCGTGTTTCCATCTGTATACAGAGTTTATTTCTTGATTCATCTTTCTAGATTATCACCAAGTCATCTATGATAGTTACTTTTTGTCTTTGGCAAATATTTCCACAATAATAAATGTGTGTTAACTCATGTTGTATTAAAATACTCGAGATATATGATATCAATGTCTTAGTTTATAAAAATCACTTGTCTTATATAAGGCACTAAGTGCATTTTAAAATAGTGTATGATTGGTTTTAATGCAACATGAGAATATAAGAACAGAAATGGACCTTTCATATCCTTTCTACGTGCCTTTAAACATTGTGAAAAGGGCCGGATATATGTACCACTTGGTCTTAATAACAGGATAATGTCGACTAGGAGTTTGTACATATAAGAGGTTTCTATGGGCATATGTAAAATGATACGAGCCACGGATGTGTTGTGTGTCGTATCGTGGTATATGAGCAAGTCAGCCCAAATGCAATCCTTTTTGACCCGTTCTGCCCTGTTTTCTTTTATCTGATTTTGCATATAGTATTTACTTACATTATAAAAGTATCAACTAATTTGTAGGTCTGAACATGTATAGTTTGCCTGTTTTAGCAATTTTATCAAAGATGAGAAATGAATTAACTAACATTAGTTGAACAGTTTGATAGATGAAGTGAAACAAAGTTTGTGCAAGGACCATCTAGCTAGCTGATTTCTTTCATAAAATGGGATATTATATTTAATTTCTTGATCATGGGGTTAGGAAGATAAATGGACCATAAATATTCAATAAGTCAATGGTTTGGTATTCGTGGTTAATATTGATGATTGTTTGGGACAAACACAACATTAAGGGAATCATGTGGTTTTTGCAGCCTAAATTATGGATCGGATTACTTTAACATTGGGTTTTTAGTGATTCGTTTAGAGGGTTGGTTTTAATCATCACGAAAGTGACATAGTGGTAAAACGTCCTGATAATAGATTTTAAGTTTGAATATCTTCAAATAAACATCTTGGGGTGACCAGAAAAGAGGTTCTTAAACTGTTACGAGAATACCCCGATTAAACTATGAATATTTAGTAAAATAAACTCGCTCTCCCTAGATCTAACGAACTGAAATGACAACTCCATTTTTTACAAGGTAAGTTGTCAGGTATAAGGTATACAATACACATAATTGTGATAAATAAATTTTTATGACATTTTAGGCAATGTTTTAGTAGCCGTTTTGTGGAGATATGGTTTTGTTCGTTCAAAAATGGCATAGTATCATGTTATTAGTAAGAGCTTGTTTCAGTTAGGTAATAGTTTTGTAGCTGTCGAATTTTTGCTTACAGATTTTTAACAAATATATAAAAAGGAACATATAGTTTTGTTTTTATCAAAGCGTATGATTAATAAGGATTAAATTCAATCCCGAGTGGTCCGCCAACTAATATGGGGATGTAAATCCCGTTAAAATAACATGAAGACGAAAATTGAATCTGACACCTCCACATTTATGCTGTATTTTTCCACCACTAGTTACCATCGCAGAGACAAAATCGTATTTTTTTTAAAGGCTAAATATATTATGACACAGTCTACTAGCAAGAAGCTAGCAGACCCAAGATATACAGACACCAAATAATACATTCCAGATGTCCGATACGCCTTGAACCAAAACCGAACTGAGAGGAAGCTAAAATGGATGAAAAAACCTGAAAATAATCAGGAAAAAATCCCCGATAATAGGGGTCAAGCCACCGGTTTTCACCCTATATTGTTTTTGATAGCAACCCGTGAGGATTTAGTTCAAAGTCATATCCTACGCACCATACTACGCACCATACAGATACATATGTAATTACATGAAGAGCTATTAAAACATAAACACCAAAATACAAAAGATCTACATTTGATGCGTCATACTCTTCAAGCGAAGATTCCACCAGATCCCGCTTCAAATCTTTATCAGTAGCAGAAAGCACCAAGTTGTCGTTTAGATGCAAAGCTTCCAATCACTTACTAATCAAATTTGAACTCTAGCCATTGACTCTCCTCCAAACACCTTTTAGTGCAACGATTTTTAGTCCACAAATATCCCACATATTTGATCTCCTTTACCATTCGCTCAACATTTACCTTCGATCCATTAAATATACAATCATTACGTGCTTTCCATATAACCCAACATGAAATCATGATCAACGAGTGGATAAGTAGCTTACGCATCTCAGAGCCTTTAACGTGTTCATGTATAAATATTAGATCTTTGGTTGAGAAAATTATCAAACGAGACAACCTACACCAACGTTCTATTGCATGCCACAGCTCACTTGAAACTCTACAACCGGATAGCAAATGATCCATTGATTCCTCTTGTTCACCACAAAAGACGCAATTAGGGTATTCAATATGCAATCCTTGTCTCCTCAATGCCTCTTTTGAAGGTAATCTATTTAACAACAAACGCCAACCAAAGACATTAACCTTCACCGGTAGAAATTTATTCCACGGATACGGTTTGGCAATTGCCCCGGAATCTTTGACATCCAAAACTCTACGGACAGATTGCACTGAAAACTCCTTGAGACCCTTTGAACCGTATGATTAAGTGATTTACATCACAAGGATAACATGATTAAATGCTTAAATGAGTTTACAATGATAGGTAGGAAAAAAAAAAGGCAAGTCAAAGTTTTTAATTGATAAAAAACAATGTATAGATTCCGGTTGGTTGGTACAATATCATTAGTTGAAATGCAATTATTAAAAACGAAGAGAGATTTTCATAAGTGTGAAGTCTAAATGAAATGAAGAAGAATCGGCCCTCAAAATTAAATGAATAAAGATTTATTCCATATTGACTTGGTAAGAAAAATCATTTTTGTCATATTTATTATTATTATTATTATTATCATCATTATTATTATTATTATTATTATTATAGTAATTATTATTATTATTATTATTATTATTATTATTATTATTATTATTATTATTATTATTATTATTATTATTATTATTATTATTCTACACATTACACATTAATAATTAGATCAAAGCATCTTAAATCTAGAATGATAATATGCATGTTAAATGGCATAAAAACTTTAAGGTATCATTAATATTAATGCAAAGTTATTTTTATTTATGCATCAATCAGGAGATGTCTAGTAGCATACACAATCGGTGAATAGATAAGGAAACAATTTGGCATATTTGGGTTTCAGAAAAAATCTCATGGAGTTAATACTTCACTAAAATCCCTTTATATTTTTAATATATGAAATTTTAATCAAAGGGTCATTAGATTAGCGGTATCGAGGTGATTATTCAGCCCGTAAGATTGTTGGTTCAAGTAAAAGATAGACATGTCATATGTATGTATATTCGGTATCGAGGTGACCATTCAGCTTGTAAGATTGTTGGTTCAAGTAAAAGATTGACGTGTCATGTGTATGTATATTCGTGAAAAAAATGTGTATATTTAAAGTAAGGTGTATGAGTTTAATAGTTCATCGTCGTTAACCCATTCTCTATACCCTTGTGCCGCACAAATCTCAAATAGTTGTGTAAAACCATTGTCAAATTTAGTAATTTCATTTGTGATAAAGTTTGGGTCGTTGGTTAAGTTTAAATCTAAATTTTCCAAAATAGTTGTGAGTAAACGTTGTACGCCGCCAACATTTATAGTTGGATTTAGTGCGGCGGCACAAGTAAAAACCAAAGGGATGCTACCAAAATATTTTATAAATTTCCTTTTAATAGCTCTAACCATTTTTCTAAAAATTGGAAATGACGAAAGTTCAAATTCTTTTAATTTTTCGGTCATTATAAAAACTTGGTTTAGAACTAAGGAGCTAGTTCGGTAATATACACCCGAAAGGATAGTAGTAGCATCTTTAAAAACTACTAAAAAATTAGTCAAATCATAAAGTTGATCCCATTCAAAATCGGTTACTTCCACGGACTTACCTCTATCAACTAACAACGTATTAAAAGCATTTAAAGTATCACGTTGTCTTAAAATATTTTCAAACATAGTGTGAGTAGAATTCCATCTAGTATTATTATCATAGCATGGGCCTAGGGGAGTTTCACCACATTGTACACGAAAACGTCTATAATTAGCTTGACGTTCGTTACTTGAACTATATATAGTTACTAATAAACTCTTAAATTTTTGACGTAAATTATCACATATTTTTAATGCCGCTTGCACGACCAAATTAATAATATGAGCAACACAACGAGAATGAAAAAAGCGCCATTTAAACATGGTTTAAAACGTAATTTTAGTAAATTCATAGCTCTTGTATTATTTGACGCATTATCTAGTGAAATTGTAAAAACTTTATCGTCTAAATTATATTCAATTAAAGTGTCATTTATAATTTTTCGCAAGTTACATCCCGTATGTGGATAACCAAACAATTTAAAAGCAATTGTTCGTTTCATTGGTAACCAAGACTCGGGATGAAACCAATGGGCCGTAACGGCTAAATAAGAATTTGCCGTATCATGTGGTGCGGTCCAAACATCACAAGTAATAAAATCGTCATGTTTATAGTTTAGAAAACCATCAATTATATCTTTTTTAGCATTTTTCCATAATTTAAACGCATCGTTTCTAAGGGTAGTACGACTTACTTGTTGGTATCGCGGTTGTAGTCTCTTTTTGATGATACTCGTAAGTCGTTGGTTGTCAAAGTGGTTGAATGGAAGCGCCTCTTGGATGACAAACTTGGTAAAATCTTCTCGAAGAGCATCATTGTCGTATATAAATACCCCACCATCCGAACCAAGTGTCGATTGTGAGGCATCTTGAGTAGTCGATCTACAAGCCGCGGTCATGTGAGCTCGTAATGTGGAGTTTGATGAGGCGTTATAAAAATTCCCACATCTCTTGCAACGAGCCTTACTCGCCCCATCATTCATAATGCACAAATCATAATTCACCCAAACTTCTTGGTTCCGGTTCGTTGATTTAACTTGCACGATATCTTCATTTGTGTAAGATTTCTTTCGTACATTGCTACCAACGGAACCGGAAGCGGAAGCTTGAGATTGTATGTTTTCCATTTCGCAAACGAAAAGAGTATATATATATTGAGAGATTTATAGTGTTTTTTGAGAGAATATTAGAAGGATATTGGTGTGTTTTGAACCCAAACCCACTAGGGGTATTTATAGTGAGTTTAGAGGTGCCAAAACCCCCCAAAAAATTCAAAAAAACGCTCCCCCATGGCTGCAACGGCTACTAGCCGTTTTTTTCAAAATTTTCGAAAAAAACCGGTTAAAACCGGTTATAGAACCGGAAAAAAACCGATTTGGCCCAAATGAAAAAACCGGTCAAACCGGTTCGGTTTTTCGAAACCGGTTGCGGTTTTTGGAAATTCGGTTTTTTAAAAACCGGTTTTCGGTTTTTCTGGCGGTTTTTTAAAAAATCGGTTAGCGGTTTGCATCTCTACTTGTGCGAGGTGACTTGTCGTGATGGGCATGATTTTGAACCAGGCCTGGACATACGAAGTGTCCAATGGGCAAGTGCACAGGCCCTTATTCGTATTGGGCCTCCAAATTTTGGAAATAGGTTACATAATTGTTTTAAGTCTTGATTACTCGAGATTTATGGGTTTGTTCCCAACACACTTCCAAAAAGCCCATCTAATCTACTTCTAACAGATAACAAAAACTGGAGAAGCTTCCAGAGATTCCAGAAACTTCATTCCCTCTCCATAAATTACAATCTCTACCATTTATTAATTAAAACTTGATCAAACTGTGAACAAGTATGTCGTTATTATTTGGTGATCCATTTAGACGATTGTTTGTTAATCCTCCAATCTATCGCTCAAAAACAGGACTTATGGATTGGTTTGAAACACCACAATCTCACTTCATCAAAATCAACGTCCCAGGTATGTATATCTATATAACTATGTATCATCTTATCTTAAATAAATATAATATAGGAAGCGGGATTATGACATCGATCAAAAACAGATTCAGTTAATCAATTAGGTCTCTCTATCTTAACTAGACAATCAGCACTTCATGTATACACACGGGTTTAAAGTCTAGTTAATTACATAATTAATTAATCAACTTAAAACAAAATTAATGTGATGGATTTGATTAATCCGTGTTTGTGGGCAGGATGTAGCAAGGATGATATAAAAGTGCAAGTTGAAGAAGGGAATATATTGGTTGTGAAAGCTGAAAGTGTAAAAGAAGGTGTTGCTAAAGATAAAGAGAAGGAGGATACTACTATTTGGCATGTTGCTGAAAGAGGGTTTAGAGACGGTTTTTCGAGGGAATTCGAGTTGCCGGAAGACGTGAAAGTTGATCAGATCAAAGCACAAGTTGAAAATGGAGTTCTGACTGTTGTGTTGCCTAAAGATGTCACACCTAAACCGTCTAAAGTTCGTAACATCCATATCTCCAGCAAGCTTTAGGTGGTTATGAATCAAATGTGCGAAATTCGATCTTGTTGAAGGTTTTAGAAGATTGATCTGTTGTTTGTGCTTAATAAAAATGTTGTAATGAATATTACAAGTTGAGGAAATCGTTTAAGATATTATGATTAGGAAACGTAGAACTATAGAAGTTGTGTAAATCAATTAGTATCGGGTTTTTGTTGTATAAGACGACTCGTTACATTTACATCTTTTTTTGGCTGCAAGTATTTGACATGTTGGAGAGACTAGTTATGTAAATATTTAGAAATTAGAAGATTAAAAATGTAACAAATCTAACTTTATTTATGTAAATATTTAGAAATAAGAGGATTAAAAATGTAACAAATCTAACTTTAAGTGATGATTGGTCAATTGTGCAGATGACATTAGAGTTGCGCCCTTGAAAATATAAACCTAAAGATACATAGTGCTTTAATGTGTTGCACGGTATACAAAAAGAATGTATAGTTATATTACATTTATAATAATATTTGTGGTGAAAATATCGGTACACATAATTTAATATGATTTGATATTGTGGTAGAATGAAAAGTGAATATAGAGTGAAAATTAGTTAAGTCTTGTGTTAGAACACTAGTTACATTTCTATGTTATAGACGTATATATCAAATACTGAAAATGAGATGAAAATAGTCAAATACTACTCGCTTGGACCTTTAGGGTACTTAGAATTCATGTCCTTTTATCAATGAACTCATAGATGGAGAGAATGAATTTGACTAACAATTTAAGATTGTCCTAAGAATAAGATTAATGGGCCAAATGCAAAGCATGTATAATACTTCGTACGTTCCAATTTAATTATCCGCTACAAAACTATAATGCGCTTGATAACCATTGCACTTAGAACGTTGGTCAAGGGTGCTAAAAAAAGTTTCAAACGCTAAATAAACAACATTGTTAGCATAATAATCACAAATCTATCAATTATTTATGGAAAGTGACTTTATAATTGCTTTTAATCATAGAAAATTAGATGTTCATTTAATATTTACATATTATTTATGGTAACCCTAAGTAGTGCCGTTAAACACTTGTTATCAAAATCCAAATATAAATAGTTTTTAAAAAATACATTGATTAGTAAGTCAATCAATAAAATTTCATACATGCACACTAAAATACTTTCTGATTTGTTGAAATCAAATAAGTATTTTAAAACATTCTAAAATGAAAACCTGAAAAAAATAGATTGGAACGGAGGTCCTAATAGATTTACAACGCTACAAACGCTTGGCTAATTATTGGAAATGAGAATGCAAATTCTTTCTTTAATTTGTAGCTGTTTTCATCCATCTTCTTGAGTTGGGCTGGTCTGGGCTGGGCTATTTGGATAATGGGATTAGGTCTTGGATTAAAATGGGTTGGACTGAATTTGGAGTCGGCCAATCCCATTATATATGCAAAACATAAAGTTTCATTTGGACATTCATAACTCAACAGAGTTGAGTATATTGATACCGATTTGGTCCAATCATTAAAGCCAGCTTATACATAATCTTATCATGTGTGTTTCTAGTCATTTTCACATTCTACATTCTGTCATCGAATTTACACATAAATATCTCCCAAAAACAAGCGCTAATGCGCTATACACGAGAGGGAAGCAATGACCTTTGGTACAACCCGAAGAGATAACATCATTACGATGGAATGTCCTTTGGCTAGATTGAGTGAAGTTGAAATGAGTTTGTTCCACCATTTTCAGCCGTACTTGAAAAAGCCAATCAGCCAATGAATTAGCAAGGCATAAGTAGCTAATGGTGCCGTTAGATTAATGATAAGAATTTTAGTTGTATATGAAGTAAACCAATTCGCTCGGTTAATTTACAAGCCATTTCGACTCATCTTTAGAAGGATATATTCTTTTACTTAAAAAAGTTATCCGTTTCGATTAGTCATTTGGTTAAGTAGCTGTTTTGATCCATCTTCTAGTTGTATCCTTATCAAAGAACTTGTTAATTTCTTCTAAAGACCTGGTTTACCAAACAAATGTCAATAACTTTTATTGAATAAAGGGTTAATTAATGGTTGGTTGAAAATTAGATTGATTAGGTAAAATTGATCCTTTAAGTGAAAGAATAATAATAAATTCTATAAATGGTCCATGTGATTTACATCAATTTACGAAAATAGTCCCTAAACTTCTTTTTTCACTTTTTCAGTCCAATAAGTTTACATTTTGCTCGAAAATGGTCCATCACCCACCTAAAATGACTAAAGTACCCTTTGACCGTTTAAATCGTGACTATCCAGTAATGACAAAAGGAAGGGTACTTTAGTCATTTTAGGTGGGTGAGGGACCATTTTCGAGCAAAACATAAACTTATTGGACTGAAAAAGTAAAAAAAGAAGTTTAAGGACTGTTTTCGTAAATCGATGTAAACCACGGGGACCATCTATAGAATTTACTCTAATATAAATAATATAAATTAATATTAGCCGCGATCAGTCTTGCGTCGTCAGGGACATTTGCATGTTACGTACATACGAATTAATAATTAAAATTTGGATTATATGTAATGTTACCGTTGCTTTGAATATTTTGTCTCTAAGGCATTATATCTTGAAAAATCAATTTTATGATTTTAATCAAAAACCATCATTTATTTTTTGTAGGGAATAAAAAAACTATGTAGATGCATGAAGCATGATTGTTGTATATGTAATCATGTTTTTTGTCCACACACTACGAACGAATTATTTAGTAGAATTTTTTTTTTTCTAAATACCAGTATTATTGCCTCATATATACGTTAATTAATTGTATGCGTGTGTATATATTGCCTCATATATATTTTTTTTTTAAAAAAATACAATTATTTGTTTATTTATAGTAGTTCAATGAATTAGTATTGTTAACTTAAAAGGTGCAATTACCATTAAGAATTAAAAATAAATAATAACATAAACCAAACTATATAATAAAGTAATCAAACTATTATAAATAAATGTCGAAATTAATATATGTAACCAAATAAATCACAATGAATTGTATAAAGATAAATAATTAATAAGTACTCTATTACATATATCCGTTAAAAATTGTAGGTCTTTGAGCCCGTGATCGTACATATACTGTATACAAAACTAATATATATTATGAAACTTTTTGACAATGTCAATATTGTAATTGAAAACTATAAATATGACATTGAGAATAGAAAAATAGTATACAACAACCTAAACTTATGTGAATAATAACTTCAAAGTTTTTGTGAGTAAAAACATGAGAAACAAATACAACATATTTACAAATACTAATAAAATATTATAATTACAAATGTTATACAACTTTAATATAAGCAACATATATGTAATAGTTTCTAATATTGTTGTCTTAACTCAACATTGCAATTTATCAATATGTTTAACTCGTGAAATGTCTACATATAGTTGCTCGTGAAAGAAATTTGATTACTAATGAAATAAACTTAATGAGACAAAGAGTGTATTTGACTATTGTGTTAATCAATGCAAAACATACCTACTCAAAATAAACTTAAATTATTAAATTTTGATCAACCTATAAGTTAAGTTGTTTAAACATTTAGAAATAAAAGTTAGAAGGGTAAAAACAAAAATAAAAATAAAAGTGTGGGAATTAAACTATTTTTAATCCTTATTAAAATGAATTTTAATAATAATAAAATTATTTAAAATGAAAAGCCATATGGCATCCCTAAAACTTGAAGAATAATTTAGGGGTAACTATATGTTAGAATGTCATCATATAATGATTAAAAAATAACACATGACAAAAAAAATTCTTTATTATTATTATTATTAGTGGTGGTGGTGGTAAGTAAGTTGATATATGAAAAGTCATGTGCTTTAGAATTAATATTATTTCAAGAGTTTATAAATTAATGACACGATAAAATAGTTTATTTCAAAGTTTCACACCACGAATAACAAATAGTATAATATTATGACAGTTGATGACGATAATAGTAGATAATTACAATGTATAAGATATTAGTAAGAAAATAAATTTATTTTTAATGTAGAAAAAAAATCATTAAATTAAATGTTATATAAGAATTTAAAACGTTATTATAATAAAGTATAATAAAATTGAATTACGACTCCTCACAAAATAGAATGTACTTTATTGGGAATTTAAAAAATCTTGAAACTTATAAGATGAGAGTGTTAGAAACTTTAAAGACTTTTAAAGGAAAACTAATTTTATATTGTGGCATAATTATGTAGGTTTTTTATAAAAAGAAATTTGATGATGTGTCATAACTAAGAATTTAGGAATAATTTAAGGGAAAACTACGTTAAATGATGTGACATAATTAGCAGCCTTTTA
Organism: Pseudognaphalium luteoalbum; assembly: GCA_963422505.1. NCBI lineage: Eukaryota > Viridiplantae > Streptophyta > Magnoliopsida > Asterales > Asteraceae > Pseudognaphalium > Pseudognaphalium luteoalbum. Next base: position 26,107,549 of record OY730193.1, read on the forward strand.
AAAAAAGACACTTGATGATTTGCTATGACTAATTAGCTAGAAAAAATCTTTGTTATATATATATATATATATATATATATATAGATTGAAATAAACCGCATCTACTTTAAATGCTTAAACAATATATGTCAAAGGCCTATTAATATAATGTATTGTTTTATTATATATTTAGAGTGAGGTGGAAATGAGAGTAGAAAATTTATTGAAAATGAATGAAACAATGATAATGTGTCACGTGTCACAAAACTACCCCCACCCACATTTTAAAAGTTAAATAATTAAAGAATGACTCATCGAAAAAAGGTGATGATTCGTACGACACATCTTTTTAGCCGTACACCACCAAATGTGTTTCAGGATGTTGTAATGTACAAAATTGTAAAACATGTTGGTGGTGTATGGCTAAAAGAAGGTGGTGTACGAATCTCCACCCATTGAAAAAATATATAAATTGAACCATAAAAATTAGCATTTTATCTCTTCTTATTGTCATCTCACAGGGTATACTTTCGATGACTTTTTATATGGGTTTTACAAATTGTACAAATATTAGAATCACATGTGTTACTCCTTGGTATCACATGTGGTACTCACAAGTATCACATGTGTTATTCACTAGTACACATGTGTTGCTTGCTAGTATCAAATGTGTTACTTGTTGGTATCAAATGTGTTATTTGTTGCGTCACATGTGATAGTCGATTGCAAAACCGACCAACAAAATGAAAAAAGAAGTTTGTTGTAAGTATACTTTGTAAGATCTTTAATCGAAGAGAAAAAAATGCTGATTTTTATGGTGCAATTTTTATGATTTTTCGACCTATTTTTTATGAGATACTAATTAAGAACATGGGGAAAGTTTAGTGACACGTGACACAATTTTATTAATTCCCCGTATTGTTGTACTCATTTGAAATTCACACATCGTTTACATTTATATTATATTTACCTTTTATATATTTAATCATGCACTTAATTATATTTAAGTATAGTACAAGAATATAAGTAGCAACATTTAGACGTTTCCCATCATTTATAACATTTTATTGTATTTGTAGTATGTTTCTTATTTGTTACCAATTAAATTAAGAGGTAACGAAGATAAACAAAAACAATCAAAATATAGACTTACTAAAACAATACGAAGTAATACTTTCCCATGTCAAAATATAGACCCACCAACCCAAAAGCAATCATTATATTTTTTTCATTTGATCCGAAATCCACATGGGTTAAATAAGTTTAGCCTGCAAACCGTTTAATAAATCATGTTGGATTCAGGTACGGTACTCTGGACCCATTAACTTGAGCCGACTCAATTTATCGCCCCTGTTTGTAGTGGTATGAACCAAGCAACATCAATGGCAAAGGTAATACCAAGGAATGCTCATTGCATTGCTTAGTATTTTTATTCTCTTTTCCATTACCATTCCTTAATTTGAACCAAGCGCACCCTAAAAGCACATAGAGTGGTCAAGTAAATTTCCTCTCGACGTTAGACATGTCAACTCAACTTCAACTGCGTAGCTGGTATGAGAGGAGTCGAAAAACCAAGTGTGATCAGTTTACCACTCCTCATGGCATAAGTGAGATTCATATAAATTATGATTTTATCATCTTAGTCACTCATAATTGTTTATTTACCCTACCCAAATGAGTGACTAGTACATGCAAAATAAAATCGAAGGGAGTAAATATACAGAAACAGTGCCATAATTGAAGGATGCTTAAAGTCATATCAACAACCACTCCAAATGATCCATAAGACACTCGAAGTGGTGATACGTACTTGCGGCATAATGATTTTATCATCCAGATGACATCCGTAGTCAACTCTTGTAGCTCTCGGCACGGAGGTCAGTGTCCGAGTCAAACGTGGGACCGGATACGTTCCGTGCCTGATGGGGTTCCGACCGTCGCAAGCGCGAGTGATCACAACGCCTATCGGTGGGTGTTTTAAATTTGTAAATGCTGGGTTCTAAGTGTGACTTATTACTACTGAACCAAAGGCTAGTAGATGGTAAATATGACTTAGAGTCGTTCTTACAGAGAAATTGAATTGAAACGTAGGTGATCCAATCAATCGTTACTTTCTAATATAGTTTTTTATAAAAGTGCGTTGGGGTTTTTGGTTCAGTTAACTAATTAAACTAAATAAAGCGAATAAAAGATAATAATAAATTAGATGATGGAAAGTAGTATTTGTTGTGATTTCATTAGCTCATAATATGGAACGATGATTCTTAGAGAAAACGTTTATCTAAATTGGGAATGTTTACTAGATTCGATAGCTTATGGTATAACCCGTAGATCCTTATCAGTCGGTTATCAACTGATATGTCACGAGGAACTAGGGTATCATGATTCTGATCAGACAGAAAATGCTCAACTCTCCTCACTCTCCTGCGAGGGAGTCAGTGGCCCTTATTATTGAACGCATTCGCTCGTGGGCGAAGGAAAAGAGTAGCAAGTCCATAACAAGTCTAACCGTTCTTAATATCACAAGGACTACAAATTCGGCAAACCACTAACTTAGACAATATGTTCAGACTTATTTAATTAATTCCTATTAGTAAAACTCAAGCATGGTAAGCGAGGGAAAGTGTTTAGGTTTCTTGCGTACCTTACTTTAGGTTTCACGGTTTAAAGAAATATTTTAAATTGGATTTTAAACTTGCATTTCTCAATACAATTAACAAATCTCTAGGTTTTCGTGAATCATTATTTAGCCTATAGCCTACCTACTCTACTCTAATCTAAACTAATCTACTTAAAATGCTGACGGCTTTTGCATAAAGTTAAACCCAGACCATATCGTAAAATACTATGGTAGTTCACAATGTATTTAATCGTTAACCGATGTTTCCGTTGTGAATTTAATTGCTTCACGATGTTTTCATGATAAGTACATTGTGATTGGAGGTGTACTATACTCATGGCAATTCCACATAATCACATTGCATTTTATGATGATTGCATGACATTACAATTAAATCATAGTTTTGACACAGATAATTATTGACCAAGTATTAAGGTTCACGACTCCTCTTTACAAGGTTACAATCACGTTTGTTAATCGAAAGGCGAATATAAGTTTTATGTTTAAAATAACAAGATAAGTCCGTTCATAAAGTTTCCATTTTTATAATGTCGATCCATAATACAACTACCTTGGGTCGTTTACAGACTTCCATACATTTGTACTCCGCTTAACAGCGTTTCCAGTACTATATCAGGTAAACAGTCGAATAGGGGCCGTCATATTACTTCACGACATGTTTAAGATCATCCCATAACTATTTATGCTAATTACATCACAACAAATACAATAGTAATCTACTCGCTAATCATGGCACAAACTATCTCTAGCATAATTAAAGTATACATATTTAATTAAGATAGATAAGGATAGAAATAACCGATATAAATGCGCGAGAAGGAATAGACTTGAATTAATAAGAATAACTCCAAGCTTACACCAAAGATTACAAGCACGTTCCTTGCTTTCGTTTTATTCTAACAACACTTTCTAAACGTATACTAATTTAGAAAGTAAAACTAGAGAAATGAGAAAGATATGGAAGGTGTAAGTGTGTGAAAAGATGTGTGAAAGTGTATTGAGGTGTGTTTTTCAAATGAGCCATGGAGCCTCCTATTTATAGGAGAAAATCGGTGCATTTTAGCAACTTGGGGCATATGTTAGCAAAAGGTGGAAAAGTTGCTAGCACATGTACTCTAAAGCGCGTAAAGGTCTAGCACGTGTACCCTAGAGTTGCGGAAAAGGCCTAGCACATGTACCCTGCGAGTACGGGAGAGGATGAAAAAGTGGACGGGGGACGGTGGCCAGGTGGCCAGCACCGGTGGTGGTGCAGCCGGCGGCGGTGGTGGTGTGGCCAGCGGCGGCTGCCCTACCCCCGCCCCGGTTCGCCGTCTTTCGTCTCGTTTCTTGATTCGTGCGTATCTCCTTCGTTATGCGTCCGTTTTCGTCGACTCATTTTGCGTTGGATTCATTTTTCAAAAATGAATACTTTGATGAAAAGAAATCCCAAAAATATATCTCTGATCTTTGGATGTCTCGTACCAATCGTTTGAATCTTCCGGCGTACGTAGAATCTTCATTCTTCATCCGTTTTTGTTGATTCTTCTTATGTTAGATTCGTATTTTGAAAAAGAATATCTTGGATAAGAGAAATCTCAGTGATGGGAACTTTTGCCTTTAAATCTTGTCCCGATGTCTTGAATCTTCACACGTGTGTGGAATCTTCGTTTTTCATCCGTTTTGCTTGATTTTTCTCGTGCAACTCTATTTTGACCTTCTTGACAAAGTTTCATTGATTTGAACATTATTTGAGCTTATTTTATAAGTATTGTTGTAGAATGAGAGAGATATCGATAGTAAAAACGTGACTTTTTACGCGATATCAAGTATCCCACACTTAGAACTTTGTTTGTCCTCAAGCAAACTTGAATTTCAAGCATGGTTAGAAATAAGTAGATAATGAAATATTTCAAGGCGGAACTTTCTACTGCGGGGGTTTTGGAAAAATAAAATATTTGTGCTTTTGAAAAAGTGGCGTTGTAATCTTTGAGAGCATACTTTTGATCATTGATCTTGGATACATGACTAGGCGATCCTCTCACGGTGGTCACTCCAATCACTCAAAGTGTTTAGGGTTTCCTATTCTAATTTTATCAATTACTCAGAACGCCAGTCATGTATCGTTCATCGTCATAGGCTTGATCGAGAATTAAATCGTTACCTTTTACGTGAGTGCGAAGTCGATCTAGCCACAATCATTCTAAGAGAAGTGATGTAGGGTTTTTGGAGTGGAGTGTTGGTGGTATGAGAGAGGGTTGTGTTGGTTTTTCATAGGTTTATTTTTTTGTGAAGAGGAAAGCTGGAATTTTTGGGAGTATTGACGCTCTTTTCTCATGATTTTTGGTAGGATTCTTTTTCTCCATTTGACTTTCTTTTCTTCGAATTCTTTTCTTTTGATTTTTTTTTCGACGTCATATCCTTGTAGCTTCTCTTCTTTCATCTTTGGAACTTTCTATGAAGTTTGAGGGATGTTTTTGAGAGAGTAGGGATAACGTATTTTCATTTGTTGGGTGTATAGATGGGTTCAAGAATGATGTAATTCGATCTCCTTTTCATTCACCAATTCGGATTCGAAATGCATAACAGGAGCAAGTTCTGATTCTAAACGCATACATCGACACACTCAAGAATCGTAAAAAAGTGAAGCATTAAAAATGAATGCTTTATATGGCTCAAGATACCTCACGAATCGAAAGTTGGTTTGTTGTGTGCCTAGTCATGCGATGCTCTTTATGGGATTACTAAATTAATTTTTCAAAGGAATTCATATTTTATATATCCTTCTCCCCCAAAGTAAATCATTCTTTGTCTAACATTTTTCACTTTCAACATATTCTTAACTCAATTTTGAAAATTTTTGTTTACTTATTGGAGAAGGATGGTCTAAAGAGCAACAAGCTTAGAATCAAGCTTATACTATTATCCATTTTACAGTAGCATAACTACTGCTATCCCACACTTAAAGGAACATCGTCCTCGATGTTATTCTAAGCTCTGGTTGGGGTAAAATCCCACACTTAAGAATTGAAATATCTAAGACGTATTCTTTCAGTGGTGTGTGTTAGGTTTGAATCCCACACTTAGTGATAAGCGTAATGGATATGGTATATTTATAACGAAGGAAAAAGATTGGTAGAGAGGTATGATGCGTCGCCAGCGGTCGGTAAGGATTTCAACCCTTGTCGTTGCACCGGCTACCGGCGGCGGGCATCAGTGGAGTGTTATAAATTTGTAATTGCGGGGCCTAAGTTTTCCCTAACAATGCTAATTTTAAGGGTGAGCAAGTGGTATGTATGACCTAGAGTCATTCTTCAAACCGACTGAATTGAAACTAAGGCGTGGTAGATGAGGGCTTTCAAACTAGTGAAGGGTTTATAAGATAGTGGGGGAGTTTTGGTTTTTGTATTAACTTATGCAAATAAATAAATAAAAGCGAAATAAAAATAAAAGATAAAACAGATAAATAAAGATAGTGTTTGTTGCGACTTCGTTAATTAAGTTATGGGATGATATTTGGAGAAACCGTTTTGAAAGATATTAGTTAATTATCATTCTTGAGTACTTGTATGTAAACACTAGACTCTCTACTAATTAAAATCCCATTAGCATGTCACACCGAAAGCTAGGTTATGGTAACATTACAAAGTATTTAGAATAATAAGCAAAATCTTAATTATGGTTTAATAATACTTTCATATGAACGGGAGCGAAATCTTAAGGTACTAGACATAACTGAATCATATAACGATTCCTCGTCATCCTAACAGATTCGTATATTGAAAACGGTTCATTTATGACTTTAAACCAGCCCTTGCTTAAGACTACCCAATAAATCCCCTAGTTATTCACAGCGTTCATCACTTTAAGTGGTTCCACCGCTTCAAACCTTGACCATGTCTTGTCCTACGATAATCCCCATGTAGCCTTGCGGTTCCATAGTTTCATACCATTGACAAATTATATTGACACAGATGACTGACTATCTTTTAATTGGACATCGTTAAAAAGGTGTTGTAATCACGTTTATTGGTGGAAAGGCGATAGATTAATTTGAAGTTTAAAAGTCTATTTAGAAAGGTTAATTAAACTGAGTTTCTCATTTTATATATTAGTTCGTGATATGACTACCTTCGGTCGTTCCTCGACTTCCATACATTTGTACTCCACCTTGAAGTGTTTCCAGTACTATATCGAGTAACAGTCGAATAGGGGCCGTCATATTACTTTACGATAATTAAGACCGTTTATATTTTACTACTATGATGATCCTAAGGCAACAATCAAACAAGAACATGCAATAAGACGATCAAAGCAATACTTCCGATCTTTAATATTTAATTATAAATTATCCCATAATTAATTAACTACATCGCAAATAAACACAACAAGTATACTACTCTCTAATCATGGCAATAACTAAATTTAGCATAATCAATATAAATGTAATTAATTAAGATAGATAAGGATTAGAAAGCACCAGGATTAAATGCGGGAGAAAGTAGACTTGAATTAATTGACACAATTCCGAGCATAAAACGAAGATTACAATGCGTTCCGCACTTTCCTTCTATTATAAACAAGCTCCTAAACTAGCCTAAAACTAATTTTTAGTAAGAAAATAGAAAGAAAGTAGAAGCAATATCTTAAGAGAAGTATATTGTTCTAAGAATGGTGTGTGTGAAAATGAAGCCTTAGGGCCTCTATTTATAGGGGAAATGTGGCTCATGTTAGCATTCCAAGGCACACATTAGAAAAAGAGTGAAAGGTGGTGCACCGGGTACGAAAAAGCATGGAAAGGTGGCGCACCGGGTACGAAAAAGCATGGAAAGGTGGCGCGCCGGGTACACGCAAGGACCAAAAAGAGGAAATGGGACGGGGGGTGGTTGGCCGGCGGTGGGGGCCATGTGTCCGGCCTAGTACGCCGTGCTGCCACCCCGGTTCGCTTTCTTTCGCTGCGTTACTTAAATCGCGCGTATTTTCTTTGTTATGCGTCCGTTTGCGTTGATTCTTTTTGCGTTGGATTCGTTTTTCAAAAACAAAGACTTTGATGAAAAGAAATCCCAAAAATATATCTCTAATCTTTGGATGTTTTGTATGAATCGTTTGAATCTTCCGGCGTACGTAGAATCTTCATTCTTCATCCGTTTTGGTTGATTCTTCTTTTGTTGGATTCGTAATTTAAAAACGAAAATATTGGATGTGATGGATGTTGATGATGGGCAATTTTGTCTTAAAATCTCGTTTTGATGTCTTGAATCTTCAAACGTGCGTGGAATCTTCGTTTTTCATCCGTTTTGCTTGATTTTTGTCGTGCAACCTTGTTTTGACCATCATGGCATAATATCACTAATTTGTACTGTTTCTGACTTTAAAATACCAAGAATCGTTCCAGAATAGAGAGATATCGGTAGTAAAAACATGACTTTTTACGCGATATCAAGGTACTCACTAGTGGATGCAGTTTTCCTTGGTACCTGTGTGCCGAATTTTGTCTTGCTGGGGTTTACTCTTGATCAAGTCTTCTTGTGATATGTCTCATAGGTGTGAACACGTCGGATATAAGATATGTTGGATGCTGCTACTTCCTTGAAAGAGGAGGTATTCTTGGCATATCCGAGTGTGAAAGATAGTCGGAGATTTCATCACTTCTTGGAAAGTAAAATTTACAGAAATGTAAAACACAGGTTGCCTCCCGAGAAGCGCTCTTTTAAAGTCGAGAGCTCAACTTAGTGCTTTTCTTTAGATGATGATGTTGGATGCGTCCCAGGTGCTGGAGTTGTTATTGTGGCTCCTAGGTAAGCTGTAACGTGGAGGAAAGTACTGAAGGAATTGCTTTATCATGTCAGCAAATAAGGTTGGTGGATTGGTGGATTCCATCCTGAAGCTTTTAAAGTGATCAGTGGCTAGTCGATCAAGGATTGCCATCCCGTAGCTGATGTATCTAACTAATTGTGTGACTTGGACATTAGGGTTAACTCTTGTGCAGGTGTGAGTTCGAACAATCTCAAGTTGGGGGTGGTTTCGGCCTAATGAAGCGATTAGGGCCATGAACTGAGTTTTCACTTCTTCAAAGTCACTAGCCAAAGGGTCTCCTCCAAAGGATCTAGTTGCTTGGCACACTTGTCTGATGAGTTGATGTTGCTCACGGTTGAAGGGGAAGTCCGAGTCCGTGAAAACATAGATTAGCTTGCTGAATATTTCATTGTAACCGTTGTGATGGACATCAAGCTCCACATCTTCTTCAGTATACATTCCGCGTAGTCGAGTCGTCACATATGTTGCTAAGTTGATTTGCGACAAGTGCAGAATGAATCTTGGTACTTCACGAACTTCTTCTTCATATACTGAGTCGTTTAATTCATAAATTATTAGCTCAACATGATGACCAATAGTGGAATGAATGATGATTCCAAAATTTTCTGAAGCTGTGAGGTGTTCTCCGGTTTCTATGAGATCTAGAAGGGTTCTAAGATCTCCCACCATTCTGAGATCAGCATAATTCCGCGGGTTTTCAGTAGCTCTTTCTAGATGGGTTCTCATTGATGCCAGTGTAGCCTTCTGACTCGATGAGTAGGGGAAAGCTGATCCGGCTAGGGCATAATATACTTTTTGGTATATTTGCCTCTGGTTGCTGCAGAACTCGATTTCTCCTTGGATGAACATATTTGAAGGATTGACGGATGGATTCATAATTGATGTGTAAAATCTAGTTATAAAATAAACAAAACAATACTGACACTTAGCTATTACACAACTGAGGTAAGTATACCCTATCGTGTATAGAATAGCTACAGTAAGTCCAAGTTCGTTCCACAGGGACTATGTATTTAAGAATTATAATTTAAAAGCAGTTAATCTAAACAATTAAATGGGGTTTTGTGTGACCGAATTATCACTTTGCTTAACAACTAAATTAATTAAACTAAGTGGACTCAGGAAGAGTCAAATTCATTTGTTTAACTTTTAGATAATAAAAACGACACTTGCTTGGATTATTTCACTAATGACTTCAGGGTGTATAGTTGAAACTAGTTTATTTGCATATTAAATATAAATCTTATTAAGCTAGGATTAGTGTCCACTTTTCCTACACCTTAAGTCCAATTTACTAATTACAATTTAATCTAGTGAAAGACGTTCGCCAAAATCACTAACACATTTTAGTTTAATCGTCTAATTTATTCCTTATCTGCATCCGCAATCAAAACTCAATTATTCATAGACAAACAATTGATAATAAACATATAAGTGAAAAACATTCGCTATAATCACTTATTCATTCACTAAATTAATTAAAATTGATAATTAAACTTAAATACGTAAGGTTCTCGATTAAACGCAATTTAATTCAATATAAACATCAAATGATTACACCCCTAATCATTATCTAATTCATCCAAGCAAGTGTTAGCGTATTTAGCTACTCATATTATTATAGAAAATCAGAAACGAAAATGTAATCGAAATCATAATCAAATGAAAACGTATAACTAATTCGAACCGAAAAACCGAAGATAATGAATTAGCAATTGATAACCTCAAATTCTTCTTTCTTCTTTCTCCTCAAAATGCTCCAGAATTAGGGTTTTTATGGTTGAAAATCGGCTGTGAAGAAAAATGGGGTGATCACCCTCAAATGAAAGCAAATGAGGGTATTTAGGGTTTCTGCCGAATCGATCCATCCGCCGGATGGATTAATCCATCCGTCGGATGGATGCTAAATCCCATAATCTGATGCCGCGTCTGATCCAGCTTGGCCCAACCAATCCATACGCCGTATGGAATGAAATTTACAGCTTTTTCAACCTTCGATCCAGCCAAACTTCTTAGCTTCAAATCTTCATATTTTTCTTTAATAATAACTCGATTTCTGCTTCTTTTTGATCCAAGCTCCAATAAATCTCCTAAATGCAAATATGAACGAATTAAGTATCGTATTCACATAAAATGCATAAGAATTCTATTAAATCTCGTAAACTCCAATAAATGTACAATCTAATTATTTTTGCTAAATACATTTAACTTTTCGAACTCAACTATTTGAAAACTTTATTTATTTATATTACTCTTTTAACCACTTTGTCTCAACTAAATTCTGGTACAATTAACTTTTATACAAAGATTACTTTATTTGACTTATTTTCATTCTATACTAATTCAAGCTCTATTCCTACCTATTTTATAAATATGAACCAAATCAGTATCAATTATTAAATAAATGCAATATAAATATAATAAAAATCAAAGAATATTATAAACTAAATATAACATTATTTAATGTTATCAAATTATCCCCACACTTAACTTCTACTTGTCCTCAAGTAGACTAAAACTAAACTACTAAATATAAATATATATCACTAATCCAAATATGATTACTTAAAAGCATAAAACTAATATTTAAAAATTAAAATACCCAAATTAAAAATTCGTTTAAAATTTAAACAATTCAATTAACATGGATAACTAATTTGTACAATAAGGGAATAAATTCTTTTATTATTATTCACATAATATATTACTCATCAACGATTATTAATATTGTTGTCCACTTAAACAATCTATACTCATCTTTATGAAAACACTTTATTGTTAGTATGTATATTACATATGATCCTCACCTATGATATACCCCTAAAATTTAGTCATGCACTTTACTTTATATTTAAAATAAGTATACGGAAATCATTTTTAAGAATCAAGACATTGGTGACATGTCTGCATTGACATGCAACAGAGCGACATAACTTGATTGAAGTAAAGCAAACCATTTTAAATCAAACCAGCGGTGACAGGTTTATATCTTAGTATAACAAAGCGACATAGTTTGATTAGTTTGGGAATCTTAAGATTTTAAAGATTTTATATTTCTTTTGCTTATTTTTAAGAATACTAATATGAAACCAGGTCTGTACTTACGTACAACAGAGAAAACAATTAGTAAACCCCCAAATGTTTTCATATAAATATCAAAAATATAAAATATTGCATGCTAAATCTAGGAATTAAGACTTTTTGTCATACATCAAAGTGTTTATCACAAAGTAATATACAAGTTTAAATTTAGCTTCTTAAAATTCAGAAATTTTTATATAGATTGCATATCAGTACATCATATAATGAAACTATACATCCTTTATTATTATTTTAAAATTATATGTATAAAAATATTAAATCCATGTTAAAGTCTAAACTTTAAAAATAAAAAAAACTTTTAATAAAACTATTTTAATTAATAAATACTTAGTTTCAAAACTTAAAATAATACATTTTAAAGAATAGTGATTTTTTTTTCCAGATTAAAGTTAAAAAGATACAACAAAACCTAAGGACAAGTAAACTTCTTTTCAACCCCCATCCCCACACTTAAGTTGTACAATGTCCCCATTGTACTAAACATAATAAAATCACAGTGAAAATGAAAGAAAAGAAGTAGAACAGTAAAACTCCCCTTATATCTCTTGAAAAGTCCAATAGCATGCGCGTACGAGTCCGTGTCAGCCATCATCATCACACAAGACAAAACCAAAATAAAACATAACATACAAAAGAATTAAATACATAGTTCAAATACAAAAATAATACTAACTCACTTTCGTAGGAATCACGATTGCATTTAACATATGCAATAAGTCTTTAAACCCCTCGGTATCCCGAGTGGACGAGTTATAGTCTCGTGAGGGTTTCCAGTGAACACACCCATAAAGTTCAAACCCCTGAATTTATCAGTTCTTAGGGTAAATCACGAGTGCCTCCCACTCGTTTTCAACATCTTCCTCGTGGTACAACTTCAATCGATGTCCATTCACAATAAAAGACCCTCCATTGGTCTTGTACAATTCCACATAACCCGATGGATAACCATGTTTTACCGTATAAGGTCTAGTCCAACGAGGCTTAAGCTTTGGTTGTTTCAATTTAAATCTAGACTGAAATAAAAGTACCTTATCTCCAGCCTTAAACTCTTTCCTCATTTTCAACTTTCTATCATGCCACACCTTAGTCCTCTTTTTATACAAACGCGAGTTCTCATATGCTTACAATCTCAATTCATCTAACTCGTGTAATTGCAAGAACCTCTTCTCACCCGCTTCAACCAAATCTAGATTACAATTCTTTAACGCCCAACAAGCTTTATGTTCAACTTCTACCGGAAAATGACACATCTTACCATAAAGCAACCGGTAAGGTGTCGTCCCAATAGGTGTTTTGTAGGTAGTTCTAAATGCCCCCAAAGCATCATCTAGCTTCTTCGCCCAAATAGCCCGGTTATCTTTTAATGTTTTCTCCAAGATTCTCTTCAACGCCCGGTTAGTGTTTTCAACTTGACCACTCGTTTGTGGGTGGTAGGAAGTAGAAAATCGATGATTTACCCCATACTTCTTCAATACCTTCTCTAGCTGTTGATTCGCGAAATGGCTCCCACAGTCACTAATTAAAGCTTTAGGGATTCCAAACCGACAAAACAAACTTTTCAGAAAATTGATCACCACACAGGCATCATTTTTAGGCAAAGCTTTTGCCTCCGCCCATTTGGACACATAATCAACCGCCACAAGAATATATTCACACTTATGAGATGATGGGAACGGACCCATAAAGTCTATCCCCCATATGTCAAACACCTCACAAACTTGGATGCTTTGTTGAGACATTTCATCTCTTTTGGAGATGTTGCCGGTTCTCTGGCAAGCATCACAAGTTTGACAAAGTGTTTGTGCTTCTTTAAAAATCGTGGGACAGTAAAATCCCGCATCAAATACCTTTTTACCCGTAACCGAAGGTCCATAGTGCCCACCGGTTGGTCCATGGTGGCACTCATCCAAAATTCTTCTCGTTTCAGCTCCATAAACACATCTACGAATCATCCCATCAACACAAACCCGAAACAGATATGGGTCCTCCCAGAAGTAATACTTCAAGTCTGAGAAAAACTTGCTTTTCTGCTGATGAGTCATTCCTTTCCTCATAACACATGCAACTAAATAATTAGCAAAATCTGCATACCAAGGTGCTTCTTCCTCATTCTCTGCATCGTCACCTACCTGCAAAAGAAATTCCTCGGGAAAGGAATCATCAATGTCAATATCGCCTGGCTTGTCTAGGTTTGGATTTTCCAACCTTGACAAGTGATCGGCGGTAAGGTTCTCGGCCCCCTTTTTATCTTTTATCTCAATGTCAAATTCTTGTCATAAAAGAATCCAACGAATGAGACGTGGTTTAGCATCCTGTTTAGCAAACAAATACTTGAGAGCGGAGTGGTCGGTGAACACAATAGTCTTAGACAACACAAGATTAGACCTAAACTTATCAAAAGCAAACACAACAGCAAGGAACTCTTTCTCAGTAGTGGTATAATTTTGTTAAGCCCCGTTAAGTGTTTTACTAGCAAAATAGATAGGCCTAAAGTGATTTCCCTCCCGCTGTCCTAACACTGCACCTAAGGCGAAATCACTCGCATCACACATTAACTCAAAAGGTTGTGAGTTGTGACCAATCGGGTGAAACCTTAATGGGTGCATTAGTCAAACGATCTTTCAAAGTCTCAAATGCCTTAACAAACTCTCCATCAAACATAACAGAAACATCTTTCTCAAGCAATTTGGTCATGGGCCTAGTGATCTTAGAAAAGTCTTTGATAAACCTACGATAAAAACCCGCATGACCCAAGAAACTTCTAACCCCATTAACATTTGTGGGTGGAGGTAACTTGGCAATGACATCAATCTTTGCCTTGTCAACCTCAATCCCCTCACTTGACACTTTGTGACCCAAAACAATACCATCCTTAACCATAAAGTGGCACTTTTCCCAATTTAGAACTAAATGTGCCTTCTCACATCTTTCAAGCATCTTGTATAAGTTAGACAAGCATGATTCGAATGAATTCCCAAAGACAGAAAAATCATCCATGAAAACTTCCACGGAAGTCTCAACTAAAAGATAGCAATCATACACCTTTGAAAGGTGGCTGGGGCATTACAAAGTCCGAAAGGCATTCTCCTATATGCATACGTACCAAAAGGACATGTGAAAGTCGTTTTCACTTGATCTTTAGGGTCTATAGGTATTTGGAAGTATCCCGAAAACCCGTCAAGAAAACAAAAGAACTCGTTTCCGGCTAGTCTCTCTAACATTTGGTCAATAAAAGGTAAAGGGAAATGGTCTTTTCGGGTTGCATCATTCAATCTCCTATAGTCAATACAAACACGCCACCCTGTGACAGTCCTGGTGGGAACCAATTCATTTCGTTCATCACAACAGTCATTCCCCCCTTTTTGGGCACGCAATGGACTGGGCTAACCCAAGGGCTATCAGAAACGGGGTAAATTATACCCGCATTAAGCAATTTGACTACCTCCTTCTTACGACATCCTTCATATTTGGGTTAAGCCTCTGTTGTCTTTGAACAATAGGTTTTGGCTCATCTAAAAGATTTATTTTGTGTTTACAAAATGATGGGCTTATCCCAGGTATGTCGGATGTACGCCAAGAAAAGGCGCCCTTGTGAGCTTTCAACACATCAAGTAACATGCATTTTTCAGAATTAACAAGTTTAGAAGAAATTACAACCGGTAACAGATTTTCCTCCTCTAGAAATGCATACTCCAAATTTCTTGGGAGCGGTTTCAGCTCCAAGTCTCGTGGTGGATCCTCCAACGAAGTCTTGATCCTCAACCGATCATCACCCTTAAGCTCTTCAAATCTCTCATCCACTAGTTGCTCTTCCAGATCATCATCATCAGTTTCCACAGCTTCAAGCAACTCCTCCTCAGTCATCCGTTCCTCTACTGACTCCACAACCTCAGCTAGTTCAACTTCCAATCCGAGTAATTTCTGCAATTCCTCATCCATTGCTTCATCTATAACATCAATACTAAAATAGGTATCGTCAGTAGAATAAGGATGCTTCATGGATTTATCAACCGTGAAAGCAATCCTCTCCTAGCCCACTCCTAAGGTTAACTGCTTATTTTTAACATGAATAATTGCTTCGGCAATATGTAAAAATGGAAGTCCTAGAATAAGTGGGACTTTACCATCTTCCTCCATTTCGAGGATCACAAAATCAACAGGAAAGGTAAATTGACCAACCTCTATCAACATATTGTCCGCAATTCCTACCGGATATTGGAATGATCTATCGGTCAGTCTTGTACTCATTCGTATGGGCTTAAGGGATCCTAAAGACAATTTCGCATAAAGGGAGTAAGGAATTAAGTTTATACTAGCCCCTAAATCGGCTAGGGCATCACAAGTCATAAATTTCCCTAAAGTACATGAACTAATAAAACTCCCCGGGTCACCCAATTTAGGTGGAATCTGATTCTGAACGATAGCAGAGCACTCATCATTCAGAAATGTAGTCGATGCCTCCGATAGCTTATCCTTGTTGCTCACCAAGTCTTTGATAAACTTGGCATAGTTCGGCATCCCGGCTAAAACATCAACCAAGGGCACATTGATCCGAATGCCCTTGATCATATCAACAAAATTCCCGTACTGGGCCGCAATCTTCTCCTTCCTCAAACGTTGAGGATAGGGGATCTTTGGTTTATAAGCCTTCACCACCGGTTGTGTAACCGAAGGTGTAGGTGAAACTGGAATAAATGTGGGTTGGGCGTCCTCTTCTTCTTCATCTTCAACCTCCAGCTCATCAGTATCCTGTAAAATAGAGTTAGAAACTTTGGCCTTTTTGTCCGGAGGTGGTGGTAGCTCTTTCCCGCTACGAGTGGTAATGGCATTTGCATGCTCATTACGGGCAGGTGGTGGCTGATATGGGTTTGGGCCACTGCTAGAAGATGTTTGTCTCGGGTTCTGTTCGGTGTTATTTGGTAGACCACCGGCTGGTCTACTACTTTGTCCTTCGGACAACCGATTCATTTTCCTTTCCAAATCTTGAATTGAAGCCTGTTGATTTTTCTGACTTTGCTCCATACTTAACCTAAGATTTGTCATTTAGGTTTTCAACCTCTCGGTACAAGTATCCTGTTTAGAGATAAATTTTTTCATCATCTTCTCCATCGGTGACTCTGCGGCTTCTTGTGGCTGAACTGGTGGTGGTGGCACATTGTCTCTTTGGTATTGGTTATGATAATTCTAACCCTGTCGAGAAAATCTGTTGCCTTGATAATTACCCTGATTTCGATTCTGATAACCACCTCGCTGATAATTATTTCCACTTTGATAATTACTTTGCTGAATGTAGTTAACATCTTCATCCACCATCATCATAGGTTGATCATCACTATTACAATCTTTGGTGGCATGATTACCACCACAGTTACCACAACCCTCACGAAGCTCCTTTTTTTCTCCATTGAGAGTCTTGAACTGATCATCAAACTTGGTAGACATAGTTTTAATCTCTTTCATCATTTCAGAATTAGAAGAACTACTACCACTACCTTCAGCAAAAGCAACCGTCTTTCGGGCTGCTTTACCCTTATTATCCTTCGCCCAATTCAGACTTTGAAGAACCCGATCTTCTAGTACCTTCCATGCCCTATTTGGAGTCTTATACATAAACAATCCTCCTCCCGAAGCATCAAGAACAGAGGCCGATGGAATATCAAGACCATTGTAAAAGAGTTCAATGATTTCAGCCTTTGATAGACCATGGCCGTGACAGTTTCTCAACAACTCTTTCATCCTTAACCATGCTTCCACTAAAGTCTCATCCTCGAGTTGCTTAAATGCCCAGATCTCATTCAACAACCTTTCCGCTAAAGCAGGAGCAAAATATCGGTTAACAAAAGCCTCCCTCATTTGGTCCCAAGTTTGGATGGTATCCGGTTCGAGCTCTTGGTACCAAATTTTTGCTTCCCCACATAAAGACTTAGGGAAAGTCCGTAGTCTGACGGCTTCCTCCGTGTTTTCACCATACTTAAAATATTCCCCTATTTCCAAGAAATCAGCAATATGCTTGTGCGGATCGGCCCGCACTCTTCCATCGAACTGAGTATCTCTGAGCATCTGCAAATGATACCCTTTAATGAAAAATTATTATCGATTGGTGGCCTTCGAATCGTTGATGCCGGCGTAGGAACAACGGTCCTAGTCCGATTAAACATGGGTGTGTCATTCTCGTCAGCCATTGGTTCTTCCTTTTCCTTTTCCAAATGAACTTCCTCTTCATACTTTGATTCAAGCTCTTCTTCAAAAACTTTCTCAATAATTACGGTTTCAGAAGTATCCCCGGTTTCCGTTTTGCTGTGACACCCCGCAATTTCGACATAATTATAAACGTAATTAGCATGCATTTCTAGGCTAATTCCCTAACTTAGAGTGAATTCACAACGCTTTTAGAGGTAAGTCTAGGAAAACCCAACTATTTAATACGCGTAGTATTACTTATCCGTAGTTATTATTAATTACGCACGAAACTATCAGATCGAGTCTGACACAGTTTACTTTGGACGTTGGTGACACTTTTATAAATAATGAGGATTTATTCAAACGAATATTTTATTTTATATTATTGAAATAATATACGTTATGTAAACGTTTGATTTAAAACGTAACCAAACACGAGAAAAGCAAAACAACTAAGAAACAAGAATACGCAAAGCCGAGACCCAATTTGGGTCGACCCAGACTCACGGACCCAAACCGACCCATGACCCACCCTTTTAACCTCACTTTTCCCCATTGTTCATTTCATTTTACACACACACCTCCACACAATTTCTCTCATCTCTCTTTACTTCACCCCCATCCTTTTCTCACTCTAAAAACTGAAATCAGTGACACCACCACCACCAATCATTCATCATCATCATCATCAAGAACAAGCCCAAGGATCATCATCATCTTCCTCATCTTCTCCATCTCCATTTTCATCAAAAAGTAAGGTTTTACTCACTCTCTCTCTAGAAATCATTTATCTTTCTAGAAATTACTTAGATATTGTGAATATACATGTTAGAAGCTTTTTATAACATCAAAACGCCCAAAAATCGAACAAAAAGTCATTTTTGAAGCTTAAAATCGCCGAACAGCCAATTTCGCAAGCTGAAAATTCAATCTCGGTTCGCAGTGCAATCTCAGTTCGCACCGCGAACTCAGTTCGCAGTGCAATCTCGGTTCGCACCGCAAACTCGGTTCGCAGTGCAATCTCGGTTCGCGGTCAACCTTGGTCAACATTTTTTAGCACTTTGAAATTTACTTAAAATGGGCACCAAATGATGATAATTAATTAATATTAAACCAATGCAAGAACGGTTAACACACATTTTTATGAGTATACAAATGAATCGAAACATAATAATAATGTTTTTGAGAATTATTATTACACACCGTCACCAACGGACCGTACATGTTTTCAAAACTACAAAACTAAACGATAAACAAATACTTGGACATAATTAGTTGAGTAGACAACTAGCCTAGATGGTCTTGCGAGGCATCCACATACTTATTAAATCTCATACGTTTAGGGCGTTAGGAGATTTCAGAGTAGACTTGGGCTTTAGGCTTTGCTAGCACTCGCGCTTTACTTAACTCAACAGGTGAGTTCACAGCCCCTACTTTTACTGTTTTAACTGCTTTTGAACAGGGGTGGAAAACATAGTCAACGCTTTTGCTACATGAGTAAACTTTTATATAACTGTTGTGATATACATTGTGCTAAATATTTGTGACTGCGGTCAAACGATTATAACTATTATTTATGAAATGGGATTTCATACGAAAACAAAATTGGGAATACGCTGGAGAACGACCAGCAACGCTTCTACGAAACGGATTGGGTAACTGATGGGTCCTTATGACATGGACCAGATCCTACTGACATGGATCAAGGGACACTGACACTCCCTACCATCAAGCTCTACATCTTCTTCAGTATACATTCCGCGTAGTCGAGTCATCACATATGTTGCTAAGTTGATTTGCGACAAGTGCGGAATGAATCTTGGTATTTCACGAACTTCTTCTTCATATACTGAGTCATTTAATTCATAAATTATTAGCTCAACATGATGACCAATAGTGGAATGAATGATGATTCTGAAATTTTCTGAAGCTGTGAGGTGTTCTCCGGTTTCTATGAGATCCAGAAGGGTTCTAAGATCTCCCACCATTCTGAGATCAGCATAATTCCGCGGGTTTCCAGTAGCTCTTTCTAGATGGGTTCTCATTGATGCTAGTGTAGCCTTCTGACTCGATGAGTAGGGGAAAGCTGATCCGGCTAGGGCATAATATACTTTTTGGTATATTTGCCTCTGGTTGCTGCAGAACTCGATTTCTCCTTGGATGAACATATTTGAAGGATTGACGGATGGATTCATAATTGATGTGTAAAATCTAGTTATAAAATAAACAAAGCAATACTGACACTTAGCTATTACACAACTGAGGCAAGTATACCCTA
Source organism: Pseudognaphalium luteoalbum (assembly GCA_963422505.1). NCBI lineage: Eukaryota > Viridiplantae > Streptophyta > Magnoliopsida > Asterales > Asteraceae > Pseudognaphalium > Pseudognaphalium luteoalbum. The sequence goes on from OY730193.1 coordinate 26,127,522, forward strand.
TCGTGTATAGAATAGCTACAGTAAGTCCAAGTTCGTTCCACAGGGACTATGTATTTAAGAATTATAATTTAAAAGCAGTTAATCTAAACAATTAAATGGGGTTTTGTGTGACCGAATTATCACTTTTCTTAACAACTAAATTAATTAAACTAAGTGGACTCAGGAAGAGTCAAATTGATTTGTTTAACTTTTAGATAATAAAAACGACACTTGCTTGGATTATTTCACTAATGACTTCAGGGTGTATAGTTGAAATTAGTTTATTTGCATATTAAATATAAATCTTATTAAGCTAGGATTAGTGTTCATTTTTCCTACACCTTAAGTCCAATTTACTAATTACAATTTAATCTAGTGAAAGACGTTCGCCAAAATCACTAACACATTTTAGTTTAATCGTCTAATTTATTCCTTATCTGCATCCGCAATCAAAACTCAATTATTCATAGACAAACAATTGATAATAAACATATAAGTGAAAAACATTCGCTATAATCACTTATTCATTCACTAAATTAATTAAAATTGATAATTAAACTTAAATACGTAAGGTTCTCGATTAAACGCAATTTAATTCAATATAAACATCAAATGATTACACCCCTAATCATTAGCTAATTCATCCAAGCAAGTGTTAGCGTATTTCGCTACTCATATTATTATAGAAAATCAGAAACGAAAATGTAATCGAAATCATAATCAAATGAAAACGTATAACTAATTCGAACCAAAAAACCCAAGATAATGAATTAGCAATTGATAACCTCCAATTATTCTTTCTCCTCAAAATGCTCAAGAATTAGGGTTTTTATGGTTGAAAATCGGTTGTGAAGAAAAATGGGGTGATCAACCTCAAATGAAAGCAAATGAGGGTATTTAGGGTTTCTGCCGAATCGATCCATCCGCCGGATGGATTAATCCATCCGTCGGATGGATGCTAAAGCCCATAAACTGATGCCGCGTCTGATGCAGCTTGGCCCAACCAATCCATACGCCGAATGGATTAATCCATCCGCCGTATGGAATGAAATTTATATCTTTTTCAACCTTCAATCCCGCTAAACTTCTTAGCTTCAAATCTTCATATTTTTCTTTAATAATAACTCGATTTCTGCTTCTTTTTGATCCAAGCTCCAATAAATCTCCTAATGCAAATATGAACGAATTAAGTATCATATTCACATAAAATGCATAAGAATTCTATTAAAACTCGTAAACTCTAATAAATGTACAATCTAATTATTTTTGCTAAATACATTTAACTTTTCGAACTCAACTATTTGAAAACTTTTTTTATTTATATTACTCTTTTAACCACTTTGTCTCAACTAAATTTTGGTACAATTACCTTTTATACAAAGATTACTTTATTTGACTTATTTTCATTCTATACTAATTCAAGCTCTATTCCTACCTATTTTATAAATATGAACCAAATCAGTATCAATTATTAAATAAATGCAATATAAATATAATAAAAATCAAAGAGTATTATAAACTAAATATAACATTATTTAATGTAATCAATAATCAACAGATTCGTCCGATGAATTGTTTTCTTCGGAGCACTGTATCCTTTTGACTTCCGCCATTTACGGTGAGTCAGTCTGATCTTCATCTTCCTCCGTTTCTTCAGATTTTTCTTCTTCAGTCTATTCGTCCATTTCTTCTTCTTCCTCTCCAGTTTCTTCTTCTTCCTCGGCGGGTTCTTCCTCTTCTTCTTCTTCTTCAGGTTCTTCTTCTTCTTCAGATTCCACATCTTCCTGTGCAAGTTGATACTCCTCTTCCTCTTCTTGGTCAGTTTCAGTTGGTACTCCTCTTCCTATTCTGGGTCAGTTTCAGTGTCAGAGATGAAGGTTGGAGATCGGGTGAAAGGTTGTTCTTCTTCGGGGCTCTGATTCATCATTATAGGTAATTCTGCCTGTTGATATAGCATAATATTCTTCTTGTTCTGGAGTGCATTCTGGTTGGTCGATCTTGTAATTGATGCTTTCGCCATGCGAGCGTAGGAAAATCGTGTGGTTATACACATCAATCACTGAGCGGGCTGTATTCATAAAAGGTCTTCCAAGGATAATCGGGATGTTTATGTCCTCGTGGATGTCCATTACCATGAAATCCGTAGGAAAGAAGAATTTGTTAACTTGAACTAAGACATTTTCAGCTATTCCTTTTGGGTATCTAACGGATTGGTTAGCTAGTTGGACAGTCATCTTTGTGGGTTTCAAATTTTCAAGTTCTAGCCTCTTAAACATGGAGTAGGGCATGAGGTTAATGCTAGCTCCTTGGTCGGCTAAGGCACTTATATATCCGGATTGGTAAATAGAACAAGGGAGTGTAAATCTACCGGTGTCTCCTAGTTTTTCAGGAATGCTATTTTTAAGTAGGGCTGAGCTTTCAGGACTAAGGGGAATGTTGTTTACTTCGGGCAGTTTATCCTTAGTGGATAGCAGTTTCCTAATATATTTATTACGACCGAGAACTCTAGACATAGTATCGAGGAATTTTCCGTCTAACTTAAAGGATGATAATTTCTTAGGTTGGACCTTAAGTCAAGTGGGGTAAGGCATTCTAATCTCTTTGTTCATGGTCGGGTGGTTTCCACAGCTGGTATCTTGATATCTGGTTCTTCCTTGACTGGGACAGCAGCAGGGGGTGGAGTGGCTGATTCCTTGGTGGTGGTAACTTGCTTTGCCTCCTCAACATGTGGGTTGTGAAATGTGTTGCTAGGTAAACTTTCTCTGGGTATATTCTCAAGGCGTTGTGTCATTTGTCCAACTTGAGCCTCCAAGTTCTTCAGTACGACCAATTGATTCCTCATGAAGAGATCGGCTTGATCTTTCATAGCGGATGTCTTTTATTTGAGTATGTGTTGCCCTTGCATGAACTGGGTGAAGGCGTCTTCTGAACTTGAAGCTGGGGCATTTGTCTTGTTGGGTTGCTCAGTGGTTTGGTTTGTGTCGGAAGTGGGTCCAGGAAGTGCGAGGGGTTGGTTGTAGGCAAGTTGTTGTTGTTGTTGTGGATAAGGTGGGTATCTAGGTGGGTATCGGGGTTGGAAAGGTTGGTTGTTTGTTTGTGGCAATGGAAGTCCTTTAGGTTGGTTTGTTTAGAGGGCAGAAAGTACTTGGTTAGAAACTTTGTCACCATCACCGTCCATGAAGGGATAGAGCCGGTTTCTAAATCTTCAAACCATGTTTGTGCATGATGTGTGAGCGAATAAGGGAAGAGATACAAAAGGATTGTATCTTGGCTAACTCCATTTTGTTTGTAGGAGTTTGAAAGAGATTTGAACTTGTCGAGGTGAGAGTTTGGATCATCACTTGGTAATCCATGGAATTGACAGTGGTTTTGGATTAGTTGGATGATGTGGTGTTTCAGCTCGAATGATTGTCCTGGGGTTTCTGGGTAGAGAATTGGGCCTTCTCTTCCTTCAATAAAGGGCTTACTGTTGTCAGCGAGAGTGATGCGATCAGCCATTGCTTGTCTAAATGCAGATTGCTTCTTTTCTCGTTGAATAGTACGTATTATAAGTTCTGGATCAGGAAAGTTAAAAAGCGGTGCAGATCTAGGGGAACATGTCATACACTAAAGAAAAACAGAGAATAAAGAAAATATTTTTTTATAAGGTTTTATCCTAAGGGTATACTAGAAAACAGGATTGGTTGGGCCTCTGTATCGGACAACTAGTCTCCCCGGCAGCGGCGCCAAAAACTTGATGGGGTCCCGGCTCCACGCCAGTCCTCAACCTAGATGACATCCATAGTCAACTCTTGTTGCTCTCGGCATGGAGGTCAGTGTTCGAGTCAAACGTGGGACCGGATACGTTTTGTGCCTGATGGGGTTCCGACCGTCGCAAGCGCGAGTGATCACAACGCCTATCGGTGGGTGTTTTAAATTTGTAAATGTTGGGGTCTAAGTGTGACTTATTACTACTGAACCAAAGGCTAGTAGATGGTAAATATGACTTAGAGTCGTTCTTACAGAGAAACTGAATTGAAACGTAGGTGATCCAATCAATCGTTACTATCTAGTATAGGTTTTTATAAAAGTGAGTTGGGGGTTTTGGTTCAGTTAACTAAATAAACTAAATAAAGCGAATAAAAGATAATAATAAATCAGATGATGGAAAGTAGTATTTGTTGTGATTTCATTAGCTCATAATATGGGATGATGACTTCTTAGAGAAAACGTTTATCTAAATTAGGAATGTTTTACTAGATTCGATAGCTTATGGTATAACCCGTAGATCCTTATTAGTTGGTTATCAACTGATATGTCACGAGGAACTAGGGTATCGTGATTCTGATCAGACAGACAATGCTCAACTCTCCACACTCTCTTGCGAGGGAGTTAGTGGCCCTTATTATTGAACGCATTCGCTCGTGGGCGAAGGAAAAGAGTAGCAAGTCCATAACGAGTTTAACCTTTCTTAATATCACAAGGACTACAAATCCGGCAAACAACTAACTTAGACAATATGTTCAGACTTATTTAATTAATTCTTATTAGTAAAACTCAAGCATGGTAAGCGAGGGAAAGTGTTTAGGTTTCTTGCGTACCTTACTTTTGGTTTCACGGTTTAAAGAAATATTTTAAATTGGATTTTAAACTTGCCTTTCTCAATACAATTAAGAAATCCCTAGGTTTTCGTGAATGATTATTTAGCCTATAACCTACCTACTCTACTCTAATCTAAACTAATTTACATAAAATGCTGACGGGTTTTGCATAAAGTTAAACCCAGACCATATCGTAAAATACTATGGTAGTTCACAATGTATTTAATCATTAACCGATGTTTCCGTTGTGAATTTAATTGCTTCGCGATGTTTTCATGATAAGTACATTGTGATTGGAGGTGTACTATACTCATGGCAATTCCACGTAATCACATTGCATTTTATGATGATTGCATGATGTTACAATTAAACCATGGTTTTGACACAGATAATTATTGACCAAGTATTAAGGTTCGCGACTCTTCTTTACAATGTTACAATCACGTTTGTTAATCAAAAGGCGAATATAAGTTTTATGTTTAAAATGACATGATAAGTCCATCCATAAAGTTTCCATTTTTATAATGTCGATCCATAATACAACTACCTTCGGTCGTTTACCAATTTCCATACATTTGTATTCTGCTTAACAGCGTTTCCAGTACTATATCAGGTAAACAGTCGAATAGGGGCCGTCATATTACTTCACGACATATTTAAGATCATCCCATAACTATTTATGGTAATTACATCACAACAAATACAATAGTAATCTACTCGCTAATCATGGCACAAACTATCTCTAGCATAATTAAAGTATACATATTTAATTAAGGTAGATAAGGATAAAAATAACCGATATAAATGCGCGAGAAGGAATAGACTTGAATTAATAAGAATAACTCCAAGCTTACACCAAAGATTACAAGCACGTTCCTTGCTTTCGTTTTATTCTAACAACACTTCCTAAACGTATACTAATTTAGAAAGTAAAACTAGAGAAATAAGAAAGACATGGAAGGTGTAAGTGTGTGAAAAGATGTGTGAAAGTGTATTGAGGTGTGTTTTTCAAATGAGCCATGGAGCCTCTTATTTATAGGAGAAAATGGATGCATTTTAGCAACTTGGGGCATATGTTAGCAAAAGGTGGTAAAGTTACAAGCACATATACCCTAAAGCGTGTAAAGGTCAAGCACGTGTACCCTAGAGTTGCGGAAAAGGCCTAGCACATGTACCCTGCGAGTACGGGAAAGGATGAAAAAGCGGACGGGGGATGGTGTCCAGGTGTTCGGTACCGGTGGTGGTGCAGCCGGTGGCGGTGGTGGTGTGGCCGGCGGCGGCTGCCCTACCCCGCCCCGGTTCACCGTCTTTCGTCTCGTTTCTTGATTCGTGCGTATCTCCTTCGTTATGCATCCATTTTCGTTGATTCATTTTGCATTGGATTCGTTTTTCAAAAATGAATACTTTGATGAAAAGAAATCCCAAAAATATGTCTCTGATCTTTGGATGTCTCGTACCAATCGTTTGAATCTTCCGGCGTACGTAGAATCTTCATTCTTCATCCGTTTTTGTTGATTCTTCTTATGTTAGATTCATATTTTGAAAAAGAATATCTTGGATAAGAGAAATCTAAGTGATGGGAACTTTTGCCTTTAAATCTTGTCCAGATGTCTTGAATCTTCAAACGTGTGTGGGATCTTCGCTTTTCGTCCGTTTTGCTTGATTTTTCTCGTGCAACTCTATTTTGACCTTCTTGACAAAGTTTCACTGATTTGAACATTATTTGAGTTTATTTGCCAAGTATTGTTCCAGAATGAGAGAGATATCGGTTGTAAAAACGTGACTTTTTACGTGATATCAGTGCCCCGGACCACGGAGCTTGTTATCATATCAATCATTTAACACCGGTACGGCGGCGAAGCTACGATGCGCACCGTACTCCCTACACAAACCTGACCTTCTCTGACAAAGGTACAATCTGCGACCGTTATATTCAGGTACTATTAACATGGCTTGACCATTAACCTGGTCGGCTCATCCGATTGGTCTACGTCAGCTTGTACACAATAATTGCCATCTTCGCTCATGACCGGGCGTCCACATCAGCAACGGACACAGAGAATGTCGGTCTCGCCCACGACCAAACCCTCCACGTCAGATTAGGGTTTGGCTATAAATACTAGTGTTTTGCTTCCATTTCACGACAACACCTCATAAAATTGCGGAGTAATCTTAAAGCGATTGCTCACGTAGAATTAAGCTTTCACCACCCTTGATTGACCAAGATTCGATACTGGGTTTGCACGTTGATCGGAGTGTGACAAGCTTGATTCCTCATACATCATCATCATCATTGTAATCAAGTGTTTTTACACTTGAAAAATTGCCGCCATCCACAGTTGATTTACCAGAAAACGATCTCTACTACTTTCTGTACGTCGGAAAACCACTGGACGATGGTTGTTATCTCTCCAGATGACAACAGTGGCGATGGTGCTAATGCTGATCTGCCACCATCGCCACTATATCCCGATCAATCGCCTCAAACTACTGTCAACCCACAAACCCCGCATGCTTCCTCATCGGGGCCGACGGTGACTCAGAGGATTGATCTAAGAAATTTGCTCTTCAACCAAAGCGATTCTGTCTCTGGCGCCGAGAATCTGGCGAATAATCGTCCTCCGCCGGAGAACATCTTGCATCACACTTCCACTCCCAAAGTTATCTCTAGCGCTGAAGCCCAGCGAATGTTGGCACAAATGGGTTTCGTGGTGGTTCCCGAGCAGCAGGTCCCACCACCGTCTCCGCCACGGCGGTCTGTACCGCGCCCACCCACCCAAGATCATGGAAAGATGGATAGAGCTACAAGTCGTAGAATGCTAGCCGACTTAATCCTCAGTGCTGCCCCGTCAGGCTCGTTCACAACGCAATCTGATGAGTTCGCGGCAGACACATTGATAGCAAATTTTTATTCTACCATACACGGTGAGAAGGTGATAAAGTCGATACCGGTTTCCACCACTACTACCAGGTTCACTGCCAAGATAATAGACCATCCGTTGCCAACAAGGCTCACCATTCCACTCACCATTGGCACCTATTAAGGTGACTCAACTCCCGAGGACTTCTTGCAGCGATTTGAGGGTGCCATCAAGACTAAGCATTGGGAAGACGTCGTAGCGTGCCACATGTTCCCACAAGTGCTGCAGGACAACACTCGCGGATGGTTCGAGAAGTTACCATCTGGTAGCCTTAACAGCTACTCCGACCTCAGGTTTAAATTCTTGTAGCAGTATCACAACCTGAAGCAACATACTCTCACTCATCTTCACGTCTTCAAGATCAAACAGACGGGCCGCGAGTCTTTAAAAGACTTCCTCACCTGTTTCACAACTGAGTGTCAAAAGATAAATGAACTACCACCAAGTCAGCAAATTGCCGGTCTCATCTACGGCATTGATAAGGAACGCTATCCTACTCTATACCATCGGTTGAAGAGTGTAGGACCCCTGTAGTCGGACCTAATCGAATCCTTACTCAATCAAACGTGCGGAATACAATTGATTGAATATATAAACGTTTAAACGAATAAACAAAGCAAATCACAAAGTATATCAATTCAATACCAAAAGTCGATCAGCTTATACTAATTATAACACTTACAATATGCTTACTGATCTCACAATTTCGTCAACCTTGACAAATGAGCCGAAATAACCTATTTATACCAAAGACCTAACCTGGTCTATGCGACACAAGATGTGTCGCCAAGCCGACTCATGCGACACAAGCTGTGTCGCCAAGGTAACTATTGCGACACAAAGACCTTGTGTCGCCAAAACACAAAATGTAATTAAAACAAAAGTTATTAACTAACTTAATTACATATCAAACACATAACAGACTTAGACCAACTGACAGACACACTAAGATGCACCAACAAACTCCCCCGTGTCTTCAGCTTGGTCTTTAAACTTTCTTCAATTATGCCCAGCCTGTTGGAAATCTGCCTCCAGCATGAATCCCATGCGTAACACACACAGTCACGACCTTCTGAAATTGTCTAGCAAGAATCGAATTCACCACATTTCTTACGTTGAAGCGAATTGGATTATCAAACAATTTCCTCAAGTCATTCTGTGACAAGTTGATTAAGCTCATAGGATCAAAAACTTTAAATTGAGCTTTCTTAAGACCATACAGTGAAGTTCTCTCCGGATGTTCAAATTCTGGAACAAACACAAAAACAGCTTCACCTGTATGCGGATCAAGTTCCCAATAATGAAATCTTCTTAGAAAATCATAAGGAACAGACTCCAATGGGCTCTCAGTTAAACAATCAGCTGGTGGATAACGCATTTTACAAATCGGCTGCTTTGTAACTGGATCTAGTTTCTTCTTAAAAATGAATCTCTTACCAAGCGTCGGTTTGATAAAGTTGTATCTCTTGCTATTCACTTCACGACGCAGAACCGTTTGTATAAAATCAGCTCTAGAATCCCTGGTTGGATTTATTAGATCTAATTGAGCAAGACGGTTTATTTCTCCTTTTGGCAACGTACTCAGTTTTTTAAATGAGCTTTTAAAATACTGAATACCATCACTTCTTTTAATCATCAGAATATTTCTACAAGTTTTCCAGCTTTTAATGATTCCTGTATAATTCCCATGTACTTTATATGTCTTGCAAGTTACAGGAATAAATTCATCAGGAATAAAGCTTATCACCGGTCGCTCAAGAGTTGAAGTAGAAGCAGTATCAGAAGCCTCTGAAGTTTCTGGAACAGTTGTCTGAGTTCCAGCTGGCTCTGCTTCATCTTCCGAAGAATCTGTCTCGATTGTAGGAGCATCATTATAAAATTCATCATTGTTTAATTCCTCCTCCTCAATCTCAACGTCATCATTATTTTCAAATTCAGGACTAGACACCTGACTTTCCCCATTAACCATTCGCTGAAATAACGATAAATTCACATTCGAGTAATCTACAGCTAATGGTCTTGGCTGACCTGGAATATCATCAACAGAGAAATAATCCAAACGAAGAAATTCATTTTCATCAGAAACATTTACATTTTCATTTACATTTTCTGTCTGTGTTCCGGTAGAAGCCCTGGATGTTGTTTCTATGGCACGCAGGCCTGACTCCCCCGAAACGACAGCTAGGGATTCTAATTCTAAGACCCTAGTATTCAAAACAGGAACCAAAGCTGCTTGTTCTTCTAACGCTTTAATTTGCGCAGCTTGACCCTCCAAAACCGATGCCTGAGACTGAATCAATGTAGCTTGTGTAGCCATGGTCTGCTGCATCGCATCCATTCTTTTCAACAAATCTTCAATAACGGAAGGCAAAGGTTGAATAGGAACCTCAACACGGGGAATGTCAACCCGTGGCCTTGAAGACGACTCGGAAGTACGACGAATAGTCGTAGGTGGAACCCAATCTTCATCATCCAAATCAGTACTTCTGGGTCGTTTGCCCAGATTTTGACGAACGGAACTCGAACCAGCACGAATACGACGTTGTATTCTTTTGTACCGACGAGGATCAAAGCGTTGAATATTTTTCAACGCATTTTCAGAGGGAATATCCCTTGGAGAAGTTGGAGGAGTAGAGCCTCCATCTGAATCACTAACCGGGTCATCAAGATTAGGCTGAGCAGCCTGGTTCCCAGTCTGGAAATCTTCGATTTCCTGTAACAGGTCATCAACCTGTATAGTAGCATCATGGAGGTGTAATTCCTCCTCCTGAATACCCTGCCCAGGTGCAGGCAAAACATCCAAAAATTCGTCATTTGGTGGAGCAACATATGCTTCGTTGATGATATGCCCAAACAACGGAAAGTTAGAATTTGCGTTCCCGCCGGATGCACAAACCGTCCAAATACGAACGTTCATTGGAGTTGGACGCAAACGTTCGCGAGGATGTTGAGGAAGACCAGGAAGCTGATTATCCAGAAACAGCTGAATAAAACGGGGATAGAGATTCCAACGCTTATCCCCAGCATGAAGATTATCCAACATAGCCCGAAAGATATACCCAGAAAAATTAAAGGGCTTGTTGTATATCAATGCCAGCATAGCAGAAGCCGTAGAATGACTAAATCCATCAAAGCCCGCCTTACGTGGAGAAAGGCAAACAATAATGATATGCATTAAGTACCTCCAGACTTTAGGCAATTTTGCCTTGCGATATTGGTCATTTGGGACGCCTGGATAGCCAATACGAGTCATAGCCCCGGCAATAAAGGCATTGCTATAAAGTGTAGGCATCTCGGTAGTATCTCCGAAGTGAAAGAATTCCCGAATGACTTGCTCGGAGATAATAAGTTGACGATCACCAACGGTATAAATAATCCTGGGAGAAGGAAGCTCAGAGTTGATAACCGCATTTTCCCAAAAAGAAGCCACCTGATCTTTGTAGATAGTAGTTGTGGCTGTAATGGCGGTGTGAATACGAGACCGTCGTAGAAATGCAACCATTGGCCGGTATGGAGCAGCAGTGTCCTTAGTATCATCCAAAAATGCCACAATATTATGACGTGGCTCCCATAGAAGATCACCATCTGCCATTGCTGTACACACATATAGAAAATAGAACTCACAAACAGTTAGCATTAGCCAATGAATTTTAAACACAACTATCAATTTGATAAGATATGCGACATAGAGAATTATGTCGCAGAACAGTTGCGACATTAACATAATGTGTCGCGAAGTTAAAAGAATCAATTGCTAACAGATATAGCGACATAAGGAAATGTGTCGCATAAAATTAATGCGTCAGATAAGGTTGTGTCGCAGTATGCAATTAATTCGAATGCAATCAGAAAGATGCGACATAAGGTTTATGTCGCATGAAACAGGCGACACAAAAGATATGTCGCATTACAAAATGCAAACACACACCAAGAAAGCACAATAATTATTGAAAATGCACAAAGTAAGAGTTTAATTAATAATTGGAATTTAGTATAGAGTTATAATTACAAATCATTTCTAGTCTAAACCCTAAACCCTAAACCTTAAACCTAGATATTATCCTCGGATAATATAAATAAAAAAAATAGCCAAAATCCAAGACAAGGCCCTGTGAAAATTTACACAGAAGGCCAATATTCAAGACAAGGTCAAGCGAAAATCCAAGACAATGAAGGGATCCCGCCAGACCACAAAAAACTAAAGGTAATCGATCAAGCAATAATGCTATCACGACACCTGTGTACATGAAATCTTCCACGACTGGAAGGTAAGCCTCGAAGTCGCGGAAGTGCATGTAGCGATGATCTTTGGGCAGAAGCAATGAACATAGTGGAGTGACACAGCGTTATCCTGAATGAAATCACCTGCCATGGCTATAATCGGACAAAAGGTAAGGGGCTACTCAATACGATTAAGTGACATAAGATATGTCGCATAAACATGTGGCGACATAACTTTTATGTCGCAGAATCAAGCGACACATAGTATGTCAAGGGAACAGTTGGCGACATAACTTTTATGTCGCAGAATCAAGCGACATAAACTGGAATTTAGAAATCGTGCGACATAAAAGTTATGTCGCAAGTTATGTCGCTATTATGAACAACGAACGGCTACCCAGAAACCCTAATGTGAAAATTGGGGGTTTTGTAAATAAGGTATACCCTAGGGTACGCCAACATACCAGAAGCACTAAACCAGTCATAGTGACACAAAATAGTGAGGGTTTCGTGTCATAGTAGCCTAAACCCAAACACCCTTTGAAAACCGTAAAAAATAATAACGATTAGAGCATATATACACTGTAAAGGAAGTTAGAACTAGTACCTAACGATCAAGTATAAGGAAACGAACGAGAAGCAGTAGATGGATTGCTCGAAACAAGAAGAAATCGACGAGAATCAGAATCAAAGTACGTCGCAGAATTTGTGTCGCAGAGGGTTATTTTATGTCGCAGGATTTGATTTTGTGTCGCATAAAGTGTAAACTAAGAAAGCGACTGGAGTGAGGTATTTATACCTCAGTCCTACCATGCGACATAAAATGGCGACATAAGTTATGTCGCAGAACATAACTTGTGTCGCAGTGCCCAGAGAAGGAATTTCAAGTTTTGTAACTTGTTTGAAGAGTAACTAGTTGGACTTGTTAGTAACAAAGTACAATATTAAAAACAATATTAAAAATAAAATAACTTAACTATTTAACCTTAAATTTAAAGTAATTTTCTTTTTGGTGACGTAGTTATTTTGTCTGCTAAGGAATCATATTAGGATAACATGCAAGTATTAGAAAATAGTAAGTGTTATCTCGATTATCAGTATAGAACCTCTTTAAGTTTACTTAGCATATTTAAAGCACTTTTGATAAAAATTATTTCAAGATGATTACTGGTATTGTTTGACCACCTAAACATGTTACATCTACGGGGATAAACAAATTTTTATTGTTAGTATGAATAAGTATCTGTGGTCCCCACTATAGACATATCCCATTAATTTCGACAAGAACATATCTTCCAAGATAGAGAAAATATATAAAAATCATTTTTAAGAATCAAGACAGCGGTGACAGGTCTGTACAAACGTACAACAAAGCAACATAACTTGATTCAGGTGTAAGCAAAACCAGACTTGGTCAAACCATTTTGGCGACCTTGTGAGGTATCCTATAATGTAAGACTTTTTCAAGTGCGATTGACTTGCGTTTGCTTAACTTTTAAGTATATATAACATGAGACCAGGTCTGTACTTACGTACAACAGAGGAAACAAGAAATATATACCCCCAAAGTATTTTATATTATTTAACCAAAATGGAAGCATGCCAAGCGATATTAAGGATTTAAGACACTTAGTCATACATCACAGAATGTGGACCACATGATAAATAGACATGTTATTAGAATTACTTTTTAATTGTTCAACTCCCAGTGTGACATGCCTACCAGTACATCATATGATGAAGCTAGAGTTTATAAAAACTGCAGTAAGTATGCTAGATAAACCTACTGATACATCAAACATAAACCTTAGAATTTTCATTTTATGCATGCATCCTAATGTACTATCATTTTCCTAGTTGTTTACAGACACAACTGAACGTCTTTTTACAAATATTGCAACTTCGCATTTCTTTAATACTATAGAGTATAAAGAGTGGCTGTTGCGTTTATAATTTTTTTTTTTTTTTTTTTTTTTTTTTAATTATAAATCCAAGTCCAAAAGTTACTTCTTTAGTTGAAAGAAGCGCAAACTGATCATGTTGATCAGTTCATCAAATCGGGCACGAGAGAAGGCCTTAGTAAAGAGATCAGCATTCTGTTTGAGGGTATCTATGTGGACGAGGTCTATCAAGTGTTTCTCATAGCAATCTCGTATAAAGTGGAATCTAAGTTCTATGTGCTTAGTTCTGGAATGTTGTACGGGATTGCGTGTAATGGAAATAGCAGCAGTATTATCAATATGTAAAGGAGTTAGAGTAAGAAGTAACCCATAGTCTCGCAATTGATGCTGAATCCACAGAATCTGAGAACAGCAACTGGCTGCAGCTACATATTCAGCCTCTGCAGTGGAAGTAGCCACCGTTGTCTGCTTCTTACATTGCCAGGAAACCAAGCGAGATCCAAGAAACTGGCATCCACCAGTTGTTGACTTCTTATCTATACTACAACCGCCATGATCCGAATCTGAATAAGCAGTTAGTTCAAACGATTTTTCATTTGAGTACCATAGACCAAGTGTTGGCCTATGCTTGAGGTACCCAAAAATTCGTTTAACAGCCTTCATATGAGAAACCTTTGGCCTAGCTTGATATCTTGAGCAGATGGACACTGCGAATACGATGTCTGGCCTGGATGCTGTAAGATACATAAGAGAACCAATCATGGAGCGATAGTCCTTTTCTTTACAGTCCTCGTCATCAATGGCCGGTCCAATGTTATGGTTAATTTCAATGGGAGTTCCGTAGGTCTTACAGTTAAGCAAATCATATCTGGTTAACATATCAGTTACATATTTTGACTGATGAATGTAAATACCATTGGCAGACTGCTCAACTTGGACACCTAGAAAGAACGTGAGTTCCCCCATTGCACTCATCTCAAATTCTGTCTTCATAAGATGCTCAAAGTCTTTACACATAGAATCTTTGGTGGATCCGAAAATGATGTCATCGACGTAAACTTGTACCAGCAGTAAGTCTTCACCATCTCTTTTTGTGAATAATGTACTATCAATACTGCCTCGTTCGAATCCATTTTTAACAAGATGAGTAGAAAGCCTCTCATACCACAATCTTGGTGCCTGATGCAATCCATATAATGCCTTATTGAGTTTACAGACATATTCTGGATGCAACGGATCTTCAAAGCCAGGAGGCTGCTTGACATATACATCAGTATCGACTTGTCCATATAAGAAGGCGCTCTTGACGTCAAGTTGATAAACAATAAATCTTTTGAAGGACGCAAATGCCAAGAAAATCCGAATTGACTCCAATCGAGCAACAGGAGCAAAAACCTCATCGTAGTCTAATCCCTCAACTTGATGAAAACCTTGCACCACAAGTCTTGCCTTGTTTCGAATAACCACTCCGCGATCATCTTTCTTAATCCGATATACCCAACGAGTGCCAGTTGGATGTGCACCCTTAGGTAATGGTACTAATTCCCAAACATGCAGCTTACGGAATTGCTGCAACTCTTCCTGCATAGCCTCAACCCAGTGGGGATCTTTTAAAGCTTCATCTATTCGTTTAGGCTCCACTTGAGATAAGAAACATGATTGAATCTCAATCGACAGACATGCAAGAGATGCGGACTCAGATGAGTCCGAAGGTGAAAGAGAATGTGTATCAGTAACAACTTGATGTCGCGTCTGAATCCCCTTATCTAAAGAACCAATTATATTGTCTACTGGATGGTCCTTATGAATACGCGAACTTGGAATCTTGTCAGGCACAATGACAGAATCCAAATTTGTTAAATCAGCTTCCTGTGCTGATTCAAACTCCCTTGAATTCTCAAAATGTTCATCTTCATCATCAGACTCAGGATTACCAGAAGAAGTTTCTTGATTTCCTGTGGATGATTCAGGGATATCAACATTTGCTTGAGAATTTGATTGAGAAGGTTGTGGAGTATTAGAGACATTTGGTGTCGTTGCTTTTAATGGCGTTGAAGAAGTTGAAGATAAGTCGAGACCATGAAGCAAAGTAACCATTTGATCCATTTCATCATCTTCTGTAGACAGATTAAATGAATCAAAAATAGCTTCATAATTGAACAAATGTGCTGGTCCCTTTCCATCCGGATTTTCAGTATAACGAAAACATGTTACTTCATAATGTTCTTCCATACGCTTAGTTGCCAAATTGTACACTCGTTTGTTAGGAGAGTTATTTGAAAAACCCAAAAACAATCCTTCACTAGACTTTGCACCAAACTTAGCAACCTTCTCTTTTGTGTACAAAATTGTGCAAGGACAACCAAATGGTTCAAGAAACTGTAATGAAGGTTTCCTGTTATTAAGCAGTTCATACGATGTTTTATTGTGCTTTTTAACCACAGAAACCCGATTAAGAATATAGCAAGCAGTATTAACTGCTTCAGCCCAAAAGGTAATAGGCAGTTTAGAATCTGCTAACATTGTACGAGCTGCTTCAATGAGTGTCCTGTTTTTACGCTCAGCGACTCCATTCTGTTGAGGAGTCCGTGCTGCACTGAATTGATGCTCAATGCCTTTCCGTAAACAGTACAACTCAATTGTAGAATTCTTAAATTCGGTACCATTGTCTGATCGCAGTTTCTTGATGGACAGATTGCATAGGTTTTGGAGCTTATCAAATAAATAAGTAAGAATTTCAGGAACTTCATCTTTAGTAGATAAGAAATACACCCATGAGAAGCGAGAGTAATCGTCAGTAACTACTAAACAGTATTTAGAACCTCCTATGCTCTTCTTACTTACAGGTCCAAAGAGATCCATATGCAATAGCTCCAAAGGTTTTGACACCGAGTTAATCACTTTTGACTTATGGGATTTCTTGTGCTGTTTTCCTTTTTGACAGGAAACACAGAGATCATTGATTCCAAAAGATTGCTTTGGAATTCCACGCACAAGATCATGCTTCACCAAATAATTCATCTTTCTGAAATGCAAGTGACCCATACGTCTGTGCCATAAAAGTGATTCTCTTTCAGGAGCTTTTGAAAGTAGACACGTATGATGAGTTGTTTCAACAGTCTTCATATCAAGAATATACGTGTCCTTTTGCCTAGGTGCTCGAAGCAGCACCCATTCATCAGGAATAACAAATCCTGGCTTCAAAATACAACATTCAGTTTTAGTGAATGCTGTAGTGTACTCTTTGTCGCACACTTGTGATACACTGAGCAGATTATGAGTAAGCTGCTCCACAAAATTGACCTTCTCAAAACTCACTTGCCCATTAGTGAGTGTACCTTGTCCGGTAATGACTCCTCCTTTATCACCGGCAAAAGCAACATATCCTCCATTATAAGTTTTTACTTCAGAAAGCAAGGATAAGTCACCTGTCATATGTCGCGAGCAACCGCTGTCTATATACCATCTACTATTCTGAACTTGTTCAGATTGCTGCGACATCAAAGATAAAGAAATTAATGAGTAAGGGGAACCCAAGCCTTAACAGACTTGGGTAACCCGGTGGTATCATCCACAATGATTACATCAGTCAAAATTTTATTTTTTAACACATCGAAATCACTGGCTGATGAATCATTATTAGATGAAGAGTCAGAACGGGACTCTTTGGGCTTCCAAACCTTTTTAGGTTTGGGAACTTGCTCAATATTGTAAGAAGTACTTGGTAGAACTGCTGAACCTCTCATTGAATTTTTTGAAAAACTTTTTGCTTTAGAGGTTCGTGCATCTCCCCTTCTAGCATACTTCTTAGCAAGTAATGGGCACAAATCAATCAAATGACCTTGTTTCTTGCAATAGAAACAAGATCGTTTCTCAATTCTATCAGGAGATTGAGGAGTCAACCTTGGAACTCGGCCAACAGTTGGATGTGTTGAGCATGTACACTTATGTGTACATGCATCAGATGAGCCTTGGTTTATTTTAGAAGAATTTTTAAGAGAGTTAGACTTATTTGGTTGAAAAATCTTCTTTTTCGGTTCGGGTAACTTCTTGCCATTCATTTTATAAATTTCATCATACCCTTCACTAGTAAAGATATGATGATCGTTTGTTACCTTCTTCCGTTTCAAATAACCATATTCTTCATTGGTTATATCCTCAATCTCAATTTCCTCCTTTGAACTGGCTGGAGAAATTGTTTTAGCCTCAACTTTTTCAGGCTTTGTGATAACCGCAGACTTAACTGTCTTTGACTCAGATATCTTAACAGATGCACTTGGCTTGGGCTGAAATGGTTCAGCCTTGACATCAAGAGGTTTGACTAAGTCAACCTTTTGAACCTTTAAATGATCAGGTTCACTAGTTGATGCGTTAACTTGCTCAGGCATACTAGTTTTAGGTTTTTGTGACTTAGATGCACTTGGCTTACTTATCTTAACATTAACAGGTTTTGTGTCCTTTTGAAGAACATTAGGCACAAAATCTTTAATGATTTCCTGTTCAGGCATAGGCAGATAATCTTTTGGAGGTGGGACATGGTGATAACCAAGTCCTGCCTTACTTTTCGTATCTGTCCTTTGTTTCTGAAGGATTTCATCAAAAATGAGAGAGGATGTAGAAAAATTTGATATTTTTCGATTTAAATTAAGAACTACAGCCTGTGAGTCAGCAAGTTCCTTTCTAACATGAGTTAACATATCTACATAACTCCCTATTTCATCTTGCTGTTCAAAAATTTTGGCTTTTAGTTCTTTCTTTTCTTCAAAAATAGCCTTTAATTTCTTTTCAGATGCCTTATAACTTTCTTTCAACATCTCATTATCTTCCTTTAATTGTGAAATTGTTGTATTAAGGCGCTCATTATCCTCTCTACACCTGTTAAATTGGTTAGTAAGCTTAATACAAGAAACACAAGATAAAGGTTCATCATCTACCTCATGAACCTCAGCCATTAGTGCAGTGTTCTCATCATCATCAGCTCCATCAGACCAGCTGTTATCCCATGGAGTTTCTGTCAGCATGAACGCAGCTGACACCATGGCTTTCTCTTCTGCCTTTGTTGGTGAAGGCTTGGTGAGACCTGAAGATGGTGCCTTGTTTTTCTCACATTCACGGGCGAAGTGTCCATAATTCTGACACTTATAACAGCGCACCTTCCCTTTATTAAACCCAATACCTTTCTCACCTGGATTATTTACAGAAGTTCTACCAGTTTTCTGTAAAAAATTCTTCACCCTCCTAGTCAGCATAGCCATATTCCATTTTAAATCTAATCTTTCCAATTCTTCTTGGTCAATTTGACCAAAATCTTCATCGGAAAAATCTCCAGCACAGGCTAAAAATGCTGAAAAGGTAGAGGCATAATCTTCACCAGAAGAAAATCCTGAATTCTGAAAATGAGACCCAGTTGAATTTCCAGAATTCTGAACATAATTAGAACCAGATAGATTACATGAAGATACATTTCCACTAGCATTACTAGCGACAAATGCAGTGACAGTAGGTCTGCTTGAAGATACTGGAACATCAACTCCATAAAGTTTTGGATTTTGGAGATGCGATGTAGCCTTAGTCTCTTTCCTTTGCATCTCAAGAAGCTCAGCCTCAATATGTCCAATAAGGTCTTCAAGCTCCATATCCATGATGTCTTCATCTTTTTCCATCAAAAGAACCCTAGTGTGCCATTTCTTAGGTAGAGAATCTAATAATCTTTTGTTGACATCACTACGCTCAAGAGTAACACCCCCATCAATCAACTCGGTGACCAATTGGGAAAATCTACTACACAGATCTTCCAGAGATTCATCCTGAAGCATATCAAAAACCTCATACTGCTTCTTGATTAAGTCTATCCTCTTCTTTCTGTATTGGATGCTACCACCGCATTTCTTTTCGAAAGCTTTCCAAAGATCGTAAGCAATCTTATGATGTTTAAACTGTCTCATAATGGGTTGAGGTAAAGCCATAGTAATTGCAGCATGAGTCTTTCTTTCCATATCAAAAGCTTTTCTTTCCTCTGGAGTCATTGATTTAATCGATTTCTCAGGAGCTTGACCATTGTAGACTCCTGACTTTAGAGGACGCTCATATCTCTCCTCTAAGTAAATCATCATCTCAGGATCATTTAACCCAACATAAGACTCAAAGCGTTGGCGCCAATCAGAATAGGTCATGCCTGGCATAAACATAGGTGGTTTATTTCCAGAACCAACTTCATTGTTTTGCTTTAGTATAGCTCCTACAGATTGAATGGAGTGTGTTGAAGAAGACATTGTGAATTACCTGCAAAATAGATAAATAACACAAGAAAAAGAAAACAGACTGTTATGCGACACAAATTTATGTCGCAAACGATTTAAGCGACACAAAGGATATGTCGCAATCTATATTTCGCAAAAGATTTAAGCGACACAGAGAATATGTCGCAGATGATATATCGCAAAGTTAGCGACGGAAGAAAACTAAGTTTTATGTCGCAATATATAGCGACGGAAGAAAGCTAAGTCTTATGTCGCAAAAGATAGCGACGGAAGAAAACCAAGTCTTATGTCGCAATCTAGTGTCGCCTAATTAAAGATGTATGTCGCAATAACCCTAGTCGCGACACAAAAGATATGTCGCAGCTTATGTCGCAGAAACGGCTGACCAGCGACCAAAAAACCCTAAAATCGAAAATTTTCGATAACCACACGAAAATTTACGACTGATGGACGAAAAATAAACCTAAAATCTTCCAGAAATAGCAAGAAGCAGCTTGTGAACACCTTTCAATGAAGATTTTAATTCAATATACTCACAATTATTCGAGAAACGTATCAAGAACGGATTCAATAATGCCAAATCGTGTGATTTTTGGCTCTGATACCACTTGTAGGACCCCTGTAGTCGGACCTAATCGAATCCTTACTCAATCAAACGTGCGGAATACAATTGATTGAATATATAAACGTTTAAACGAATAAACAAAGCAAATCACAAAGTATATCAATTCAATACCAAAAGTCGATCAGCTTATACTAATTATAACACTTACAATATGCTTACTGATCTCACAATTTCGTCAACCTTGACAAATGAGCCGAAATAACCTATTTATACCAAAGACCTAACCTGGTCTATGCGACACAAGATGTGTCGCCAAGCCGACTCATGCGACACAAGCTGTGTCGCCAAGGTAACTATTGCGACACAAAGACCTTGTGTCGCCAAAACACAAAATGTAATTAAAACAAAAGTTATTAACTAACTTAATTACATATCAAACACATAACAGACTTAGACCAACTGACAGACACACTAAGATGCACCAACAAAGAGGAAGTTACCGAAGGTATACTCCAAGGCCGTCTCCATGGCTCGAGACTACCTGCGGTCCGGCGAAGACACCGATTTACACAACGGACCGGTCCGTGAGTCACATCGGGTCGAGCATGACCGATCCCAGGGACGCCATCACGAGGGCGGATCTGGCTCCGGTCGGCACGACAATCAGCGGCGGGATCCTTATCGCGATTCACGGCACGACAATCGCCGCAGTGACCATCGCGAAGCGGCCCGCCGACAGCCATATGACAAGAAGTCTTTGCTGGCGTTGCTCACCAAGTCACCAAAAGCGATACTATCTCACCCCCAAAACACGTGGCAATGGAAGTATGAGGTGTCACGGGGGCGTCGACCAAATCAAATATCATAGCACAAAGATAACAACAAATGACCTCTAAATGAGACATTTTCAAAATAATTACATTAACAAATTAAAAGTGTTTACATAATACTTGGAGTTCGCAACAGTTGTCTGGAGATTTCCTACTACATAAGAGGTAATACAAAATATAGTTAATGCAGTCTAATCTCCGTTGTTTGAAAATATGCGACTCGAGTTAAGCTTCCAAAAGCAGACCAATCCTACAATGGTTGTGTACCTAAGAATACATGCTAAAAAGGGTCAACACGAATGTTGGTGAATCTTACAGGTTTGTAAGTAAGTGCAGTTTGAACACAAGATTTTATCATCGTTGCACGTATGCAAAAACATGTATTTGCAACCAAGGAAATAGTGAGTATGTATGTATATACCGTTTCCATGAGCTCATAGTCGAAGTTTAACCCGTAAATAAATCTGGTACAACTAAGTACTGAACAGTGTCCCCGCGAGTGCCTAATCCAAACACTTGTACGGAACAAATATAAGTCGCCCGTTTTTACAGAACGGTTCGTGGTAGCGCTACTACCCCGGGCGGGGAGGGTCAGTCACTAATGGATCCATCAACCAATATTCGCGCTTAAGTCCATAACTAACGAAACTATGATGGAGGGTCTTTAGTGGATTAGTAAGTAACTCACGCAAGCCCGTATATAAAGTAAAGTAAGTAATTTAGCACTTGTGTTCATGAAAAACAGTTAAGCAATGTATCTCACCCCGTAAGTAAAAACAGTAAAAATTGGGCCGTAAGACTCACCTGAGTCTTTGCAAGTAACAAGCAATTAACCAAATAAGCAAGCAATAGCAAGTAGCGGGTATTCGTCTCCCGAATGCAACCTTCTAACGCCACAAACGCATAAGGTTGTGAATAAGTAGATGTCTCAAAAGACCATCTATAGCTTTTGTATAAGTGGGGGTTAATGTCCACTTAAGCCAATAGTGTATGTGGAGAATTAATGTCCACCTAAAGCTAGTTTACTCAACTAGTATGTCCAAGTAAGTTGTTCAAGTTTGTTTATTAAATACATGTACGACCCGTTGGTGAAAGTTTGTAATAATAATTTAATTAGACATTATTATTAAGATTGTTTTGTTGTATATTATCTATTAGTACATATCGTATTTTGCGAACAGATTATTTAATTCGTAAAAACCATAAATCGTAGGTCAAAGTTGGTCAAAGCAAGTCAAACTGGTCAAACTGGTCAAAGTTGGTCAAAGCAGGTCAAACTGGTCAAAGTTGGTCAAACTTTAGCAATACATGTTAATTTATGAGTTAGAATATTTTTGGTCCGGGTGTTCTAGGTGTCGGTTTCTAGTTCGGGAAACTTTCTAAGTTTAGTTTTGGTCCAAGTTACTAAATAAGTCACCCAAACCCATTTTTGTTATCATTTTCCAAAAATAGCAAGTTTTGTTGTTTTTAGAAACCGAGCCGTTTTTGTTGACTTGGTCAAACCTACTCGGTTTGACCCGAAACTTTTACCCAACCCTTAATTATGTTCATAGATCACAAAAAGTTAGTATTTTTCTTTATAGTAGGTCCATAAGTGTCGGTTTATAAAAGTTGTCAAAATCAGTCCACTTTTTACCATTTCCAGAAAATACAGCTCATGGTTGTATGTATTAAAACTACTTCTATTCCGAAATTATATTCATGAAAAATATAAGTTGATCCAACCCATGTCAGCTACTTTGTGTAATTTTTCCAAGAATTTTAGGGGATTACAACTATTTTTAAAAATTACTTTCCTATCCCGTGTCCAGATTTGGATACATGCATGCAATCATTATTTCTGGGCAAAATATACAAGGAGTCAGTAAAAGTGGTCAACATAAAAGTTGTAACCAATGAAAGTTATGAAATTTGGGCGGTGGTTTTAAGTCATTTTGAGGTGTGTAGCTTGAGTTATGGTCAAAACACCGAGATGAAAGTTTCTGACTTTATAGAACAGATTGTCTATGTGCTTTTATACAAATTATTAAAAATACTAAAAGAACTCATAAAAAAATTAGGATTATAGGGTTGGAAAGCTAACTTCTTGAACTTGATTTTTGACTATAAAAACATCCATTTTCATGAATAAATAATTTTTATAAAAATCGTGGAAGTGACAATAACATTCTGGACAGAAAACAAAATGTCATTTTTATGCATTTCTTTGTTAAGAAAAGTGATTTTTTAGTATGTTCTTAGCATAGCTTTGTTGAGTGAACCTAAACATGTAAATAGATATAGATGGAAGTAGAAATGAGTCCTCACAATGATGATTTTGAAGAAGAATGACGGCAAAGAAATGAGAAGCTCTCGAGGTCTTGAAATCTTCAAAAATCTTGTAAAATGGTGATGTATTTGGGTGGTGGTTGATCGTGCCCAAACGGTCAGTCGGGTTTTCACCCCATTATCAGACCGTTCATCGAGGCGCGGATCAGCGGAGTTTTAAAATTTATATGTGCGGGGCCTAAGTATACCTAGTTACTATTTGGTGTATAGCAATAAGGATGACCTAGGGTCGTTCTTTGAGTCAGTGTATTGTGGATCTTGGACGAAACAGGCGTACTTATCAATCTAGCGGGTTTTAAAAGATTTTGATTGGGGTTTTGTTTTTGTTTTTTTTTTTTCATACTTAGGCAGAAAATTTAAACTAAAGCGGAAGAAAATAAATGTAAATAGCAGATAATCAAGAGAGGGGTGTTTGCTATGATTTCGGCAGCCTTATTGGTTGGAATGAGAACGTATTCTAAAGGTTTGTATTTTATTTATTTCAGGTATTATGTGGAGTGAGCACTAGCCCCCTACTGATAGAGTTCTCGATCAGTATGTCACTGAGCAACTAGGCTATCCTGATTCTGATCGGAGTAGTTTATCCAGCCCACAACACTAACCGGTGAAGGTATAGTGACCCTTATCTGGGATAAAACCCTGGGTGCATGAATATGGCGACAAACCAACTCGATGTCCGACCTTTCTTAACCCCACAATAATATCTAATCTAAATAAAACATTTAAGACCAAATTTATAGAGTGTGCTTGATTTCTTTCTATTGATGGTTTTGTGAGTCTGGGTGTTGAGTCATGACTCTTGATTCACATAGACCGATAACAACGGCTCTTTCCGTGACTCTCACACTGTACTCCACCGGAGGTGTTTCCATTGCTGAACCAAGGACCTAGTCGGTACCAGCTCTGCAGATCACAGAGTTGCCGTTATTCCACAAGGCTTAGTAACTGCGGCTTTTCCTCGGCTTCCATGTGTTAACTACACCGGAGGTGTTGTCGACGCTATACCGAGTAATTAGCCGACTTACGGTACCTTACATTGCTTCACAAAAGCTAACCCAGACTACTTAACTAAGTTTGTATTTAAGCATAATATTGTCCATCTATGATATAAACCAGCCTTTACTTTTAAGTCCCAATAAATCCCTAATTTGTCAACAGTGCACTATTCACGTTCAGTTAGAAAACCATATTTCCACGGGCACAGTGTACTTTGCGTTCAAAGCAGAAAGCATTATTTCCACGGCTCCAGTGTACTTAGTGTTCAGTTTGAAAACCATCTTTCCATAGCCACAGAGTACTTTGTGTTCAAATTTAGAAAACAGTATTTCCTCGATGATGATGTACTTAGCGTTCATTTAGAAAGCGATGTGTACACGGTTTAACAAATCAGACCATGTTCATGTTTGACACAGATAACTAAGTACCTTTGATGGGGTTCGCGACGTCCCATCATAAAGGCCGTAATCACGTTTACTGGTTGAAAGGCGATTAGTTTAATAGGTTTAAAATCATGGATAGAAACTAAATCAAAGCACTATAATATCATTCCAACCAATTTACGACTAACTACATCATAGCAAACACGCAATATCACTACTCGCTAATCATGGCAATCAATCCTAAATCTAGCATGACAACAGTAATAACAATCATCATAATGAAATAGATAAAGGATAGATATAACCGTAATAAGAGCGTAGCTGAATACAACTTGAACGTTACACGAGCAGAACTCCTAGTATGCGCCAAGCGATATTACAAGATTGCCCCTTTACTAACTATTAATCTACTACTAATTATAACATAAACCTAGAGAGAGAGTAGTGAGAGAAAGTATTGAAGTGTGAAGGTGTAGGGTTGTGTTGAAATGATGAAATGAGGCTTGTATTTATAGAGATCGCACAACCGTATCCATAGACCGTATCCAAACCTTCAAACGCACAACCGTATCGCAAAGGCGAATAAAAATCAGATTTTTATCACCCAAACGCACAATACGGCTGAGCTGGACCGTATACGGCTGAACTGGACCGTATACGGCTGTGCATAGGGTGAATACGGTTGAACTGGACCGTATACGGCTGTGCATAGGCCGTATATGGCCTGCACAGACCGTATACGGTCTAGGTCCAGCCGTATACGGCCTGGACCAGCCGTATACGGCCTGGTTCAGCCGTATCCAGCTCCTTCGGTTCTTCGTTTCTTCGTTCGGGCGTAACTTCTTCGTCGATTATCCGTTTTGAGCGTTCTTTATATCCACGCGTTCGTATTTTCCTAACAAAGAAAATGACATAAGTTAGAGGTCATAATTCTTTGTGGAGCTCAAAAAGTGCTAAATTACGTGAACAGAAGATTCAATGATCGTTTGTGCTCTGTTTTACTCATTTTTAGGTTGTTTTTGTCGATTCTTGAAACATCGTCTATATTTTAGCCCATATGATGAAATGTGATGTTTAAGTTCATATTCAAGTGTTTTTATTAATAATTGGGCCAAAATGGTGAGATAATGGCACACAAAAACATGACTTTTTGCGTGTCATCAAATATCCCACTCTTAGACTTTGCTTGTCCTCAAGCAAAACTCAAAATTCTCACTTGCTTTTAGGAAAAACATTTTGAAAACACGAGTTTATTTTTGGGCTGAATCAAAATATATCAAAAACAACCATCCTCATATACAAGCAACATATCTTGGAAATAAGCGAAAGTAAGGTATTCCTTTCAGAGGCTTGAAATGATTTTCTTAGGCATGCTTTCAATTCTCGCGATCTTGGAATATACATGACTAGGCGATCTCACCAGGTGGTCACTCAATTCACTCAAAAGTGTTTTGGGTTACCTATCAATCTAATCAAACGAAATCGCTCATAAGCCAGTCATGCAACATCCATCGTCATAGGCTTGCTCGAGAATCATATCTCCACCACTTAGGTGAGGACGGTGCTAGCTATCCCAGGACATTCAGAGTGGGTTGTAATGGCAGGTGAGGGTTACGGAGTATGGATAAGTGGAAAATTGTTGTAAAGGGTTTTGCTTATCTTAGGACTTCTAAACTTTTGAAAAACAATATTTAAACAACCTTTTTAATGAAAATGGAAACGGATAACAATACGGGAAGAAGATAGCTATTTTTGACTTCTATCTTTTGAAAATACACAAGGGAATTTATGACTTTTATAAGAGCGGGAATTTTTCGAGAGATTCGAAGCACTTAGCTTTATTCTATTTTCTTTTTCTTTTGCTTCTATTTTTGGATTTTTCTAGGGATTTTTATTTTTGTTTCTTTCTTTTGCCCTTTTTGAAATCCTTTTCTTTCTTTCATCTTTTTCATCCTTCTGATGACTTTGCATTTACTTGGTGTCAATTTTTCACACCGTAAACTCTCAACTTTTGATTTTTATCAAGGGAACGCACGCGAGAGATTTTGAGTGAAAACCAGTATTTGTGATTTGGAGTGATAGCAAAAAGGACATTTAAATGATCATTTTCCATAAGCTGAAAGTTTCTAAGATAAGTTTTGGTGGGTGTGGAATAAATGGTTTAAGGGTTAAAGGGTTTGGAAAGAAATGAACAGGCTAAGGCTCAACAGGGTTATCTAAGCGGATCATCAACACTAAAGATGAGTGTTGGAAGGGTTTTGGGTTTGAAGAGATATGATGAAAAGGGGAGTTAAATCCTAAGGAATGTCAAGGTCATTTAACTGCACCTATACCGCGTACGGTACTCTACCAATGTGGTCTCGAAGTGCATACCAGGAGCAAGTTCTAATTCTGGATGCATGCATCGGCACACTCAAACAAACGAATAGTGAAGCATTAAAGATGAATGCTTGTATTGGCTCAAGATACCTCACTGCAAGTTTTTGGGTTTGTTTGTGCCTAGCCATGCGATGCCCCTCTTAGATTATCATTTTAGACCTAAGAAATTCCTATCTTATTTACTCATAATTTCCAAAATACCCTACTCATATACGAAAAATGTTCCTTCTTAAGATATTTTAACTCAAAAAAATTTGAAATTTTTTTTAGCAAAAGTGAGTTTTTATGAAAACTAAGCTAACTGAATGAGTGACATCTCCACTGTCGAAGTTAAGCTTATGATTTTGAGAAAAAGTGAGTTTTTATGAAAATTAAGCCAACTGAATGAGTGGCATCTCCACTGTCGAAGTTAAGCTTATGATTTTGAGAAACATTTTCTGAGTTTGCTTTTGGAAATAAGAATCTAACAAGAAAACCTAAGGTATTCTATACCGCTATCCCACATTTAGAGGAACATTGTCCCTAATGTTCTCTTGAGTTGGGATTTGAGAAAAATCCCACACTTAGAGTTTGAACAAATCGGAAAATGTTACTCAGGTGTTTATTTTGGGTTGGAATCCCACACTTAGTGATAAGCTTGGGATATGGTATAGACTACTTTAATGAGAAATTAAAGCTAACAATCATATCAAAAACGAGAGTGAGAACGAGAGAACTCCCCTATTGATGCGAAGGTGGAAGGATGGAATTCTGGAAGATGCGCTGAAGAGGAGATCTTTGACTGGAATTCTTCTTTAGCGGTGGCTCTATGAAGATCTTTTGGCATTAGCGTGCACAACTTACAAATAACAGCTTTGTCTTCCATCTTTACACTTCTTTCACTCTCTTGTGAAGATATCTCGTAAGTGTGAACACGTTGGGTATATTTTTACCGACTTCTTATTATAGCTTTTTACCGAAAGTGCCTAAATCCAGAATGCGAAAAGATGTTTTAATTCAAAACGGGTTTTAAGCCATGTGTTTTTAAACGAGTTCGAGCATAATGCGTGAAAGTAGCACGCAAGTACCTCAAATGCTCGAAACACATGTCTTGTTAAAATTTAATTCCTGTTTTCCTGGATTAGGTAGTAAAAGCTGAAGTGGTGTTTTGAAAGCATTTTGATACCCAAGTGTAAAAGATAGTCAGAGATATATCACTTCTTGGAATTTAAATAATACTAATACTAAGGATACTTATTGCACGGGTTGCCTCCCGAGAAGCGCTTCTATTTAGAGTCGAGGGCTCGACTTTTCCTCTTGGATCAGCCAGAAGAGGAATTCCCAGGACTTGGGATGCGGAATGGAAGTGTCCTGGGGTTTGGTGGGTAGAATCTCATAAAATGTCGTGCGACGACTTCTGTGATGTTTGGGATTCTTGCCACATGAAGAGGATAGGTATGGAAATGCTCCTCAGCAGTCCTTTGCAAGTATAAAAGATCCATTATAGCATCTTGGATTGCCTTGGAGATTGGTCCATTAGTGTCCACAAGGGTGGCTCCATCGTGCTCAAGCGTCTCACGCACCGGTCGATCTGTCCACAGGGTGTCCATAAATCCGAAGAAGCGTAGGTGGATGTCTTCATGAGTGGCATTGCTGATGTCCCTCCCTAGTTCTTCAATGGATCTGAGTATGCCTTGGATCAGCTGTTTCTGATGGTCGGTATACGTGAGCTCTGGTTTCAGGAAGATGTTAATCATTCTATTGTAAACCTCACGTAACCCATTGTGGAATAGCTGTCTGGGCTGCTCCCATAGGATAGAACCGAAAATGTCTTTAAGTCGTTCAGAGACGAAATATGAAACGTTAACCGTCAAACCTTCTGGAACTGAAGAAGGGATGGCACATGCTCTCTCGTCTGAACTGCTTTGTTCTAACTTTTCGATGATTATCTGGGCGTGATGCTCGATAGTGCAGCTGATGAAAAATCTGTGTGGTGAGGACTCGTCAATGTGATCATTATCTGCCAAAGAATCTTGAAGTCCTTTGAGATCCGGCATTAGCTGAACATCTACTTCATTTTCAGGGTTCCCAGTAGCATAATCCATGTTGTGTCTGAAATTTTGGAGAAACTCCATCTGTTGGTGCGAATATGGAAATGCGGACCTGATAAATGCTTGATACACCTGGCCATACGTGGTTTTCTGTGTTTCATAGAATTCCTCTTCATCGGGGAAAGGCTCATCATTGTCTGATGATTCTCCTGCGAGGTCGTTGGCGAAGGCGTTGATGCCACTAACTAGATGTTGCGGACTCAGGTAGGAGTTGGCTTGATAGACCTCATATTCAGTCTCAATGTCCTCAATAATATCCCTCTGACGTTGCGTGTATTCAATAGTAGAATCTCGTATAATCGCAATCAGAGTTCGAAAATCCTCCCCGTGTTCTTCGATAGCACTAAGCATTTCTTCTGGTTCAGCCACGATTGGGATTTCGATATTTCCTATAGTAGGAGGAGGGATAATGATTGGAGTGAGGTGAAGGTGAATGGAGCGAGTATCGATCGGAACATCAATGAAAACTATATCGTCCTCGTCACCCCAGATTGCTGAAGTGTCTGGAAACTCAACAGCGTTGGTGAGTGGTTGAGACTCGTCGGTGATCTGTGATACTGGCTGGGAAGAGTCCATCTCGATATCCCTCTCGTCCTGGGAATCAGAATCATCGCTTGATCCAGATGTACCTCCAAGCTCAAAATGTGATCGAGGCTCGGATGAGTCAAGGGGTGGAATCCCTCGAGGAGGTATATGTGGCTTAAGTAGAGACTCATCATCCAGGGAGTGGTCAATCGAAGGTTCCTCTGAGTCGCTCTCCGGCAGAGGGATGAAGTTCAAAGCGTAGTCTATTTGCATGATCTCTGCGGTCGGAGGGTGTGTCTCAGGTGTAGCTTCCACTGGCTCTTCCTCTTCTTCTTCTATCTCCTCTTCTTCTTCCTCAGTGTCGGAAGAAAACGTGATGGGCTCGTCAGACATAGGGGTGTCTGGTTCAGTGTCATCATCCGTGGTAACTCTTCCTGTCGAAATCGCACATATCTCCGCATGCTCTGTGATAGACTGATCAGCTTGATCGATCTTGAAGGTGATAGTCTCTCCATGAGATCTAAGACTGATAGTCTGAGAGTAAACATCTATGATAGTGCATGCGGTGTTCAAGAATGGTCTACCTAAGATGATAGGGATATGGACATCTTCCTGAATGTCCATCACTACAAAGTCTATGGGAAATAGGAACTTATCAACTTGAACCATGATGTTCTCAGCTATTCCCTTAGGGTATCTAATGGATTGGTTAGCTAGCTGGACACTCATTTTGGTCGGTTTAAGGGGTCCTAATTCCAATCTAGTGTAAAGCGAATAGGGCATCAGGTTGATACTGGCTCCTAGGTCGGCTAGAGAGTGTATCATGCCCGAGTGATAGGTCGAACAGGGAAGGGTAAAGCGTCCAGTATCTCCTAATTTCTCAGGGATAGAGTTCTTTATAAGAGCTGCACATTCCGCGTTCAGTGGGATATTAGGTACTTCGGGTACCTTATCCTTGGTCGATAAGAGTTTTAGGATGTATTTTGAACTGGAAGGGGTTCGGGACACGGTGTCCACGAACTTTCCATCGAGACGGAAGTCGTTAACCTTATAGGCTTTCTTAAGACGGTCGAGAAACAGGATGCGTACTTCCCTTTGTGGCGTAGGGACAGACGGGGACTCAACTATCGGTGGGACAGGAGTATCTCTCTTCACTGGAGAAGGAGTGGGAGGTTGTCTCGGTGCCACCTTCTTGTCTGTAGTACTCATCTGTTTGGCCTCTTCTACGTGTGGGTTCTGTACCGTATTATTAGGGAGATTACCCTGGGGCCTAGAGTCAAGACGTTGGGCTAGCTGTCCTATCTGGGTCTCAAGATTTTTGAGAACGGCCAGTTGGTTCCTAATGAATAGGTCGGTTTGGTCCTGCCTAGCGCTAGTCTTTTGGTTAATTTGGTGCTGGCCTTGGATGAACTTAGTGAGGGTATCATCCGTACTAGTAATGGGCACTATGGTCTTAGAGGGTTCGCTCGATTGATCTGCGTTGGGTGCAGTCAATGATAGCGGTTGGTTATAGGTGAGTTGGGGTTGTTGCTGGTAAGTCGGGTACCTAGGTTGGTAGTTGGGCTGAAAGGGTGGTTGGTTCCTAGGTGGGTATTGGGTGCCTCTAGTCCTAGGTGGAGAGGTTCGAGCGAAGCCAGGTGGATTTTGTTGGCGAGCTGGAAATTCAGCATAGTAAACCGTTCCATCAGCAGGATCTTCGTACTCAACCTGATAACTTTCTGTTGGGAGGTTGGCACAGTTCTGGCATGCATAAATTTGATGCTGGGATGGTTTCTTCATTTCGCCGATCTGCTTCGTCAGGTGCTCGATCTTCTCTGTCAGAGATTTGATAGCTTCGGTCTGAAATGGATTGGGTGCAGCAATCGGTGCTGATGATGAGGAATGCTCACCAGAGTTCCAGTCGTGATGGTGCATCGTCATATTCTTGATCAAGTTCCAAGCTTCCTCATCGGTGAGTTGCATGAAATTGCCCTGAGCAGCGGCATCAAGGGTAATGCGATGGTTCGGAGCGAGACCGTTGTAAAACGTGCACAGCTGACTGGTTTTCTCTATAAGGTGGTTAGGGCATTTGTTTAACAGACTCTTGTATCTCTCCCATGCTGTGTAGATAGATTCATCATGAGCTTGGTGGAAGTTCATGATGTCATTCTTGTACTTGGTTTGCTTAGCCGGAGGAAAGTACTTAGTAAGGAATTTTGTAGCCATATCCGTCCAGGAGGAGATAGAGCCGGTCTCTAATCCCTCAAACCAAGTCAAAGCGTGGTGAGTAAGCGAATAGGGGAATAGGTATAGACGGACTATATCCTGATCAACCCCGTTCTGCTTGTACGAGTTGGTAGTCTGAATGAATCGGTTGATGTGGGCGTTAGGATCGTCGTGGGGTAAACCATGGAATTGGCAGAATTCCTTGATAAGCTGAACGATATGATGTTTAAGCTTGAAGGACGCGCCGTCGATGACCGGATAGCTGATGGGTCCACCTCGACCTTCAATTGATGGTTTGGTGCTGTCGGCAAGCGTGACACGTGCAGCCATCGGTTGTCGGTTGCGGATGCGTTTCTCCTTGCGGATCGTTCGGATGATCTTCTCAGGATCGGGTACGAAAGTGAGAGATTCGAATCCGGATGATCGGGTCAAATATCGTTGTGTGCTGTGGGAAGGAATTTTCGAATGGAACAAGGAAAAAAAAAAGAAAAAAACCTAAACTACGGGATACTAGAAAGAAAAATTCGTCTGGAACGTCTTCAGATCTTACGGCTGACTCCTCGGCAGCGGCGCCAAAAACTTGATCGCGCCCAAACGGTCAGTCGGGTTTTCACCCCATCGTCAGACCGTCCGTCGAGGCACGGATCAGCGGAGTTTTAAAATTTATATGTTCGGGGCCTAAGTATACCTAGTTACTATTTGGTGTATAGCAATAAGGATGACCTAGGGTCGTTCTTTGAGTCAGTGTATTGTGGATCTTGGACGAAACAGGCGTACTTATCAATCTAGCAGGTTTTAAAAGATTTTGATTGGGGTTTTGTTTTTGTTTGTTTTTTTTTTATACTTAGGCAGAAAATTTAAACTAAAGCGGAATAAAATAAATGTAAATAGCAGATAATCAAGAGAGGGGTGTTTGCTATGATTTCGGCAGCCTTATTGGTTGGAATGAGAACGTATTCTAAAGGTTTGTATTTTATTTATTTCCGGTATTATGTGGAGTGAGCACTAGCCCCCTACTGATAGAGTTCTCGATCAGTATGTCACTGAGCAACTAGGCTATCCTGATTCTGATCGGAGTAGTTTATCCAGCCCACAACACTAACCGGTGAAGGTATAATGACCCTTATCTGGGATGAAACCCTGGGTGCATGAATAAGGCGACAAACCAACTCGATGTCCGACCTTTCTTAACCCCACAATAATATCTAATCTAAATAAAACATTTAAGACCAAATTTATAGAGTGTGCTTGATTTCTTTCTATTGATGGTTTTGTGAGTCTGGGTGTTGAGTCATGACTCTTGATTCACATAGACCGATAACAACGGCTCTTTCCGTGACTCTCACACTGTACTCCACCGGAGGTGTTTCCATTGCTGAACCAAGGACCTAGTCGGTACCAGCTCTGCAGATCACAGAGTTGCCGTTATTCCACAAGGCTTAGTAACTGCGGCTTTTCCTCGGCTTCCACGTGTTAACTACACCGGAGGTGTTGTCGACGCTATACCGAGTAATTAGCCGACTTACGGTACCTTACATTGCTTCACAAAAGCTAACCCAGACTACTTAACTAAGTTTGTATTTAAGCATAATATTGTCCATCTATGATATAAACCAGCCCTTA
Organism: Pseudognaphalium luteoalbum; assembly: GCA_963422505.1. Lineage (NCBI taxonomy): Eukaryota > Viridiplantae > Streptophyta > Magnoliopsida > Asterales > Asteraceae > Pseudognaphalium > Pseudognaphalium luteoalbum. Next base: position 26,161,308 of record OY730193.1, read on the forward strand.
CTTTTAAGTCCCAATAAATCCCTAATTTGTCAACAGTGCACTATTCACGTTCAGTTAGAAAACCATATTTCCACGGGCACAGTGTACTTTGCGTTCAAAGCAGAAAGCATTATTTCCACGGCTCCAGTGTACTTAGTGTTCAGTTTGAAAACCATCTTTCCATAGCCACAGAGTACTTTGCTTTCAAATTTAGAAAACAGTATTTCCTCGATGACGATGTACTTAGCGTTCATTTAGAAAGCGATGTGTAGACGGTTTAACAAATCAGACCATGTTCATGTTTGACACAGATAACTAAGTACCTTTGATGGGGTTCGCGACGTCCCATCATAAAGGCCGTAATCACGTTTACTGGTTGAAAGGCGATTAGTTTAATAGGTTTAAAATCATGGATAGAAAGTAAATCAAAGCACTATAATATCATTCCAACCAATTTACGACTAACTACATCATAGCAAACACGCAATATCACTACTCGCTAATCATGGCAATCAATCCTAAATCTAGCATGACAACAGTAATAACAATCATCATAATGAAATAGATAAAGGATAGATATAACCGTAATAAGAGCGTAGCTGAATACAACTTGAACGTTACACGAGCAGAACTCCTAGTATGCGCCAAGCGATATTACAAGATTGCCCCTTTACTAACTATTAATCTACTACTAATTATAACATAAACCTAGAGAGAGAGTAGTGAGAGAAAGTATTGAAGTGTGAAGGTGTAGGGTTGTGTTGAAATGATGAAATGAGGCTTGTATTTATAGAGATCGCACAACCGTATCCGTAGACCGTATCCAAACCTTCAAACGCACAACCGTATCGCAAAGGCGAATAAAAATCAGATTTTTATCACCCAAACGCACAATACGGCTGAGCTGGACCGTATACGGCTGTGCATAGGGTGAATACGGCTGAACTGGACCATATACGGCTGTGCATAGGCCGTATACGGCCTGCACAGACCGTATACGGTCTAGGTCCAGCCGTATACGGCCTGGACCAGCCGTATACGGCCTGGACCAGCCGTATACGGCCTGGTTCATCCGTATCCAGCTCCTTCGGTTCTTCGTTTCTTCGTTCGGGCGTAACTTCTTCGTCGTTTATCCGTTTTGAGCGTTCTTTATATCCACGCGTTCGTATTTTCCTAACGAAGAAAATGACATAAGTTAGAGGTCATAATTCTCTGTGGAGCTCAAAAAGTGCTAAATTACGTGAACAGAAGATTCAATGATCGTTTGTGCTCTGTTTTACTCATTTTTAGGTTGTTTTTGTCGATTCTTGAAACATCGTCTATATTTTAGCCCATATGATGAAATGTGATGTTTAAGTTCATATTCAAGTGTTTTCATTAATAATTGGGCCAAAATGGTAAGATAATGGCACACAAAAACATGACTTTTTACGTGTCATCAGTGGTTGTGGGTGGTGATGTGGTGGTTTGATGGTGGATGTAGGGCTGAGTTTTTTCTGGAAATGGGAGTGAGTGAGAGAGTGTTAGAGAGGAAATTGAAAGAGGAAAGTGAAAGTGAATGATGGGGAAGTATCATTTGCATGTTACTTGAATGGATGAGTATCAAAATGAAATGATTCAATTTTGCATGTCTTGGGGATGGGGAGAGGGCACATGGGCAGAATTTGTGTGGGTCTCCATTGCGCTGCACACCGGTCGTTGGAATTTCTAATGGAGATGCAGCACAACAGTGGGTTTTTAATTTGTAAGGCTGGGGCCTAGGGTTACTACTATTGCTAATTTAAGGGCTAGCAAAGGATAAGTATGACCTTGAGTCGTTCTTCAAAGCGTGACGATTTGAAACTAGGAGGATTTTGGAACTTTTATGAACTTAGCTGAGGTTCAGAAAGATGGTTTTGGTTTTGGGTTTTTCTAAATTAAATTTAAAATAAACTAAAAGGGTGGAGGTTACTTCGGGCGTTCAACAATTTAAGCGATTGTCTACTATGAAGTGGTTTAGGTGAAGTTAAATGAGAGGAGTTCTAACGAGGATAAATTTGTAGGTTAATGTGAGCTATTCTACAGTCCTTCTATTGGGCTAACGCGAATGTGTCCACAATCAGGAAAATAGAATGTCACATGGGTTGCATAATATATTAAAACGTGCACCGAAAGTTCTCTCAATTGCATGTCCACAGTATCAAACAGTTAATCTCAATTCCTATTCCCCAATCTCGGTCATCAAAGAAGTCCGAATCATGGCACAGTTTGTTGAATAAACAATCTTACAAACGGGTTTTACCCTCGCCAGAATAGGTTGGAATAACCGGTCTAGACGGTTGGATAGCATGTCATCAGTTATTCATACAAATTATCAACATTACTCAAGTATGAAAGAAAACAGGGGTGATTTATACTAAGTAACACGTTTGTTAATCGATTCATAATATGACTACCTTCGGTCGTTCTCGACTTCCATACATTTGTACTCAGCCATAGGCGTTTCCAGTACTATATCAAAGAACAGTCGAATAGGGGCCGTCACATTATTTCACGATGATTAAGGCTAAATATATTTCACTATCATGATAATCCCAAGGCAAAAATCAAACAAGAACATGCAATAAGACAATCAAGGTAATAGTTCAATTTGAGCATACAAAGGTGTTATCTAAGTCGAGGATATTCCGAAAGTTGTCTAAAAAATATCGTCTGTTTGAATTAAATCTTAATCTACCTCTATTCCCATGTTCCGTGTCTCTTAGATCCGAATGTGGTCCAGAGAACACCGGCCATGCCGAGCTCAATAATTCAATCTGACATAGTATAACTAAGTGACCTATACCCTATGAGTTAGCTACGTTCATTTTTGGATAAGGTTTTAGTCACAACATGAGTTGGGCAGATAAACGATAAAGATTCAATCACTACATCTATTTATAATATAAAGCATCCGCAATCTCATAACATACAATATAATCACATATTTAAACTTTCCTAAACGACTATCATAGCAGACAATTGAGTTATTTAGTTAATCATGGTAATTCTGGCATGCATATTTAAATTTATTAAAGAAAGAACGAACATATTAAATATGGAAGATAGATTAACACCTGGAGAGAAGTACAATAACTCGTAGCTAAAATATGCGTCCCGGAGCACCTCCGTACAAATCTTCCTTGATTAGTTAATTAGCTAGCCTAATTAACTAGGAAGACTTAAAAATTACAAAGAAAATAAAAGTATTTAAGTGAATGTGTGAAGATAATAAAGGATGATATTCAAGATTGCTTCAAATGAGGTCTAGGGGCTGCTATTTATAGGGAAAATATGGCTCACATTAGCAACCCTAGGCTCACATTAGCAAAAGAGTGAAAGGTGGTGCATCGGGTACGAAAAAGTAGCGAAAGGTGGTGCACCAGGTACGGAAAAGTAGCGAAAGATGGTGCACCGGGTACACGTAAGGATGAAAAAGTGCAAAAGAGACGGGGGGTGGAGGTCGGCGGCGGCTGGCTGCCACCCGCCCCGGTCCATCGTCTTTCGCTGCGTTGCTTAATTCGTGCGTATCTTCGTCGTTATGCGTCCGTTTGTGTTGATTCTTTTTGCGTTGGATTCGTAATTAAAAAAAAAAGACCTTTGTGTAAAGATATCCCAAAAATATGTCTCCTATCTCCAGATATTGCTACGAATCATTTGGATCTTCCGGCGGGCGTAGAATCTTCATTCTTTATCCGTTTTTGTTGATTCTTCTTCTGTTGGATTCGTAATTTGAAAATGAACATTTTGGATGAGATGATGGGCACTTTTGTCTTGAAATCTCATTTTGATGCCTTGAATCTTCAGACGTGTGTGGAATCTTCATTTTTCATCCGTTTTACTTGATTCTTATGTTGAAGCGAATCGGATTATCAAACAATTTCCGCAAATCTTTTTGTGACATATTAATCAAGCTCATAGGATCAAATACCCTGAATTGAGCTTTCTTTAAGCCATATAGCGAAGTCGTTTCTGGATGCTCAGATTCTGGAACAAAAATAAAAACAGCTTCGCCCGAATGTGGATCAAGTTCCCAATGATGAAATCTTCTAAGAAAATTAAAGGGAACTGTCTCAAGCGGAATCTCAGTCAAACAATCAGCTGGCGGATAGTGTACTTTGCAGATCGACTTTCTTGTTACTAGATCAAGTCTCTTCTTGAATATAAATCTCGTCCAAGCGTCGGTTTAATAAAGTTATATCGTTTACTCTTCACTTAACGACGCAAAACCGTCTGTACAAAATCAGCTCTTGAATCCCTAGTTGGATTTATCAGTTCCAGTTGAGCTAGACGATTTATTTCTCCCTTTGGCAATGTACTCAGCTTCTTGAATGACCTTTTAAAGTACTGAATACCGTCGCTTCTCTTAATCATGAAAATACCTTTGTAGGTTTTCCAGCTTTTAATAATTCCTGTGAAATTCCCACTAACTTTATATGTCTTGCAGGTAACAGGAATAGGTTCACCAGGAATAAAGCTTATCACTGGTCGTTCAGAAGTTGATGTAGAAGCAGTTTCAGAAGCCGGCATAGTCTCTGGTACAGTTTGCGAAGTTCCAGCTGGCTCTGCTTCATCTTCAGAAGAATCAGTTTCGATTGTTGGAGCATCGTCATAGAATTCATCAGAACTCATCTCCTCTTCCTCAATCTCAACATCATCATTAATCTCAAATTCAGGTTCAGATGCTTTACCTTCTTCATTAACCATTCGCTGAATAAAAGATAGATTAGCATTTGAATAATCTACAGCTAGTGGTCTTGGTTGACCTGGAATATCATCGACCGAGAAGTAATCCAAACGAAGAGATTCATTATTATCTGAAATATTTACATTATCAATTACATCATCAGTCTGTGTTCCGGCAGAAGCCCTAGATGTTGTTTCTATGGCACGCAGGCCTGACTCCCCCGGAACAGCAACTAGGGATTCTAATTCTAAGACCCTAGAATTCAAAGTAGGAACTAAAGCTGCCGTTTCTTCTAACGTCCTGATCTGCGCAGCTTGAACCTCCAAAACCGATGCCTGAGACTGAATCAATTGAGCTTGATTGTCCATGGTCTACTGCATCTCATCCATCCTTTTCAAAAGCTCTTGGATGACCGAAGGCAGAGGTTGACATGGAACCTGTACACGGGGAATGTCGACCCGTGGCCTCGAAGACGAAGTAGAAGTACGACGAATACACTGGGGTGGAACCCAATCTTCATCAGTGAGATCATCGCTGCATGGTCGTTTTCCATGATCAGGACGCACGGATGTCGTGCCCTGACGAATACGACACTGAATATGTTTGAACCAACGTGGTTCAAACCGTTAAATATTTCTCAATGCATGTTCCGAGGGTACAACCCTTGGAGAAGTCTTAGGAGTAGAACTTCCATCCGAATCTTCAGCAACTGGATCCTCAAGATTAGGCTGATCAGCCTGTCCACCAGCTTGAAAATTATCAATTTCCTGTAACAGGTCATCAACCTGTATCTGTGCCTCATGAAGGTGTAATTCCTCCTCCTGAGGTTGCTGCCTGGGTGCAGCCAAAACATCCATAAACCCTTCGTTGGGCGGCGCAACATAAGCTTCATCAACTATGTGCCCAAACAGTGGAAAATTGCTATTTGCATTCGCACCTGCCGCACAAACTGTACAGATTCGGACGTTCATGGGAGTCGGACGCAGGCGTTCTCGAGCGTTCTGCGGAAGACCGGGAAGCTGATTATCGAGAAAATGCTTAATGAAGCGTGGATATAGATTCCAACGCTTGTTCCCGGCATTAACATTGTCTACCATAGCCCTGAAAACGTACCCTGAAAAGTTGAAGGGCTTGTTGTAAACCAACGCAAGCATTGCAGAGGCCGTAGAATAGCTGATACCGTCAAAACCAGCCTTACGAGGAGAGAGGCAGACGATAATCACATGCATTAAGTATCTCCAAATCTTAGGCAGATTCGCCTTTCGGTATTGATCATTTGGCACCCCTGGATAACCGATGCGTGTCATAGCTCCAATAATAAACTCATTCCCAAACAAAGTGGGCATCTCAGGAGTATCACCAAACTGGAAGAAGTCCCGAATAACCTGTTCCGAGATGATGAGTTGACGATCGCCAAGAGTGTAGATAATCCTGGTAAATGGCAACTCGGAGTTGATCACGGCATTTTCCAAAAACGGACCCACCTGATCCTTATAAATATTGGTGGTCGCGGTGATAGCAGTATAGATACGAGACCGGCGTAGAAATGCCACCATTGGCCTGTACGGAGCAGCCGTCTCATTTGAATCATCCAAAAATGCCACGATATTGTGACGTGGTTCTCAAAGAACATCACCATCTACCATTGTTGTGTAAAATATAACAATAAAACCCGAAAATAGTTAGCGTAAGCAGATTCAATGGAAACAAATAAATCAATTTAAAATTCTGTTCTATGCGACACAGGGAATTGTGTCGCAAGAGTCCGGCGACATAACAGACTTGTGTCGCTTTCAGAATTGAAATTGATTTTCAAAGATAAGCGACACAAGGAATTGTGTCGCTAATCACTGATGCCACGGAAAGAGTTGTGTCGCTTTTTGCAATTAAATCGAATTTAATCGAATTTTATGCGACATAGACAATTTGTGTCGCAGAGATGAAGCGACATAAATTTTGTGTCGCACACCAGAGCACAAAAATTACATACATAGCTAGGAAAGAAAGCTAATTTGCACAATTTAGGGTTTAATTGATAATAACATAGATGATTACATTGTTATGATTACAAAATATCACATTCTAAACCCTAAACCTTAAACCTAGATAGTATCCTCGGATACTATTAATAAATAAAGGCCAAAATTCAAGACAAGGGCAGGCAAAGATCTAGGATAATGAGGGGATCCCACCAGACCATCAAAAACGAAAGGTAGTGTATCAAGCAAGGATGCTATCACGACACCTGAAAGCACAAAATCTTCCACGACTGAAAGGTGATCCTCGAAGTCGCGGAAGTACAAGACATGATAGTCTTTGGGCAGAAGTAGTGAACACAGGATAGTGAAACACCATTGTCCTGAATGAAATCACCTGCCATGGCTATACCAAAATTGGACGGAAGTGAGGAATAGGCCAAACTAAGATAAGCGACATAAGTTTTATCGCATTAGTATTGCGACATAAGTTGTGTCGCTAAATATCAGCGACATAAATGATTGTGTCGCAAATGTCAGCGACATAAATTGATTTCAGAAATCCTGCGACATAAAAGTTTATGTCGCAGGTTATGGCGCAGTGACGAACAGCAAGCCCCAACCCAAAAACCCTAAACCCGAATTTGGGGTTTTCAAAAACGAGCCAGACCCTAGGGTACGGCATCAAACGAGGAGCACGAAAACATAGATATTAACATCTAAAAGTGAATTGTTCGTGTCTAATTAACCCAAGACCCGAAAGCCCTAAAACCCGTAACTATAATCATCGATTAAATCTAAAATATACGGTAAAAAGGGTAAAATTAGTACCTATCGATCGAGTAGAAGTAGGTGAACAAGAAGCAAGTGATCGATTTCCAAGAAAAACACCAGACGATCGAAATCAGAAGAAAAAATCAACCGCAGCTTTTGTGTCGCTAAAAAGATTTTTATGTTGCAGGTTTTTGGTTTTGTGTCGCAAAGTGTGATAACAAGGAAAGCGACTGGAGTAGGGTATTTATACCTCAACTCAACCTAGCGACATAACAAGCGACATAAAAGGTGACATAAGTTATGTCGCAAGACATTATTTATGTCGCATAACACTGAAAACTTGATTTTTTAATTTCAAGTTTCGTAACCCGATTCAAGAGTAACTTATGGATTTGTGAAAATAAAAATATAAAAAATTGAAAGTAACATAAACAAAATAACTTAATTACTAAACCTAAAATAAAACTTAAATTAATTTTCTTTTTGGTGACGTAGTTATTTTGTCTGCTAAGGGATCATATTAGGATAACATGCAATTATTAGCAAATAGAAAGTGTTATCTCGATTATCAGTATAGTTGTCCTCTTTAAATTTACTTAGCATATTTAGAACACCTTTTATAGATATTATTTCAAAATGATTACTGGTATTATTTGACCACTTAAACATGTTACATCTACGTCTATGAGCGAACCTTTTATTGTTAGTATGAATAGTTATCTATGGTCCCCACCATAGACATACTCCTATAATTTAGAAAAGAACATAACTTCCAAGATAGATAGAATAGAGGAAAATCATTTTTAAGAATCAAGGCAGCGGTGACAGGTCTGTACAAACGTACAACAAAGCGACATAGCTTGATTCAGGTGTAAGCAAAACCAGACTTGGTCAAACCGTTTTGGCGAGCTTGTTAGGTATCTTATGATTTAAGACTTTTTAAAGTTCATTGACTTGCTTTTGCTTAACTTTTAAGTATATACAAATTGAGACCAGGTCTGTACTTATGTACAACAGAGGAAACAAGAAGTATATACCCCCAAATGATTTCATATTATAAACTAAAATGGAAGTATGCCAAGCTGTATTAAGGAATTAAGACACTTAGTCATACATCACAGGGTGTTGACCACATGATAATAGACATGTATTAGAATTACTTTTTAATAGCTCAAAGACCGATGTATCATGCCTACCAGTACATCATATGATGAAGCTAATATTTATGAATGTTGTGGTAAGTATGCTAGATAAACCTACTGATACATCAAGGATAAACCTTAGAATTTCCATTTTGTGCATGTACCCTAATGTACTATCATTTCCCTAGTTGTTTACAGACACAACTAAACGTCTTTTTACAAATATTGCAACCGTGCATTTCTTTAATACTACAGAGTATAAAGAGTGGTTGTCGCGTATTTTTTTTAATAAAACAATAGTCCAAGTCCAAAAATTACTTCTTAACTTGAAAGAAGAGTAAACCAATCATGTTGACTAGTTCATCAAATCGGGCACGAGAAAAAGCCTTGGTGAATAGGTCAGCATTCTGCTTAAGGGTATCTATGTGGACAAGGTCTATTAAGTGTTTCTCATAGCAATCCCGTATGAAGTGGAACCTAAGTTCTATGTGTTTAGTCCTAGAATGCTATACAGGATTGCGTGTAATAGAAATGGCAGCAGTATTTTCAATATGAATAGGAGTCATAGTAAGAAGTAACCCGTAATCACGTAATTGATGATAAATCCACAGAACTTGGGAACAGCAACTAGCCGCAGCAACATACTCAGCCTCCGCAGTGGAAGTAGCCACTGTAGTTTGCTTTTTGCACTGCCACGAGACCAAACGCGATCCAAGAAACTGGCAACCACCAGTTGTAGACTTCTTATCTATGCTACAGCCGCCATGATCAGAATCCGAGTACGCAGTGAGTGCAAATGATTTCTCGTTGGAGTACCATAGACCAAGAGTTTGTCTGTATTTGAGGTAACCAAAAATGCGCTTTACTGCTTTCATGTGAGAAACCTTTGGCCTAGCTTGATATCTGGAGCAGATAGACACACCAAATACGATGTTCGGCCTTGAAGCGGTCAGATACATAAGAGAACCAATCATTGAGCGATAGTCCTTTTCTTTACAATCCTCTTCATCAGTGGCCGGCCCGAGATTGTGATTAATTTCAATGGGGGTGCCATAGGTCTTACAGTTAAGCAAGTCATACCTAGTTAACATATCAGTAACATATTTGGACTGATGAATGTAGATTCCTTTGGCAGACTGCTCAACTTGTACACCCAGAAAGAACGTAAGTTCCCCCATTGCACTCATCTCAAATTCAGACTTCATGAGATGCTCGAAGTCTTTACACATGGAATCTTTTGTAGAACCGAATATGATGTCATCGACATAAACCTGTATGAGTAACAAGTCGTCTCCATCTCTTTTTGTGAATAAAGTTCTATCAATACTACCTCTTTCGAATCCATTCTTAATCAGATGAGTGGCAAGCCTCTCATACCACAGTCTTGGTGCCTGATGCAAACCATACAATGCCTTTTAGAGTTTACAGACATATTCTGGATGCAAAGGATCTTCAAAACCAGGTGGCTGCTTCACATAAACATCAGTATCAACCTGTCCATACAGAAAAACGCTCTTCACATCAAGCTGATAAACAATAAATTCCTTGAAAGACGCGAAGGCCAAGAAGATACGAATCGACTCCAATCTAGCAACAGGAGCGAAAACCTCATCATAGTCCAAACCCTCTACTTCATGAAAGCCTTGAACTACTAGCCGTGCTTTGTTTCTGATAACTACCCCTCGATCATCTTTCTTGATTCTATATACCCATCGAGCGTCGGTAGGATGTGCACCCTTAGATAATGGCACCAATTCCAAAACATGCAGCTTTTTGAATTGCTGCAACTCCTCTTGCATCGCTTCAACCCAGTGTGGATCTTTCAAAGCATCCTCTATCCGTTTAGGCTCCACCTGAGATAGAAAACACGATTTGACCTTTGTGGCAAGACATGCAACAGAAACAGGCTCAGAAGAGTCAGAAGGGGATGCAGGATTTTCAACAGCGATAACTTGACTTCGTGTCTGAATCCCCTTATCCAAAGGACCGATAATATTCTTCACTGGATGGTCCTTATTGATACGAGAACTTGGAATCTCGTCAGGCACAATGACACAGTCCAAATTTGTGAAATCGGCTTCCTGTGCCGAATCAAGCTCCCCCGTATTCTCAAGCGGTTCACCTTCATCATCAGACAGCTCAGGAACATCAGTATATGTTTCTTGATTTCTTGTTGATGATTCAGGAACCTCAGCATTGGGTTTAGAAGGAGGTGGAGTAGCAGAAGCAGTCGGTGGCTTTGATGCTGATGGCTGAGAAGTATCTGAAGAGAAATCAAGGCCGTGGAGCAGTGTGACCACCTGAGCAACCTCATCATCCTCATTAGGAAGATTGAATGAGTCAAAAATTGCCTCATAATTAAACAAGTGTGCGGGTCCCTTTCCCTCTGGATTTTCAGAATATCGAAAGCACGTGACTTCAAAATGTTCTTCCATGCGCTTAGTTGCCAAATTGTACACACGTTTATTTGGAGAGTTATTTAAAAACCCAAAAATAAACCTCCACTAGACTTTGCTCCAAATTTATCAACTCTCTCTTTTGTGTACATAATAGTGCAGGGACATCTAAAAGGTTCAAGAAACTGTAACAAAGGTTTCCGATTATTAAGCAGCTCATAAGACGTTTTATTGTGCTTTTTAACCACATAAACTCTGTTAAGAATATAACAAGCGGTATTCACCACTTCAGCCCAGAAAGAGATAGGCAGCTTGGAGTCTGCCAACATTGTTCGTGCAACTTCAATGAGTGTCCTGTTTTTACGTTCAGCAACTCCATTCTGTTGAGGAGTACGAGCAGCACTGAATTGATGATTAATGCCTTTTCTTAGACAGTACAACTCAATTGTTGAATTCTTAAACTCAGTCCCGTTATCCGATCGCAGTTTCTTGATTGACAAATTACACAGGTTCTCAAGCTTATCAAACAAATAAGTGAGAATTTCAGGAACTTCATCCTTAGTAGATAAGAAATACACCCACGAAAAGCGAGAGTAATCATCAGTTACTACCAAGCAGTATTTAGAACCTCCCATACTCTTCTTACTTACTGGTCCAAAAAGGTCCATATGCAATAGCTCCAATGGACTTGAAACAGAGTTCACCACTTTTGACTTATGGGATTTCTTGTGTTGTTTCCCTTTTTAACAGGAAACACAATGATCATTAATTCCAAAGGATTGCTTCGGAACTCCACGCACAAGATCATGCTTCACCAAATAATTCATCTTCCGGAAGTGCAAGTGACCCATACGTCTGTGCCAAAGTAGTGATTCTTTTTCAGGAGCTCTAGAAAGTAGACACGTATATTGAGTTGTTTTAACAGTCTTCATATCCAAAATATACGTGTCTTTTTGCCAAGGTGCCCTCAGTAGCACCCAATCCTCATGAATAACGTATCCTGATTTCAAAATACAGCACTCAGTTTTGGTAAATACCGTAGTGTACTCTTTGTCACACACTTGTGACACACTGAGCAGATTGTGGGTAACCTGTTCCACAAAGTTAACTTTCTCAAAACTCACTTGCCCATTAGTGAGTGTACCATGTCCGGTTATAACTCCTCCTTTATCACCGGCAAAAGCAACATATCCCCCATTGTAATCTTTAACTTCGGATAACAGAGATAAGTCGCCTGTCATATGTCGCGAGCAACCACTATCGATATACCATCTACTATTTTGAACTGCTTCAGATTGCTGCGACATCACAAACATAAAAATCAATTAGTATGGGAGACCCAAGCCTTTACAGACTTGGGTAACCCAATAGCATCATCCACAATGATTACATCAGTCAAAATTTTATTTTTTAGCAAATCGAAATCATTGCCTGATGTATCATTGTCAGATGAAGAGTCATAACATGACTCCTTGATCTTCCAAACCTTTTGAGGTTTGGATGGTTGCTTGTTAATAATATTGAGCTTATCATGTTTAACTTTGTTTGGGTCAATACTGTTATTCTCAGAAGTAGGTGGTGGAACTGCAGAACTTCTCTAGATTTTTTAGAAAATTTTTGAGATTGTGAGGTTCGTGTATCTCCCCTACGACCATACTTCTAAGCAAGCAATGGGCACTTACTAATCAAATGACCTTGTTTCTTGCAGTAGAAACAAGATCGTTGCTCAACACTGTCATGAGATTGAGGTATGAACCTTTGAGCTCGGCCAAAAGATGGGTGTCCTGAGCATGTACACTGATGTGTACAAGCAGAAGTTGAACCTTGTGAATAATTTTTAGAAGATTTTTTAGTAAATTTGTGATTATCTAGTTGAATAATCTTCTTTGTAGGTTCAGCCTTGGCTTTACCTTTCATTTTATAAATCTCATCATAACCTTCACTAGTGAAGATATGATGGTCGTTGGTTACATTCTTCCTTTTTAAATAACTGTATTCTTCATCGGTTATATCCTCAATCTCAATTTCCTCCTTTAAACTGGCTGGAGGAATAGCCTTATCACTAACTTTCTCAGACTTGGAAACTTCAATAGGCTTAATAGGCTCAGCCTTAGTTTCTGGTTTCTTAACAAATTCATTACCCATGGGCTTAAAAGGCTCAGCCCTTACATCAAGCTTCTTAATGGAGTCAACCTTTTGAGTTTCAGGCTCACTAGTCGATGCCTTAACTGGCTCAGGCATATTAGTTACAGGTTTTTGAGACTCATCTTTAACAATTTCAACCTTATTTTCCAGATCAGACATGGAATGATACTCTGTTGGTGGTGGGACATGGTGAAAACCAAGTCCTACTTTACCAAGCTCAGGCCTACTTATCTTTACCCTAACTGGCTTAACAGGTTTTATATCTACTTTAGGAACAGTAGGCACAAAGTCTTTGATGTTTTCCTGTTCAGGCATAGGAAGATAATCTTTTGGAGGTGGGACATGGTGATAACCAAGTCCAGCCTTACTTTTAGTATATGTCCTTTGTTTCTGAAGAATTTCATCAAAGATGAGAGAGGATGTTGAAAAGTTTGATAGTTTACGATTTAAAGTAAGAATTTCAGCCTGGGAGTCAACAAGATCCTTTTTTACGAAAGTTAGCATATCAACATAACTACCGAGTTCATCTTGCTGTTCAAAAATTTTGGCTTTCAATTCTTTCTTTTCTTCAAAAACAGCTTTTAATTTCATTTCCGATGCCTTATAGCTTTCTTTTAACATTTCATTATTTTTTGTTAATTGCGCGATAGTAGCATTAAGGCGTTCGTTGTCCTCACTACACCTGTTAAACTGGTTAGTAAGTTTAATACATGAAACACAAGATAAAGGTTCTTCATCTACCTCATGAACTTCGGCCATGAGAGCTGTGTTTTCTTCTTCATCATCAGCTGCATCTGGCCAGCTGTTATCCCATGGAGTCTCAGTCAGCATCAAGGCAGCTGACACCATAGCTTTCTCTTCAGCCTTAGTTGGAGAAGGTTTGGTAAGACCCGAAGGTGGAGTCTTATGCTTCTCACATTCACGAGCAAAGTGTCCATAATTTTGACACTTGTAACACTTCACCTTGCCTTTATTAAACCCCAATCCTTTTTCACCTGGATCATTCACCGAAGTTCTCCCAGATTTCTTCAAGAAGTTCTTTACCCTTCTTGTCAGCATCGCCATGTTCCATTTCAAGTCTAATCTTTCCAATTCCTCTTGATCAATTTGACCAAAGTCTTCATCAGAAAAATCACCAGCAGAGGCTAGAAATGCCGAAAATGTGGAAGAGTACTCTTCACCAGATGACATTCCTGAACTTTGAAAATAGGTACCACCTGATGGAATATTTGGGGTTACATTTCCACTAGCTTTGCTAACGATAAATGCGGTACCCGTAGCCTTACTTGCTGAGACTGGAACATCTACACCATACAACTTTGGATTTTGGAGATGATAAGTGGCCTTGGTCTCCTTTCTCTACATTTCAAGAAGCTCTACCTCAATATGACCTATAAGATCTTCGAGCTCCATATCCATGATATCCTCATCCCTTTCCATTAAAAGAACACGAGTATGCCACTTCTTGGGAAGTGAATCAAGAAGTTTTTTATTCACATCTGTCCTTTCAAGAGTTACACCTCCTTCTAATAACTCAGTTACCAGTTGAGAATATCTGTTGCACAGATCTTCCAGTGATTCATCTTGTAACATATCAAAGACTTCATACTGTTTCTTGATCAACTCAATTTTCTTCTTCTTATACTGGTCACTACCACCACACTTTTTCTCAAAAGCTTTCCACAGATCATAAGCAATCTTATGTTGCCTTAATTGTCTCATGATAGATTGAGGCAATGCCATAGTATTGCAGAATGAGTTTTTCGTTCCATATCAAATGCCTTACGTTCATCAGGAGTCATGGATTTAATTGACTTTTCAGGAACTGGGCCATTAAAGACGCCGGTTCTTTGAGGCCGTTCATATCTTTCCTCTAAATAAATCATCATTTCCGGATCATTGAGGCCAACATATGATTCAAAATGTTGACGCCAATCTGCATAACTCATTCCTGGCATATACATAGGAGGCTTATTTCCTGATCCAACCTCATTATTTTGCTTCAACATAGCTCCAACTAACTGAATAGAATATGTTGTAGAAGATGACATTTCGAATTACTTGCAAAATAATCAAAGACACAAAGAACAAACTATTACGCGACACAAGTATGTGTCGCAAAAGGATCAAGTGACACAAAGATTATGTCGCAGAAGCTGCTAAATTCCAAAGAGTCTAGCGATACAAAGCTTGTGTTGCAAAATGGTAGCGACGGAAGAAAACCGTGTCTTATGTCACAAGCTTGTGTCGCAAGCTTGTGTCGCCTAAGTCAAGGCTTATGTCGAAAATTGTGTCGCCTACTTAAAGGCTTATGTCGCAATGATCAGAAAGCGACAGAAAGGTTATGTCGCACCAACCCTAATCGCGACACAAAATTTTGTGTCGCTGCTTGTGTCGCAGAAACGGCGGCAGCAGCAATCAAGAAACCCTAAAATTTGTAAAATTCGTAAACCTAACGAATTTTCCCGAATGAATGACGAACAAGAAACCCAAAATCTTCCAGAAAACTTAAAAACCATGTTTGACGCACCTTTCTTTGAAGATTTTAACCAAAAACAAGTTGTTTTAACCGAGAAACGTATCAAAACGGATTCAATAATGCCAAATCCTTAGATTTTGGCTCTGATACCACTTGTAGGACCCCTGTAGTCGGACCTAATCAAATCCTAATATTCAATCAACGTGCAGAATCCAAAGATTGAATATATAAACGTTAAACGATTAAACAAGACAAACAAGAAAGTATATTAATACTCAAACAAGTACCAATCAGATTATATTCAATAACTCGAGTACAATATGCCCTCAGAATACCTAGGTTCGTCAACCCTAGCAAATGAGCCGAACTCATCTATTTATACTCGTCACCTAATCTGATCTATGCGACACAAGCTGTGTCGCCAAGCCGACTCATGCGACATAAGTTGTGTTGCTAAGTTGACTTATGCAACACAAAACCCTTGTGTCGCCAAAACACAAAATGTAATTACTTCTCAAATACAAACGTCATAACTAACGTAATTACATATCAAACGCATTAAGACTTAGACCAACTGACAGACACACTAAGATGCACTAAGAATCTCCATGCAAGTCGTCAGTCCAGTCATCATCGAGATAACTCTAGTAATGTTTTCTGTCGTTCGGGCACGTCTTTCTACTTCTAATCAATTCTAGGTTCAGATCGTGAGGGTAGTAACGTGCTTCAAGCATGTCTCTGTATTGTTGAGGCGCAGGATGGATTAAGATATCCTTTGTTGATTGTTTATACATTCGTTAGATCCATATTTTTGTCCTTTTCTTTAAGTTAGTAGCTACTTCCCTCCAGTAATGAATCCTATCCCTGATTCGTTCGGAGAAAAGACCCGTAAATTGTTGGAATTCATCAAAGTGATGGGAAACGTTTCCAATGTGTAGGTGTTGTGGTTGACAAATTGCATCAGCGACATCTGCACAAAGACGGGTCCTAGTGGGTGGAGTATCGGTAGTAGTAGTAGTAGTAGTAGTAGTAGTAGTATGAACAAGATAAATTTTAGTTCGAGGTGGTTCTTGCATTTCCCCTAGTTTTTTGTAACGTGCGCGATCCATAGATCTAAGATGTGAGTGGAAAGGGAGAGTGGGAAGTGACGGAAGTAGGTGTAGTTCCTCTAAGTGATTAAGTATCGTATTTTTCAAGTTTTATACATGTTCCTGAGTGATTTGGTTGCGAGCGGAAAGAAGAGGGTGAAGTAGGTGTCACTTGTTTGGGTGGCGAATCCTTAGGTGGATTTTCCTCAAGTGAATCCTATTCGATTATCTCATTGCCCGATTCGGTTAGGAGAGCGGTTATCGTGGAAATCTCCACAGTAGTAACTAAGGTCTGTGTTTTGTTCTCGATGTTAGGTGACGTAGTTGTGGGAGTGTTTTCCATTTTCTGTGGCAAGAAGTTTAGTATACGAGAAGTTAAGGTTATATATATATATAAACATAATAACCTAGCACATAAGCACGCAAAAGGTTGGTCCCATTTCTATCCTTGGTCAAAGTCTTCTAATGTACTCTCATTCACTATAACCATTTCAGGTCTTGCATCAATTCTCCTTTAATTGTACATAGTCGACCAAATCAAATATCATAGCACAGAGATTACAACAAACGACCTCTAAATGAGACATTTTCAAAATAATTACATTACCAAATTAAAAGTGTTTACATAATACTTGGAGTTCGCAACAGTTGTCTGGAGATTTCCTACTACATAAGAGGTAATACAAAATATAGTTAATGCAGTCTAATCTCCGTTGTTTGAAAATATGTGACTCGAGGTAAGCTTCCAAAAGCACACCAATCCTACTATGGTTGTGTACCTGAGAATACATGCTAAAAAGGGTCAACACGAATGTTGGTGAATCTTACAGGTTTGTAAGTAAGTTCAGTTTGAACACTAGATTTTATCATCGTTGCACGTATGCGAAAACATGTATTTGCAACCAAGGAAATAGTGAGTATGTATGTATATACCGTTTCCATGAGCTCATAGTCGAAGCGTAACCCGTAAATAAATCTGGTACAACTAAGTACCGAACAGTGCCCCCGCGAGTGCCTAATCCAAACACTCGTACGGAACAAATATAAGTCGCCCGTTTTTACAGAACAGTTCGTGGTAGCCCTACTACCCCGGGCGGGGAGGGTCAGTCCCTAATGGATCCATTAACTAATATTCGCGCTTAAGTCCATAACTAACGAAACTATGATGGAGGGTCTTTAGTAGATTAGTAAGTAACTCACGCAAGCCCGTATATAAAGTAAAGTAAGTAATTTAGCACTTGTGTTCATGAAAAACAGTTAAGCAATGTATCTCACCCCGTAAGTAAAAACAGTAAAAATGGGGCTGTAAGACTCACCTGAGTCTTTGCAAGTAACAAGCAATTAACCAAATAACCAAGCAATAGCAAGTAGCGGGTATTCGTCTCCCAAATGCAACCTTCTAACGCCACAAACGCATAAGGTTGTGAATAAGTAGATGTCTCAAAAGACCATCTATAGCTATTGTATAAGTGGGGGTTAATGTCCACTTAAGCCAATAGTGTAGGTGGAGAATTAATGTCCACCTAAAGCTAGTTCACTCAACTAGTATGTCCAAGTAAGTTGTTCAAGTTTGTTTATTAAATACGTGTACGACCCGTTGGTGAAAGTTTGTAATAATAATTTAATTAGACATTATTATTAAGATTGTTTTGTTGTATATTATCTATTAGTACATATCGTATTTTGCGAACAGATTATTTAATCCGTAAAAACCATAAATCGTAGGTAAAAGTTGGTCAAAGCAGGTCAAACTGGTCAAACTGGTCAAAGTTGGTCAAAGCAGGTCAAACTGGTCAAAGTTGGTCAAACTTTAGCAATACATGTTAATTTATGAGTTAGAATATTTTTGGTCCGGGTGTTCTAGGTGTCGGTTTCTAGTTCGGGAAACTTTCTAAGTTTAGTTTTTGGTCCAAGTTACTAAATAAGTCACTCAAACCCATTTTTGTTATCATTTTTCAAAAATAGCAAATTTTGTCATTTTTAGAAACCGAGCCGTTTTTGTTGACTTGGTCAAACCAACTCATTTTGACCCGAAACTTTTACCCAACCCTTAGTTATGTTCATAGATCACAAAAAGTTAGTCTTTCTCTTTATAGTAGGTCCATAAGTGTCGGTTTATAAAAGTTGTCAAAATCAGTCCACTTTTTACCATTTCCAGAAAATACATCTCATGGTTGTATTTATTAAAACTACTTCTAATTCGAAATTATATTCAAGAAAAATACCAGTTGATCCAACCCATGTCATATACTTTGTGTAATTTTTCCAAGAATTTTAGGGGACTACAACTATTTTTAAAAATTACTTTCCTATCCTGTGTCCAGATTTGGATACATGCATGCAATCATCATTTCTGGGCAACATATACAAGGAATCAGTAAAAATAGTCAACATTAAAGTTGTAGTCAATGAAAGTTATGAAATTTGGGTGGTGGTTTCAGGTCATTTTGAGGTGTGTAGCTTGAGTTATGGTCAAAACACTGAGATGAAAGTTTCTAACTTTATAGAACAGATTGTCTATGTGCTTTTATACAAATTATTAAAAATACTAAAAAACCCATAAAAACATTAGGCTTACAGGGTTGGAAAGCTAACTTCTTGAACTTCATTTTTGACTATAAAAACATCCATTTTCATGAACAAATAATTTTTATAAAAATCGTGGAAGTGACAATAACATTCTGGACAGAAAACAAAATGTCATTTTTATGCATTTCTTTGTTAAGAAAAGTGATTTTTTAGTATGTTCTTAGCATAGCTTTGTTGAGTGAACCTAATAACATGTAAATAGATATAGATGGAAGTAGAAATGTGTAACACCCGTCAAATTAGGACTTTTGATTAGTGCCTAAACTACTTGTAACTTCATGTATTTAGTTTTGTATTAACCTAAATATATGAGACTTTAGCGAAATCACTTACACGCATATGGGATTCGTTTAAATCGTACACTTACCAAATGGACGAGGTCCGATACAAATTAGATTGGACGTTGGTGACAAAAACTTTTAAATAATGTGGAATTAACCAAACAAACATTATTTGCTTTAATATATTGTGAAAATATATTACACGTATCTAGTATCATTTAAAACACTCCGAACGCGACGAGAGCACACGAAATGCGCCTAACAACAGGAAGTAATTCAAGTTATATTTTTATAACTCATTATTAAGTATTTTGATAAAATACTTCGGCTAAGAATATTTCGGATATACTTTAACATATAATGCGAAACAACATTTAAACAACTACGGGATTTAACCGACAACGACTCGCGATATAAAATTCAGAAACACGAACCCGCGAGCCGAGACCCAAATGGGTCGGCTCAGACCCGCGGACCCAAACCCAAACCGACCCATGACCCACCCCTTTTAAAACCCTTTTGTTTCTTTCTTTTCTCATTTACACCAAACACACATACATACACTCTCTTCTCTCCTTCTCACTCTCAAATTGCAGCCCCAAACCACCCCAAAAACGTCACCCAAAAACTCATCATCTTGCGGAGTTGATTCAGGGAGAAACGATCACCATCTCGAGCTCTCCATCTTCATCTTCTCCATTTTCGATTTCGTGGTAAGGGACTTCAAAACTCTTTTAAATTACTTGTAAAGCTTAGATTTACATGCTAGAACATTTACCCAACAAGATTATGTCCAAAAACCAAGTTAAATTGCAGTTTAAAACTTGAATTGCACAAACAGCCCCGTCTGCGAACTGAGATGCGTCTTAGCTCGCAGATCGATCTGCGAACCGAGATTTACCTACAAAAAAACTGAACTCGCGAACCCAAACTGCGAACCGAACCCACTTGCGAGTTGACTTGCGAGTTGACCTGCGAGTTGACTTGCTAGTCGACCAGTGAGTTGACCTGCGAGTCGACCTGCGAGTTGACTTGCGAGTCAACCTACGAGTCGACCTACGAGTTGACCTGCGAGTCGACCTGTGAACTGAACCTTGTGCTACGAACCGAACTCAGTTCGCAGCATACCACTTGCGAACCCACTTTGTCTTGCGAATCCAAACTCAGTTCGCACCGCGAACTCAGTTCGCAACACATTTTTAGTCCGCAGCTCGACCCCAGCCAGGGGCTCTGCCCCTTGGACCCCGCTACCTGGGGCGCTGCCCCCGGACCCCCGTCATCCAGGAACTTGTAAATACTTTTCGCAATTAAGTGTCAAACACTTACAAATAATGAAACTCGATACAACAATACATATAACAATAACACACTTGGATTATTATTACAACCCGTCACCAACGGGCCATACTTGTTTTCAAAATATAAACGGATTACTAAACGAATACTTGGACATTTCCTAGTTGAGTGGACAACTAGCATGGGTGATCTTTCACGACACCAACTTACTTACTTATTTACTTACAACCTTGTGCGTTTCGGACGCCAGAAGGTTGCAGGGTTCGGAGAACCACATACGGAATTACATCCGCTTTACTTACTCGATTTCACATACGTACTTACTAGACTCAGGTGAGTCTTACAGCCCCACTTTTACTGTTTTTATACTTTGGGGTGAGATACTTAGCAACTGTTTTACATGTGAACACAATGTACTGTACTGATTTTACTACTGCTTTTACACGAACTTTGCATGAGTTACTTTTATCCACTGAAATCCTCCTATCATGAGTTGTTAGTTATCGACTTAAGCTCGATTACTAGTAAATGGATCCATTTGGGACTGACAATCCCTGCCTGGGGTGGTAGCGCCACCACGTACTGATTTACACGTAGAAACAGGCATATTAGTATTTGTTACTTATGAGTGTTCGGATAACACTCACGGGGGTACGTGATGCCGTACTTGACTGTACCATTCACATTAACTGTTAAGCTTCAACTTATGAGCTCATGGCAACTGTGCATACATACTGATTTACTTACTTTGCTTGATAGCAACGCTGGTACATACTTGTGGTTCATAAACGATTACTTATATTATTTACAAACCTGTGAGATTCACCAACATTCGTGTTGACCCTTTTTAGCTTTGTATCTCAGGTACACAGACGGAGTAGGATTTCCTCAGGATACTAGCTAGAGTCGCATGATTTCTACATTGCATTTAACGGAGATTCTTAGCATTATCTTTTGTATTTATGATTATGTAATAGAATCTCCCGCTTTACACGCGGACTCTAGGGAACTTCATTTTGTAACCAGAAACGCTATGTTTCAAACATTTTATGTATGGAAATGTAACTATTTTACAAACGTTGCATATAGATGTTGTTTGCTTTACTTTTGTGCTGTGATATTTGATTAGTAGCACCCCGAAGCTTGCTTCCGCTGAACAGTGAATTTGGGGGTGTTACAAAATGAGTCCTCACAATGATGATTTTGAAGAAGAATGACAGCAAAGAAATGAGAAGCTCTCGAGGTCTTGAAATCTTCAAAAATCTTGTAAAATGGTGCTGTATTTGGGTGGTGGTTGTGGGTGGTGATGTGGTGGTTTGATGGTGGATGTAGGGCTGAGTTTTCTCTGGAAATGGGAGAGAGTGAGAGAGTGTTAGAGAGGAAATTGAAAGAGGAAAGTGAAAGTGAATGATGGGAAAGTATCATTTGCATGTTACTTGAATGGATGAGTATTAATATGAAATGATTCAATTTTTCATGTCTTGGGAGGGGGAGAGGGCACATGGGCCGAATTTGGGTGGGTCCCATCATGAGTGTAAGTGTTTTTATTTTATTTCCCAATTTGTGCTACGTTTTGTGGTCGTTTACCCGTTATTTTCGTTAGAACGTTAAATCGCCTAACGTTCTCTTGTGTCTTTTTCATTCACGATATATTTTGGATTATTTTTCATTGAAATATTATTAAAATACTTTACTTTAGGTTACCAAAATATTTATCGGGTTTCGTTTCATTGCCGAAGTCGATTCGCGTGTTTTCTTTGCGTTTGAGACGTTTTAGCCATAACATCTAGGTTTTTCGTGCATTGTTTAAACAAAATAATAATATATGGTACATAACTTCTAAAAATAGATTTAACTTATTTTTATAAATGTTTTCACCAACGTCGCATGTTGTGTCGGACTCCGTCCGATCGTTTTGCGCAATTACAGATAAACACATAATCACGTAAGTGTATATTAAAATATACATGTAATTACAATTATTTAGCCTAATACAAACTAAATATAAGTACTTAGGGTTTCCAGTTAGGTTTAACAGTTGACCTAAATTGACGGGTGTCACAGATACTGCTTACTGAGACAGCGGCACGGAGTGCATTTAACCCTCCACCCCCAATGGAACACCGTGACGTTCCCAAGAATGCCAAGTATTGTGACTTCCACGAGGAGTACGGGCATGATACCGATGACTGCAGGCAGTTGAAGAAGGAAATCAAGGCAGCCATCCAGGCCGGCAAGCTTAATCATTTGTTGCCTGAGAAGAAGATTAAGAAAGCAGATGGAACAAAAATGTAAGATGGCAGCGGAAAGACGACCCACACGATCCACGCGATCCACCGGATGCCGTCATTATTGGCAATTGGTACCAATATCATTCCCGCCTCTGCGGAGCCTTGTACTCCTAGAGCCTGTTTTAATCACGGCACGCATTGGGAATTGCCAAATCTCCAGGGTATACACGGATACGGGTAGCACTGACGAAGTTATGTACGAACACTGCTTCCTACAGCTGCCATCACATATACAAGAAAAGATAAAAGAGCCTCTGTCTCCACTTTCCAGCTATGCCAATGACACCAAATGGCCAATCGGTAGGCTCACCCTAGACGTAACCCTGGGTGATTACCCGTACTGTCGGACTTCCGAGCTTGAATTCGTAATCGTTCGTGCTCCATCACAGTTCAATGTGCTTTTAGGCCACACCACCCTCCATCAGTTCGGGGCCATCACATCAACAGTTCAAGGGTTAGTAAAATTCCCTACCCCTTCCGGTGTTGCCACCTTGCAGACGGCAGGCACAACCATACCCGTGTGCGCTCAAGTCTCGAGGGCTGCTCCAGGACCACTTAACATGACCAGCGACGAATTGGTAGCTGTCAACCCTAGGTTCCTGGAGCAAAAAGTCCGGATTGGCATCGCCCTTAGCCCGCCAACAAGGCTGAAACTTTGTGAGATTCTCGCAAGTAACACGGATGTTTTTGCTTGGCAAGACTCTGATATATTAAGGGCTAAATATATCTTATTATCATGATAATCCTAAGGCAACAATCAAACAAGAACATGCAATAAGATAATCAAGGCAATAGTTCAATTTAAGCATAAAGGTGTTATCTAAGTCGAGGATATTCCGAAAGTTGTCTCAAAAATATCGTCTGTCCGAATTAAATCTTAATCTACCTCTATTCCCATATTCCGTGTCTCTTAGATCCTAGTGTGGTCCAGAGAACACCGGCCATGCCGAGCTCAATGATTCAATCTAACACAGTATAACTAAGTGACCTATATCCTATGAGTTAGCTACGTTCATTTTTGGATAAAGTTTTAGTCACAACATGATTTGGGCAGATAAACGATAAAGATTCAATTCCTACATCTATTTATAATATAAAGCTTCCTAAATCTCATGACATACAGTACAATCACATAAATAAACTTTTCCTAAACGACTATCATAGCAGACAATTGAGTTATTTAATTAATCATGGCGTTTCTAGCATGCATATTTAAATTTATTAAAGAAAGAACAAACATATTAAATATGGAAGATAGATTAAAACCTGGAAAGAAGTACAATAACTCGTAGCTAAAATATGCGTCCCGGAGCACCTCCGTACAATTCTTCCTTGATTAGTTAATTCGCGCGTATCTTCTTTGTTATGCGTCCGTTTGCGTTGATTCTTTTTGCGTTGGATTCGTAATTCAAAAATGAAGACTTTGATGAAAATATATCCCAGAAATATGTCTCCTATCTCCAGATTTTGCGTACGAATCATTGGAATCTTCCAGCGGACGTAGAATCTTCATTCTTTATCCGTTTTTGTTGATTCTTCTTCTGTTGGATTCGTAATTTGAAAATGAACATCTTGGATGAGATGGATATTGATGATGGGCACTTTTGTCTTAAAATCTTGTTTTGATGCCTTGAATCTTTAAATGTGCCTGGAATCTTCGTTTTTCATCCATTTTGCTTGATTTTTGTCGTGCAACCTTGTTTTGACCATCTTGGCACAATATCATTGATTTGTATTGTTTTTGAGTTTAAAATGCCAAGAATAATTCTAGAATGAGAGATATCGGTAGTAAAAATATGACTTTTTACGCGATATCAAGTATCCCACACTTAGAACTTTGCTTGTCCTCAAGCAAATCTTCAGTAAAACTGTTTTAAAAGTCTGGAAAGGAGGCTTTGCATCCTAGAGAACTTTGATTCCTGCAGGCTAGGTAAAGACAAGATTTAAGGCGGGGTTTTAACCTTTTGATGTTTTTCCAACCTGGTTCTAGCAAGCTATCTTTTCAATCTTTGTAATGTAAGATATACATGGCTGGGATCCTCACAGGTGGTCACTCAATTTACTCAAGTATATCGGGTTTCCTAATTTCTAATTCACTCAGGGGCCAGTCATGCAGCTCTTCCTTCGTCATAGGCTTGGTCGAGGATCAGATCTACAGTACTTAAATGAGGATGGTGCAAATTATCCCTAGACATTTATAAGAGGGTGAAAGTAGTATATATGGACGAAGGGTTTTGTAGGTGGTTTATTTGGGGGTTTTAATATAGCCTAAGAGTTGTCTGTGATGACTTATTTTTGGCGCTTGGTAGCGCTCCTTTTTGGATTTTTCTCTCTTTGAGCCTTCTTTTGCAGCTTTTTCTTTCAAGTTTTCTTTTGATAAACCTTTCCCTTAGCTTTAAATATCATTGGGCTTTTAGGTTTCTTCTGACAGCTTTGCTTTTGCTGAATTTCTTTTCCTTGGAGCTCCTTTTACGGATGATGCTCATCATTTGGGGAACGCTCTGTACTTCTTTTAGTAATTCTTCTGACAGAACAGAAACTTAAGCTATGGCCAAAAGAGGAAGGAAGGGATTGGCTTTTGAAGTGCGTTTTTGAAATAAAAAGGCTAAGGCTCAACATGTTTCCTGCTGATCTTCAATGCTGAAGGTGAGCATTGGTTAGGTTAGGTTTGAAAGCAAGGGTTTTATGAGAGGGTTTTTTTTATTTTATTTTTTATTTTAGGAAATGTCAAAGTCCTCTAATTGCACCTTCGTCATGTATGACGCCCATTTTTGTAATCTCGAAATGTATTGCTTGAACAAGTTCTGAGTCTAGAGAGCATACACCGGCACACTCACAATCGAAAAAGTGTAGCATTAAAAATGAATGCTTTTATATGGCTCAAGAATCCTCACTTAGTTTGGTGGTTTAGTGCCTAGTCATGCGATTACTTGCCTCGAAACAGAGTTTGAAAATCCTCAAAGGGTTTTGCCCGACATTATCTAATTCCAAGCCTTTGAATTTTTATTGAACGGAAATACCCTTTTTGACTTTGAAAATTTTGAAATTTTGCTGAAAACATGACTTTTGCTTAAAAGATTGATCAAAATTAATGTTGCACACTTTAGTAGTGAATACAACTGTCATCCCACACTTAAAAAAATATTGTCCCTAATGTTCTATTTCCAAGTTGGGTTAATCCCACACTTGGGTTTTCGAACGTTGGTCAATCTTTCGAAGCTATTCTCTCTCTTGTGAGACATAATCCCACACTTAGAGTTTTACTTAGAATTTTAGTGTGTTTTAATCAAGCAAAGTAAGGTTAGAAGAGATACTCCCTTGTGCTGCGTGCGTATGTGGATTTGCTGGAGATGGACTAGGCTCATTAAAATGAACTTGTTCCATAATTCCTATATCAATTTCTGCATAATCAACATCCTTCAGAAAAACATAAACATCAATACACATGAATATTAAACACCAACAATACTTGCTAATACTAAACACAAATAACTACTAGAAACTAATCCATGTCAGCCGAGAGCGTCTCCAATCGGTGAAGTCATCATCCACGAAGATCGTGTTTTCAACGACCGATGTGGGTGATGGTGACTCCTCGATGGTGTGGACCGGAGATGCGGTACCATCCTCTGGATCCTGAATCCAAGCATCTAGTGCAACAGCCTCCTCCTCTAGTGGGTCCATAAAAGTGAGGTGGTCCTGCGCAGTCATGCTCCAAGGTGGAAATAGGTCCCACGGTGGAATGTGCGGAGCGGGATCAGGTCCCATCTGAAAGGGGCATACAAGTGTGGAGGGGAAGCCCAGAGCAGTGTGGATCTCAGCGATGGCACTGTATAGACCATGTGACAGCAGGGTCTACAGTAGTAACCCCATGCTCAAAGATGGGTACTCTGGAGTTCTCTGCGGTCTGTCCCTCTAGTTGGTGAGATGAAGGTAACCTAGCGTGGGTGGAACACAGAAGAAATGTCTCCTGAACGGTCACCTCCACCAAGTCTGCCAATGTGACACCCGGTCAAAAATGATCCAAAATTTGGTCAAAATTTTAAACTTTTATTTTAAGTATTATATACTCAAACTACTGAAGTGTACAAGTATTATATATATAAATATATATAATAATGTTAAACGATTATTAAATAATCATGTATATACAAATCTGAAAGAACGCGTAACCTTAAATACGGACGTTGGTGAACCCAATTTATTAAATAATATTGGATTATTTGATAAACATATTTATTTCTAGTTATTATTTCGATAATATTTCATAAGTATTTTGTATCGTACAAGTAACTTATACGCGACCAAAAATACGTGAAACGCGTTCAACAATCGAAATAAACTAAAGTTATATTTTATAACTCATTAATAAGTATTTGGATAAATACTTCAACTCAAAATATCTAAAGTTCATTCGTTATCTAAAAACGTACGTATATTATATAACGTCTAATTATACGTTTACACGACCGGGGAAACGAACACCGCACGGAGCGCAAACACGAGGAACAAATTTGATATAAACCACACCTTTGTGGGGCCCACTAGAGCTGATTTTCTCCAGCCCAAAAACAAGATCCACAAATTGTGGATCTTGTTTTTCAATTATTGAATATACATTACATACATGTACACCACTTTCCATCTAGCTCTCTCTCTCTCTACTCTCTCTCTCCCAAACGAATTGGGGCTGTTCCCAGCCACCATCACAACATCCTAAAACCACCATAAGCCCACCATATCACCACCATAGTGCCACCACGATCCGCCACGCCGGAATTCAAGAAAACGCGCAAAAACGAGCATTCGACTTCGTTTCTCCTTCTCCTCATCATTTCTTCGTAAGAACTCTTGATCTTTTACTAGATTTACTTTTAAATTATGTATTTACATGTATATTTACTCATCTAACTATATTATGTCCAAAACATAAGCTAAAACTCGTTTTTCATGAACTTATATTCACACTGTTTTCTGCCCAGAAAAATCGTCTCACCAAAACGACCATAACTTGAGTTCTAGTTTAAATAAACGTATGAAACTACTTGGAAAAGTTTGGTATTTTTGTCTTCTACAAAAAGATGTTCTTTGGCTACTTCCAGAAATACACGGATTTCTGTGTAGAACCCGATCTTTGAGCAAAGGTCTGTTTCGAACCAAAACCGACCACTCTTCATGTTGATTTTTGTTAAAAATAGTAAATGAACATATAAAACTAACATAAAGTGCATATTTATACTATACATATAGGAGAACATGTATGATTTTTGGTTAGGCTTGATTCGGTCCAAAAGTTAAAGAAAATGAGAGATTTATCGGGTTAAAATCTGGAAGACATATGTACTAAGGGCTGTAATAACGAGATTATAACGAGCAATAATAATGAGATTATAACTAGAAGTAATAACGAGATTATAACTAGCAGTAATAACGAGATTATAACCGGCAGTAATAACGAGATTATAACCGGCAGTAATAACGAGATTATAACCGGCAGTAATAACGAGATTATAACGAGATTATAACCAGCAGTAATAACGAGATTATAACTAGCAATAATAACGAGATTATAACTAGCAATAATAACGAGATTATAACTAGCAATAATAACAAGATTATAACTAGCAGTAATAACGAGATTACAACTAGCAGTAATAACGAGATTATAACTAGCAATAATAACGAGATTATAACTAGCAGTAATAACGAGCGATGCAACCTCTATGTCACAACTATAACTAGCAGTTATAACTAACTGTGACACAAGCCCTATGTCGAACCTCACATAACCTCTAATACTTATACGATACAACATTTAAACACTTCAAATATACTTTATAAGTATATCATTTCAATAACATAATAATAATACTTTGGAACTATTATTCAAACTCACCAACGGGCCATACTTATTTTCCAATCATACTAATCAAATCATTGGACATTACTAGTTGGATGAACAACTAGCATAGATGATCTGTTGAGACATCTAATCATTTTAAAAGCTTGCGCGTTTAATACGCCCGGCAAGTTTCAGTCGTTGGAGACGACATCATTACTCTTGAACAACATCATTATTGCTTGTTAGCAAATCATTAGGCTCAGGTGAGTCTCACGGCCCCTTTTTACTATCTTTACTTTGGGGGAGATGCATTGCTTGTTTTACTTGTATACATATATGTATGTATGGTGATTACCAACTTATGTTTACTATCTTACCGGCTTGTTAACTCACTACTTTACCAACTTACAAACTTACCGACGTATTGACAGGCTTTACTGCTTACAAACTTACTGACTACTACTTTACTACTTTACAAGTTACTGGCTTATAAACTTACTGTTTTACAGACTTGCTACTTTACGAACTGATTACTTTACAGACTTACTACTTTACAAACTAATTACGTTACAGACTTGCGACTCTACAAACATAATACTTACATACTTAAATACTTACAGACCTTAAATACTTACAGACTTGCGACTTAAATACTTACAGACCTACAGACTTACAGACTTGCATGAGTTACGTCTTAATCCAATGAAGTCCTCTGAATCATAGTTGTTAGTTATGGGATAAGCGCGAGTTTTAGTATATGGATCCACATGGGACTGACAATCCCCGCCTGGGGTAGTAGCGCCACCACGAACCGTACTCGTATAAACAGGTATTTTCTACTCGTTACGTATGAGTGTTTTTGGATAAGCACTCACGGGGGCAAATTACAGACTTGTTAAGCTTCGACTATGATGGCTCATGGCAGACCTTACTTACCTAATTACCTTGGCGTAATTGATACTTACTTACTAAATTACCGTTGTGTAATTGATACTTACTTACTAAATTACCGTTGTGTAATTGATACTTACTTACTAAATTACCGTGGTGTAATTGATACTTACTTACTGAATTAGCGTTGTGTAATTGATATTACTTACTTAATTACCGTGGTGTAATTGTTACTGCTTACATAATTACAATTGGTGTAATTGTTTCTACTTATTGAACTGTGCTGGATTTTCTATTACTATATACTACAAACCTGTGAGATTCATCAACCTTTTGGTTGACGCTTTTAGTAATGCATTCTCAGGTACGCAGCCACAGTAGGATTGCCCAGCAGGATCTACTTATATGCTAAGCTAGTACGAGTCGCATGCATACACACTTATGAAGATTTTACTCGCATTATCTTTTGTACTATGATTATGTATTTAAAATCTTCAGATTCATTTTGCGAACTCACTAATGATGTATACTTATGACTTAAAACCTTGTACTACTTTTGTAATGTAATGTATTTTCAAAAACGTCTCATTTAGAGTCGTTTGCTTAATCTTTGTGCTTGATATTTGAGTAGTCACGCCCAAAAACAATCGCTTCCGCAAAGCATGAAATTGGGGGTGTGCAGCCAAGATCTCATCCAAGCTATTCT
Source organism: Pseudognaphalium luteoalbum (assembly GCA_963422505.1). NCBI lineage: Eukaryota > Viridiplantae > Streptophyta > Magnoliopsida > Asterales > Asteraceae > Pseudognaphalium > Pseudognaphalium luteoalbum. The sequence continues at coordinate 26,191,888 of OY730193.1, forward strand.
ATCAGGGATCCTCTAAACAGTCCTCATGCTACTGCCCGGTGATGAACTCCGGGAGTGATACATGGCACGTGAGCGTCTCTGTCGTGGTATGTCTGACTGTGAACTCATCCTGCAAAATATAAAAGGTTAATGGCCCAGGAATAATCAATAGTCTTTCATGAGGCGAGAACTGCATAAAATGGATTAAATTAAGAACAAGAAAAGAAAATTAATGCTGAAAACGTAAGATAAGCTTGGGGTGCCTCCCAAGAGCGCTTTGTTTATCGAGTCTCATAGCTTGAATCTGCTATTCTATCAGGGCTCTTTGTAACCATAGACTTCCTCGGATGGAGGAAAGTCTTGTACATAATGTTTCAAACGGTGACCGTTTACCTTGAAGTTTCCTTCAGGGGCCTCGAGCTTGATGGCACCATATGGAAATACTTTAGATATTGTAAATGGACCGCTCCATCATGTTTTAAATTTACCAGAAAACTTTTTAAATCGTGAGTTAAAAAGTAGAACTTTATCACCTGGGTTAAAGCGTGTGGGGCGGAGTTTTGAATCATGGAGCACTTTGGTTCTCTCCTTGAATTTATAGGAGCTTTCGTAAGCTTGATCTCTTAATTCTGCCAGCTCGTTCAGTTGCATTTTCCGGTGTGTTCCCATTATTGTAGGATCAAAGCTACAATTTCTCAATGCCCAGTAAGCTTTATACTCTAGTTCTATTGGAAGATGACATGCCTTTCCATACACAAGCCTATAAGGGGTTGTTCATAACGGTGTCTTATAGGCTGTCCGGAATGCCCATAAAGCATCGTCTAGATTATCTTCCCATCTTTCCCCATGTTGACCCACTGTTCGTTCCAAGATACTTTTTAGTGCTCGGTTTGTTATTTCTGCTTGCCCATTCGTCTGCGGGTGGTAGGCCGTAGATGTCTTATGGGTAACACCATATTGTTGCAATAGCTTCATAAACTGAGTATTACAAAAGTGCATGCCACGATCGCTGATGATTGCTCATGGAGTTCCAAACCGACAGAATAGCTGTTTTAAGAATTTGGTCACGACTCTCGAGTCATTTGTTGGAAAGGCTTGAGCTTCGGCCCATCTGGACACGTAGTCGACAGCCACTAGGATGTATTCTTTCCCGTAAGATTTTGGAAATGGTCCCATGAAGTCTAGTCCCCATATGTCAAATATTTCACATGCTTGGATATTCGTCAACGGCATTTCGTTACGGGTTGTGATTTTTCCAAACCTTTGGCAAATATCGCAACGTTTCACCAAGTCTTGTGCGTCTCTGAAGATAGTGGGCCAGTAGAATCCTGAGTCGTAAACTTTCTTTGCTGTTAAATTAGCTGCATGATGTCCTCCGGTTAGTCCGTGCTGGCTTTGGTGGAGTATGTGTTCGGCATCTTTTCCATCGACACATCTTCTTATAATTTGATCGGGACAGACCTTGAACAAGTGTGGATCATCCCAAAAGTAATGCTTGGCGTCGCGGAAGAATTTCCGTTTTCGTGATGATGGCATTCTTTTTCTTATGATCCCTCCAACTATAAAATTTGCAATATCTGCAAACCAAGGATCATCAGTGAATTGTGAGCCTTGCATTGATTCTCCTAAACTCATTAACTGTTCTTCTGGAAATCGATCTCTAATATCTCTTTCTGCAAGTTGTTCCATCGACAGATTTTCGAGTCGACTTAAATGATCTGCGGCGACATTTTCTGCTCCCTTCTTATCTTTTATCTCGATGTCGAATTCTTGTAGGAGTAGAATCCATCGTGGCAATCTGGGTTTTGCGTCTTGCTTTTTGAAGAGGTATTTTAGAGCGGAGTGATCCGTGTACACTATCATTTTAGACAATATTACATATGATCGGAATTTATCAAAGGCAAACACTACGGCTAGCAGCTCCTTTTCAGTTGTTGTGTAGTTTTCTTGAGTGTCTGTTAGCGTTTTGCTAGCGTAGTAGATTGGTCGGAAGTGATTATCCTTCCTTTGTCCGAGAACTGCCCTGTTGCGAAGTCGCTAGCGTCATACATGATTTCAAATGGTAGACTCCAATCTGGGGCAACCATGATTGGGGCATTGGTTAGCTCTTTCTTTAGGTAGTTGAAGGCCTTCATATAATTTTCATCAAACACAAACTTGATGTCCTTTCCTAAAAGGTGGGTGATAGGTCGAGAGATCTTTGAGAAGTCTTTGATAAAACGGCGGTAGAATCCAGCGTGTCCTAAAAAACTCCGAATGGATTTGACATTGGTTGGTGGTGGAAGTTTAGTGATGGTTTCGACTTTGGCTTTGTCTACTTCAATTCCTGACTTTGATATCCTATGTCCTAAAACTATTCCTTCTTTCACCATAAAATGACATTTTTCCCAATTAAAGACAAGATTTGATTCTTCACATTTGGTGAGCATTCTGTCGAGGTTTGATAAGCATGATGCGAAAGAGTCTCCAAAGACCGAGAAGTCATCCATAAAGACTTCCATTCATCGTTCGATCATGTCGTGGAAGATTGCAACCATGCATCTCTGAAATGTCGCAGGTGCGTTGCATAATCCAAATGGCATTCGTCGGTAGGCGAATGTTCCATACGGGCATGTGAATGTTGTCTTCTCTTGGTCCTTCGGGTCTAGCGGGATTTGGAAATACCCGGAGAATCCGTCAAGGAAACAGTAGAATTCGTTTCCTGATAATCTTTCGAGCATTTGGTCAATAAACGGAAGTGGGAAGTGATCCTTACGAGTTGCTTCATTTAACTTCCTATAATCGATGCAAACTCTCCAACCGGTGACAGTTCGAGTTGGTATAAGCTCATTGTCTTCGTTTGTAATGACTGTCATTCCTCCTTTCTTTGGAACCACTTGAACAGGGCTAACCCAAGGTGAATCGGAAATTGGATAGATCAATCCAGCATCCAAGAGTTTGATAACTTCTTGTTTGACCACGTCGTGAATCTTGGGATTCACTCTCCTCTGCCTTTGCACGGATGGTTTGAAATCGTTCTCCATGAGGATCTTGTGGGTGTAGTAGTTCGGACTGATTCCTTGTATATCAGAAATTTTCCACGCGATTGCTTTCTTGTGTGATTTCAGAACATCAATTAGTTGAGCTTTCTCTTCGGGTTTTAACTCCTTTGAGATTATTACTGGGAGCTGTGAAGTCCCTTGGAGGTAAGCGTACTCAAGGTGAGGTGGTAATTCTTTCAATTCTAGGGTTGGTGGTTCTTCAATAGACGGCTTCATTCTAGCTATCTCGTCTCTATTTAGTTTCTCGTACTCTTCTTGGAATGGTGCTTCGTCTATCTCGAGTTCAGATGTGAAGATTGATGCTATTTCGACCCACTCGGTTTGGTTTGAAAATTCATTCATCTTTAGCTCGTATTTGTTGACTGTTGATGAGGATATTTCATCATTTTGGGTGAGAATAATCCCTCCGTCGTCGGTGAACTGGAATTCTTGAAATTGAGCGGTTGAAGATTGGTTTATGGTGATTTCGGGTAGTGGTAGTGGTACGGGTTGGTTGGTTGGTTGTGGTTCAATTGGAGGTGGTTCCATAATCATTCCCTTGAATAAAATCTAGGATCTCTTTAATTGAAGGAAATGGGTTTGGTTTGGTCCCCTCTCTTTTTAGCCAAGGTATCGGTGTACCGCATTCTAATGGAACAGCGATTGTTTTTCCATTAGTGCAAGAGGATTTCTTTTCAAACAGTGGAAATAGTAGCTCTTCGGATGTTGTTGGTGAAGTGATTGCGGAGTGCAGCCCAGGGTCCTCATTGTATAACCTCCGAACGGTGACTACCGTGTTGGGTATCGGATCCTGGCTGGATATTGCCAATACTTCATGGAGATGTTCATCAAAAATGTCCTGCATGATATCACACAAACCAAGGTCCTCTTCCAGAGGTTGCTTCATTAATCGATTGACATTAAAGGTGACCTCCTCCTTCCCCACTCTCAGTTTTAAAGATTTTTCGTTTACGTTGATCACAGCCTTGGCAGTGTTTAAGAAAGGTCTGCCAAGGATGAGCGGGACATGGGTGTCTTCCTCTATATCCATGACTATGAAGTCTACCGGAAAGATGAACTTATCGATTTTTACCATGACATCTTCAGCAATCCCTCGAGGGAGTTTAACCGATCTGTCTGCTAATTGAATGGTCATACGAGTAGGTAACAGGGTGCCTAATCCTAATTTCTTATACAGGGAATAAGGCATAATATTAACACTAGCACCTAGGTCAGCTAAGGCATTACTGATTTGAATATCTTGGAGAAAACAAGGTATGGTAAAGCGTCCAGTATCGCCTAGTTTAGGTGGAAGACCATGTTGCACAATTAAAGAACATTCAGCATCCAAGGGTAAACTAACTATGTGCCTAAGCTTTTCTTTGTTTGAAAGGAGTTCTTTAAAGAATTTGGCACATGAAGGCATTTCTACTAAAGCATCTAATAATTTAACATTTAAGTTTAGGCTTTTAAACATTTCCAGATATTTTCCGAATTTGGCTTCTTGCTTTTCCTTTTTAAGTCTTCCAGGATAAGGTATTCTTGCGCGAGGTACATTATCCTGAGTTTGGGCTGGTGATGGGTCAGGGATGTCAATTGACTCATGTTCACTAGGTATAGGTGTAGGCAAAGAAGTGTTTTCAGGGGTGTTATCTGGTGGTGGTGGATCAACTTTGGTTACTTTTCCTCCTCTTGTCACGATTAACACATCGTCACTTGGTGGATGATGTTGGGTTTTCTATTCCCTAACTAGATTAATATGCACAGCGGAATTATAACAAAATTAATCTAAGGCAATTAGGAAACAAAACCCTAAGGGATCTTAACTTGAATAAATAAAAGCAATAAAATAACCAAGATAAATAGGAAAATACTAACCCTTGAGAAAACGTTTTCTCACGCGTAGATCACCTTGCAGAACCTTCTTGCTTTGGAGGCGAGTGCCCAAACTAGAACACCTCTAATGCTTCACACCCACGAACCAAGAGAAATTCCCAAACTCCTAGGGTCCCGACTCTAAGTCGTGTAAACTCTTACAAGGAGTAAGAATGAGAAAGAGAGAAAGAATTGAACTCTATTCAATTCTGGGATGCCCCTAAAAGCATAGGGGAGGTCCCTATTTATAGGGGAGGAGGAGGCCCAGGGTTTCATCCCCTGGCCGATGTGGGACAGAATCCCAACCGGCGTTTGGACCTTCCAACCGGCGGTTGGACCCACATGTTCAACCGGTTTAACCCCTTGGACTCCAGCCGCCGGTTGAACCTTCCAACCGGCGGTTGGATCCTTGCTTCCAGAATCTTCTTTTCTTTTAGTTTCTAATTAATATTCAATTAATAAACTAATCATAATATTAATTCCAATTAATATTATCTCTCTATTTATTTCTCTTTACTGTTCATTGAGGGCGACCCAAAAAGGACTCCACTTTTAATGATGTACTTACCAATTAGTTATGATATTGGACACTATTCCAACAGATGAGTGGTGTCATTAGTGCTTGCCGACGTACTTTCCTCAATAAAACTTAAGTTTTTCAAAATGGATTCCATGTTAGAGATTAATTTTTCTGAAATTTTTATCATGGCGTCAATGTTGTCTTGAAATCCGGTTACTCTTTTGTTTATAAGGTCTTGTTCAAGCATAAAAAGTGATAAAAGTGACTTTGAGGAAAATAAGTGGCTTGTAGGAGAAGAATCATCCAAAAGTTGGGTCCAATCAAGATAAGGTGTTGACATGGTTGGTTAAAAAGTAGATAAAACTAATCTAATCTAATCATAAAGGCAAGAAATGTAACTTTTGATTTATGTTAATCTTTCAAAATGATCGCTAAATACTAATGTTGCTAAGCTCCTAAAATCGTTCGCCGACGCTCCCCGGCAACGGCGCCAAAAACTTGTTGCACTGCACACCGGTCGTTGAAATTTCTAATGGAGATGCAGCACGACGGTGGGTTTTAAATTTGTAAGGCTGGGGCCTAGGGTTACTACTATTGCGAATCTAAGGGCTAGCAAAGGATAAGTATGACCTAGAGTCGTTCTTCAAAGCGTGACGAATTGAAACTAGGAGGGTTTAGGAACTTTTATGAATTTAGCTGGGGCTCAGAAAGATGGTTTTGGTTTTGGGTTTTTCTAAATTAAAATTAAATTTAAGATAAACAAAAAGGTGGATGTTGCTTCGGGCGTTCAGCAATTAAAGCGATTGTCTACTATGAAGTGGTTTAGGTTAAGTTAAATAAGAGGAGTTCTAATGAGGATAAATTTGTAGGTTAATGAAAGCTATTCTACAATCCTTCTTTCGGGCTAACGCGGAGGTGTCCACAATCAGGTAAATAGAATGTCACATGGGTTGCAGAATACATTAAAACATACACCGAAAGTTCTCTCAAATGCATGTCCGTATTATCCAACAATTAATCTCAAATCCTATTCCCCAATCTCGGTCATCAGAGACGTCCGAATCATGGCACAGTTTGTTGAATAAACAATCTTGTAAACGGGTTTTACCCTCGCCGAAATAGGTTGGAATAACCAGTCTAGACGGTCAGATAGTACGTCATCACTTATTCATATAAATTATCAACATTACTCAAGTATGCAAGAAAATAGGGATGGTTTATACTAAGAATAGAAACCTAAGTAACACGTTTGTTAATCGATTCATAACATGACTACCTTCGGTCGTTCTCGACTTCCATACATTTGTACTCAGCCATAAGCGTTTCCAGTACTATATTAAGGGCTAAATATATCTTATTATCATGATAATCCTAAGGCAACAATCAAACAAGAACATGCAATAAGATAATCAAGGCAATAGTTCAATTTAAGCATAAAGGTGTTATCTAAGTCGAGGATATTCCGAAAGTTGTCTCAAAAATATCGTCTGTCCGAATTAAATCTTAATCTACCTCTATTCCCATATTCCGTGTCTCTTAGATCCTAGTGTGGTCCAGAGAACACCGACCATGCCGAGCTCAATGATTCAATCTAACACAGTATAACTAAGTGACCTATATCCTATGAGTTAGCTATGTTCATTTTTGGATAAAGTTATAGTCACAACATGATTTGGGCAGATAAACGATAAAGATTCAATTCCTACATCTATTTATAATATAAAGCTTCCTACATCTCATGACATACAGTACAATCACATAAATAAACTTTTCCTAAACGACTATCATAGCAGACAATTGAGTTATTTAATTAATCATGGCAATTCAAGCATGCATATTTAAATTTATTAAAGAAAGAACAAACATATTAAATATGGAAGATAGATTAACACCTGGAAAGAAGTACAATAACTCGTAGCTAAAATATGCGTCCCGGAGCACCTCCGTACAAATCTTCCTTAATTAGTTAATTAGCTAGCCTAATTAACTAGGAAGAATTAAAATTACAAAGAAAGAAAGATATCTAAGTGTAGGTGTGTAAAGAGGTGAAGATGTTAAAAGATGATTAAAGATGTCTATTCAAATGAACCAAAGACCCCTATTTATAGTTGAGTCATGGTGCATTTTAGCATTTTTAGGCACACATTAGAAAAAGGGTGAAATGTGGTGCACCAGGTACGAAAAGACATGAAAAGGTGGTGCACCGGGTAAACGTAAGGACCAAAAAGCGGAAACGAGATGGAGGGAGGGGGCGGCACCGCCCACCAGCAGGCCGGCGGCGGCTGGTGGCTGGCCGGCGGCGGCTGGCTGCCACCCGCCCCGGTCCGTTGTTTTCTCGCTGCGTTGCTTAATTCGCGTGTATCTTCTTCGTTATACGTCCGTTTGTGTTGATTCTTTTTGCGTTGGATTCGTAATTCAAAAATGAAGATTTTGATGAAAAGATATCCCAAAAATATGTCTCCTATCTCCATATTTTGCGTACGAATCATTTGAATCTTCCAGCGGGCGTAGAATCTTCATTCTTTATCCGTTTTTGTTGATTCTTCTTCTATTGGATTCGTAATTTGAAAAAGAACATCTTGGATGAGATGGATGTTGATGATGGATACTTTAGTCTTAAAATATTGTTTTGATACCTTGAATATTCAAACGTGCGTGGAATCTTTATTTTTCATCTGTTTTGCTTGATTTTTGTCGTGCAACCTTGTTTTGACCGTCTTGGCACAATATCATTGATTTGTATTGTTTTTGAGTTTAAAATGCCAAGAATCTTTCTAGAATGAGAGAGATATCGGTAGTAAAAACATGACTTTTTACGCGATATCAGATGCCTACAAGGGATACCACCAGATATTAGTGGCAATGGATGATGAAGAAAAAACTGCATTCCACGCAGATCAAGGCATCTTCTGTTACACCAAAATGCCATTCGGCCTCAAGAATGCGGGAGCAACGTACCGGCGCATTGTTGACGGCTCCTTCAAGTCACAAATAGGCCGCAATCTAGAAGCATATGTTGACGACACCGTCATCAAAAGCAATGTTGAGTCTCAGCTACTCACGGATGTCCTAGAGACCTTTGCTTCGCTGCGAAAAATCAATATGAAACTCAACCCGACCAAGTGCTCATTCGGCATGGAAGAAGGAAAATTTCTCGGGCACATGGTGACTCCGAGAGGTATTAAGGCAAACCCAAAGAAGATACAGGCAATCGCAGACATGATATCCCTGCAGAACAAGAAAGATGTGCAGAGCCTAAATGGAAAGCTAGCGGCCCTGGCTCGTTTCCTATCCAAGGCCGCTAAGCGATCATTACCGTTTTTTGACACGCTGAAGGGTTGCATACACAAGAAGGATTTCTCCTGGACGCCGGAAGCAGAACAAGCGTTCCAGGACATGAAGACATTCTTGACGGAATTACCAACTCTCACCGCTCCAACCCCTGGTGAAACGCTCACTTTGTACCTGGAAGCGTCGAAAAGCATCGTCAGTTCCGTACTTATCGCAATGCGCGACAAAACACAGATGTCGGTGTACTTTGTCAGTCGTGCTTTACAGCCAGGAGAGCTGAACTTCTAACCAATTGAAAAGTTGGTTCTCGCGCTCGTGCACTCAGCGCGACACCTCCGAAGATATTTTCAGGGTCACCCAATCACGGTCCTCACGGACCAACCCATCAAACAACTGCTTTCGAAGCCTGAAATTTCGGGCCGGTTGGCAAAGTGGGCCATTGACCTCGGCGAACATAAAATCACGTTCTGCCCACGGAGCGCAGTCAAGGGTCAGGTCCTGGCCGACAACCTGGCCGAACATTCGGGGGAAGTAGACGGTAGGTGCACCTCGGATACCCCTACCCGTGAAAATCCAGCTATCTGGGAATTATTTACTGACGGGGCCTCAAGCTCGGAAGGTGCTGGTGCCGGACTCATAGTCATCAGTCCCGACGGGGAGGAACACACCTACGCTCTCCGTTTCGGTTTCCCCGCCTCTAACAATGAGGCCGAATATGAAACACTCTTATCCGGTATTCGGGTTGCGGTCGAGATGGGCAATAAAGACCTCCGAGTATACGTTGATTCTCAATTGGTCGCAAACCAGTTCAACGGTGCTTTCGAGGTGAAAGATTCAGCAATGAAGCAATACCTGGAACTCGTCCAAGACATGGTGAAGCAATTCAAGTCATTTGAAATTGAGCAAGTCCCAAGAAACAAGAACAAGAAAGCTGACGCTCTAAGCAAGCTGGCATCACTCACCTTTGCCCACCTTACCAATAAAGTTCTGGTCGAGGTCCTGGGGTAGGAGTCAATTGACCCAACCAGCTCAGTGGCCCAGGTTGAAGAGGAGGGGGACAATTGGATGACCCTGATTATGTCTTACATCCGGTCCGGCATCATTCCACAGGACCCGATCGAGGAAAGAAAAATTTGAATGAAAGCCCCAATGTATTTTATCGAAAAAGGCGAGCTCATGAAAAACTCATACCTGGGGCCGAACCTGAGATGCCTGGGCCCAAAGCAATCTGAGAACGTTATCCGCGAAGTACATGAAGGGTCATGTGCCCTTCACTCCGGCCACAAGACTGTGGTGGCAAAAATCATGCGCATGGTCTATTTCTGGCCACCCAAGTACAGAGACACCACTGAAGTAACAAAGCACTGCACCTCCTCCCAAATCTACGCACCCATAGCCAGATCCCCAAGGCATGACCTGATCCCAATTTCATCAGCATGGCCTTTCTTCAAGTGGGGCATCGACATAGTGGGACCTTTCCCATCGGGCCCCGGCAATGTCACGTTTCTAATTGTCGCCATTGATTACTTCACAAAATGGGTTGAGGCCAAGCCCCTAGCCACCATCAGCGGCAAGCAAGTTCGTAACTTTGTGTGGGACAACATTGTATGCCATTTCGGTATCCCATATGAGATCATCACCGACAAGGGAAAACAATTTGCACAAAACCCGTTCAAAGCCTGGTGCAAGGGACTCAGCGTCAAGCAAACGTTGACCTCAGTGCACCACCCTCAGGCCAACGGCCAAGTTGAGGTCACAAACAGATATCTGGTGGCCGGCATCAAGGCTAGGCTCGGTGAAAGCCGCACCGGCTGGGTGGATGAGCTCCCCAACGTACTATGGGCTCACTGTACCACTCCCAGAGAAAGCACCGGCGAGACCCCTTTCAGCCTCGTCTACGGTTGCGAGGCGGTCATCCCAGCAGAAATCAGTGTCCCCAGCGAAAGAATCATTAACTTTACTGAGAACGGAAGTTTGGAAGCTCAGCAGCAAAATGCCCATGTGTTACAGGAGCGCAGAGAAATGGCAGCTATCCGCCAAACCGCAAATAAGCAGAAAATGGACCGCTATTATAACAAGCGTGTGCGCCCACTCTCTTTCCAAGTCGGAGACCTGGTCTGGCGTAACAACGAGGCTAGCAAGTCCGAGAACACAAGCAAGCTGAGGCAGCGCTGGGAAGGCCCGTATCGGGTTGCAGAGGCAAATGCAAATGGCTCCTATGCCCTGGCCACTCTGGATGGCAAGTCCGTGCCGCGCACTTGGCACGTGACAAATTTAAAGAAATGTTATATGTAATCGAACTTTGTAATAGCTCAGGCCGGGCTGATCCCCCCGCCTTCGTAGCATCTATCCAATGAGTAAAAGGTTTTGATTGCGTATTATTCTTCTGTTTTGCAAAACTTGTTAATTTCATACGTTGTGACATATTTAACATTGCAAAAAATATGTATAATAAATAAATAAATAAATATAAAGAAAAAACAGCCGTCAGGCGCCGTCGTTGTAACCCCGTCATATGACCAAAGGAGTCAGCTAAGCCTCGAGCACAACGAGCCTGTCCCCACAAGGGAATGCCTTCTAGCGTCCTGAAGGCAGAGGTCCCCTCAGGCTGTCACCTATCGCCTAGGGGCGACCAGAATAATATTGGCCGAGCTGAGGAAAGCCTCCACCGCACACCAACCCATAAAGTAGTCTAGAAATCTACTAAGTCATGACAATAAAAATAAAAGTGTACGTACGTAAAATTAGCTTGAACACGTGCAATTACGAAACGAATGTTGCATTTATTTACATACCAAATTTTTTTACATAAGTAGGGATGTCGGCCTTACAAGTAAACCTATCAATCTATGGCCGCATCCCCAAAATCTCATCTACACACAAATCCATCTCCCTGCCTATACTCTCTATAAATGGGACGAAGATTGTCTTCAGGGCTTCGCTGGCCCGCAGCGCCCGCTCATAGCAGTCCGGGTGCACCTTAGACGTTATGGCATCAGGAAGTGGAGTCGGGAGCCCGGGAACATGCTCCGCGAAAAGGTTTATCGTTTGAAGCACCTTCACCTCCTGAACAACAGTCAGGATTTCTTTAAACAGAACCGTCACACTATCCGATGCCATGGCCAGCTTTACCAAGCTGGGGATGCCTTTCTGGAGTCGCTCCAAGTCTTCCGCCAACTCTGAGTTCCTGATCTCACAGTCGTTGAAATCCTTGACGTGAAGACTGCAGGCGGTCTCCAGCTCGGTCACCTCCTTCTTGGCAGCGGCCAAGTCTGTCGTCAGGTCATCGAACCTGCACATAAATAAAGGCTTAGCAACCGAATGGCAAATACATATCAAAAAGGCTAAGAGGTCGTTAGCTCACCTGCTTTGAAGCTGCTTGTCCTTGGTCACAAGCGCAGCCTTCTCCGCCTCCGCGACCCTTACCCGCTCCTACAACGGAGCAAGGGCTGCAACAGCCTCCGCCCTTTGAGCCCTCTCCACCTGGAGGTCAGCCTCAGCTTTCATTCTTGCTTCATTGGCCAACCCGAGCTCCCCCTCCAGCTCTTGAGCTCGGCCCTTGAGGATGGCAATCTCTTCTTCCTGGCGCCTAATCACGCCGGCGTTAAGCCTCCACTGCTCCGTCTAAGTTTCGGTACGCCTGCTCGTCACACTGCAGCGCAAAATTCCAAAAGGACATTAGCAGACGCGCCCTCTTGGCGAAGATAGTCGATTGCTGGGAGAGCGTCTCGGCAACTGTCGAGGGAATGGCATGCTGGGTAAACCCGCGCAGAGACTGCGCGTCCACAACTAAGTTGTCAACTTTAAAATCCCAGGTCGGGACAAACGTAGCAGCTCCGGAGCTAGAAGGACCGGTGGCCGACACCTTCAAAAACCGCGTCGGAAAGAACGGCTCCGGTTGCATAGACCTGAGAATAGCCATTCTATCAGACCTGATTGAAACACCTAGTTAAAAAGGTGTACACGCTAATGGGTTCAAAAATAAAAACACGATGATTACCTCATGCTGTCCAGACGCGGGGGCGTGGGCGCCCTGGCGGGACTCAGAGGTTGGTCACGGATAGGTGACGGATGCGGCGGACTGTCGATGAGCTACTTCGGCGAACCAGCCGCTCCTCCTCCCTCTCCTCTTCCTCCTCCTCGTCCCGCAGAACAAGTTCACTGTTGACGTACTCCGCGCCAGCAGTGTGCGGGTCCGCCTCAGCTACAAAAAAAGAGAAAAGAAAAGCAAAGTTAGCATGAATTTAACAACTTGTTCATGTGAAACAAAGCAGGGCTACGGACCATCCTCGGGTATAATGTAGTGCCCACCTGTGTTGGGCACGGACATGAAGTTTCTCAAATGGGCATCGGCGACCTCCTCCGCCGTCTTCTTCCTCTTCGGAGGCGGCCCTGCTGCCTTTTTTCCCGGAGCCGTACCCTTAAGCTTCGGAATCGCCCGACTGCCCGAGGCTTCCACTTCGGCACCGGCCACAAAGGGAACAGCCACAGGGACACCGGACTTGGCAACAGTAACCGTTGCCCCGGTCACCTTGGCAGCAGTCCCCGGGTCGTCTTCCACGGGCCTCCGGATGTACTTGAGGCCGGACAGGCTGGGGTCCTTCAGCACAGAGTTCAGGTCTATATCTGCAGCAATAAGCAAAGGGGTTAGTCAATTGAACACATTTATGGCAATATTAATACAAGTAAAAACCACCCCTCCCCATACCATGCCGCCCTACTTGATGACGGGTATCTACCCTTCGAAGGGCCAAAACGAGCTGATGCAACCGATAATGAGCACGTATGTATGGTACTCCCACATCTCTAGCTTAGCATCCTTGCAAGCTGCCAACAACCCCTCCTCCGCGGTCGACAGCTTCGGCGTGAGGCTGACGTTCCGTGGCCGTTTGTACTGCCACACCAACGTCTCCACGGAATCATTGGGGATGACGGTCTAATTAACAAAAAAGAAAGTATCCCTCCAACCGTGCAGGGACGACTCCTGACACCCAACAAAATCGTTCTTCTTCGCAAAGGTATACCACCCCCTGCCGCTCGGAGTCAGCTTGAAGCAGGCCTGGAATACCTTCACCAATGGTGTCAGGCCCAGTGACCTAAACCACATCTCAAAAATGCTAACTTTTTGCACGATGAAGGGATGTAGCTGACTAAACCCAACCTTGTAGTGCTTGCATACGTCTAAATAAAAGGGGGTCGGCGACATGCGGATATTGCCTTTCTCCATTGTCTTCCAGTACACGGCCACCTTCCCCTCTGGTGGCGCGTCGGCACGCTGCGCAGCGGTCGACGCCACGGGGTTATACCTCTGGAGGCACTTAAAGCGCCTCAGTATATCCGCAATCATATTCGGCTTTACCGAACTGGCCTCGTGTGCCACGTTCGCCTCGCCACCACCGGCCGCAGCCCCGCGAACCTCCACCATGCCCTCAACAGCAGCCATGGTATGTATATATATCAAAGAAGAAAAAGGATAAAGGTATGAACAACGGACCTGGGTTTGTTTGAATGTGGACGAAAACTTGGTTGAGTAACCGGAACAGTTGACGGAATGTTTGAATGTTGCCGGAATGCTCTTGAATTTTTTACTTTGCGTAAAAAAGAAATAACGGCAAATGGTTCCTATTTATAGGCATGATCGGATGGGTCGGGCTTCGTGGGCCTCAATGGCAGCCCTACACGTGTCGCCAAATCTCACGTCTCCAGAAGTAACCACGCGTTGGCCCCGTTTTACCCTTACACGTGTCGCCAGATCTCACGATCTGGCGAATGAACCGTTGCGTACAGCTGTATGGTGGCATCACGTGGCAAACGGTCGCAGGCTGTCCCATCACATCCCAGTTGCGAAGTCCGAAAAGACATTCATTTATTACGCGTCGTCGGTTTAGTAAAAACCATCATCACAGCGCCACGTCATTTAATTTAAGTCAGCCATCATATCCATGAGCCGGAATATAACAACGGACCGGGGGGACTTAATGATGTACATCCCATCTCGGAACTCGGGTTGCCCCAGATAACCAGGTCCCGGCTCCGTGCCGGGCCTCGATCCGGATGACATCCATAGTCAACTCTCGTAGCTCTCGGCACGGAGGTCAGTGTCCGAGTCAAACGTGGGACCGGATACGTTCCGTGCCCCGGACCACGGAGCTTGTTATCATATCAATCATTTAACACCGGTACGGCGGCGATGCTACGATGCGCACCGTACTCATTACACAAACCCGACATTCTCTGACAAAGGTACAATCTGCGACCGTTATATTCAGGTACTATTAACATGGCTTGACCATTAACCTGGTCGGCTCATCCGATTGGTCCACGTCACCTTGTACACAGTAATTGCCATCTTCGCCCACGACCGGGCGTCCACATCAGCAACGGACACAGAGAATGTCGGTCTCGCCCACGACCAAACCTTCCACGTCAGATTAGGGTTTGGCTATAAATACTAGTGTTTTGCTTCCATTTCAGGACAACACCTCATAAAATCACGGAGTAATCTTAAAGCGATTGCTCACGTAGAATTAAGCTTTCACCACCCTCGATTGACCAAGTCTCGATACTAGGTTTGCACGTTGATCAGAGTGTGACAAGCTTGATTCCTCATACATCATCATCATCATTGTAATCAAATGTTTTTACGCTTGAACACGGCACTACCAGGAGCATGTTAGTCAAGACCATATATCGTGTGACGCCCGCTCATAGCGGTAATTGTCATGACTACAGGAAATTATAAAAGGTTTTGCTAACGGTTAATGTGCATTTAATGAACTCGTAATTTTCATAAATATTAAAATTTACATTTAATACACATTAATTGAGTTTAGTAATTAACATTTTTATGCATATATTAATTATAAAATTTAATATTTGTGAAAATTATGGGTTCATTGTATACACCTAAACGTGTGTCATGGTAGCACACATTAGCAAAACCCAATTATAAAAGCGTGTGAGACCCACTTTTTCTTTGTGCAGGCTTCGTGGTCCCTGGATGACGACATTCAAGCACGGGTTGCACTCTGTCCATGCAAGACCCGTGCTCGCTCAACGGATGATGACCACGACCCATTGGACATGGTCTAAGACCATAATATATAACACTTTCCGATTACAATAACTTTGTTTTTCTGATAAATGCGGTTGTAATTGAATTTTGTAATTTTTTGATTAAGAAATATATATGATATGATTTTACTTTAAAGAAAAGTTATATTCGTACGGTATATGTTTTAAAATGTGTATCTTAATTTGTGTATTTAAAATGATTAATATACACGTACAAAATATATGATTGATGAATTATTTTGAGGGGAAATATAGGTGAAATTTATGTGTCAAATAGAGTAGATGGTTACACGTTAGTTTTAAGATTAGATACACATTTCAAGACATATGTGACACGCTAAATTTCTTGTAGTACATGATTTCCCCATGCTCGATCGAACAAGGTTTATCATTAATTAGATGTTTAACTTTGATCATACACCAGTTTCGATATAATGTATAACCTATTGTACAGTACGCACTAAAACGTCATTTCATTTTTGGTATCTATATGTAAAATGTACGTGTAATATAGTGTACACCTAAAGGAAAACGATATGCCAACCAAATAAAAAATGACATTACATACTCCCAAATAACAATACACGAACAACATATACTATATGATATAATAAATGACTATATATATATATATATATATATTGTTGAAGTTAATGTTCATGAAATAAATATGCAAATTAATTGGAGTGATATAACATCTAGCCTTGATATCTATGATTGCATTTGATACCCAACTTAAAAGAGGCAACTTTTCGTTATTAGTTGCAGCAAGATGATGCGACATCTAAACATTCCGGAGTTGATCGAGTAAGCACACTCCCTAAATCATCAACTGAGAGCACAAAGTTCGGCCACATCGAAAAACTGATGCGGTCGTGCCACATCAGCACCATATTGGTGATATGAACTCAATTCTAACATTGATCTAAGAACCGTGACTAGCAACAACAATAGGATTAGGATGTTACAACAAAAGGAGTCAAATCACGACAAGAATTAAAATAATAGAAATGTCACTTGTCTTTAATTTGATCATACCTTCATATTTTAACTTTTTTTTTTATGATTATAAAAAAAAAACCCTTAAAAAATAGTGTTTTGTATTATTATTTGGTAAATATAAAATTTCACCTTAATTGAAGCTTATATTCAATGTAGCTGGACCTACGTCTAACGGACCTTTTATGATTCTATGAATTTATTTAATCAACCTTTTCGTATAAATTTTAACATAAGGTACTTCCAATTTATTGGAACAGCAAGTCCATCATAATTTCAAACGGGTGGGAATCAAAATCAGACAGCTAATTTCATATGATTTTTTGTATACTTATAAGGAATTTTTTGACTTATGCCGTAAGCCCCTAAGGGCATATGTTAATTAGGAACTATCTAATGAAGCAAAGTTTTCTATAAAAATAATAAATTTTGCAATCAATATGAATACATTCGGGAATTAAAGAGTCTATAAAGTTATATTTTTTATGCTGACTTTATATAAAATGTTAATGTCTTTAGAGCATAAGCTAGTAAAATCCTTTTTATAATAACTCCACCACTTGAGCAACGATCATTGAAACAATTAACTACTAACCGATCAAAAAGGCGCAATCGAGGGCAATCCGGTTGAAACATAGGAGTAAAATCAAGGGCAATCCGGTTCAATGGGTAGAATGGTTGGACAATCCGTAGGATTTTGTTTAGCTTCTTATGTTATGCTTATTTGTAATTGATTCTCTTGTACATTATCTAGCATCTTGCTAGTTTTATTTATATATTTCAGGGTTCGAGGTTGGGGTGATGGCGGTGCCGAAGCTCCTCTTCGTTCTCCTTTCTTGCTGTTCAAAAAAAAAAAAAATGCGCAATCGATGAAAAACAAATGGCAATTATCGCATTATATAGAAACCGTTGAGCTGTTCTTTTAGAGTCGATCGTTGTTTTCATTTAAGTATTTACGATTGTCTGATATAAGTATAGAGTAAGGTTCAAATGAGTACACCAACTTTGATTGAGAATGAGAGAACCAACAGAAATCTGCCACGTGTCACTTTACTCTCTCTCTTCCACATTTTTAAAAATTAAATATCTCACAAACGGTAAGTCGAAAAATCATAAAAATTGCACCATAAAATTCAGTGTTTTCTCCTCTTCGATTTGCCGTCCCTCAAGGCATACTTTCGACAACCTTTTTTTCCAATTTTTGGTGGGTTTTACAAATTGGTAACACATGTGTTAGTGAATGGTTGTACATTTAATTTGAGTTTAGGGTTAGGGTTTAGGGCTAAGGTTTGGGGCTTAGGGTTTATGGTTAGGGTTTAGCAGGGTTTAGGGTTAGGGTTTAGGGTTTAGTATGATTTAGGGTTTAGAGTTTTATAAAGCGTTTAGGGTTTGGGGTTTAGAGTTTAGGATTGAAGGTTTTGGGTTTCCCCAAACCCCCAACCCCAAACCTTAAATGCAACACTTTAACACATGTGTAAGTAAATATGAAACCCACCAGAAAAGATGGAAAAAAAACTCGTCGAAAGTATGACTTGATGGACGGAAAATCAAACAGGAGGAAACGCTGAATTTTACGGTGCAATTTTTATAATTTTTCGATTTGTCATTTGTGAGATAATTGATGTTGGGGGTAAATGAGTTTTGTACATGTAAGCATTCTCTTTGTACACATCACATGATGAATATTGAATATAATTGTTTAAATGGTTAAGTCAACCAACTCGTTACTATTAAAAAAAATTGTGTCTACGTGTAATCGACATAAATATATCTGGAACTAATTTTAAACACTTTTAAGATGAGTCGTCAAATAACAATCACATTCTATTCATTACAAGAACTCACATTCAAATATCTATTTCAAAAATAAATTCTTTGTAATACTAATACATATTTTTTCCTCAAGCTGTTAACATCCTTACAAATATAATAATTTCCAACTTCCACGAGAAGTAACAATAGTTTTTTCAAAAACAACGACTTTTATTTTGTATGATTACCGAGAAGAAGAAAGTAACACACTATGAGTATAGGGAATAAAAGTAATATACTTTAACCTCTCGTCACTATGAGTATGTTTAGCAAAAAAATAATAATAATCTGGGTTTGTAACTAAAGATTGTGACTGGAGTTTGAAATTGTTACAGTAATATTTTTGTTTTTTTTAAACTACTTGACCTAAAAGGCTTGTACCTCAAACTCTTAAAGTATCCTATGAACCGGGTAACACTGCTCACACTTCACTAAACATAATTCACCCAAAGTTTACCATGTATCTTTCTCAATTTTTGGAATCACATCCCACCTTTAGCCACCACACCTTTACTTTTTACTTTTTCCAAAACAATAAGAATAATAATACAAATATACATCACACCCCCACACCCATTCCTCTAATCCAATTTCCTTCCCTTTCTCTCTCTACATTTCTAGAGAGAGAAACACCAAAAGCAACAAATTAAAACCCCATTCCCCTTTTTCCACTCCTACTGCCACACCACTCTCACCATGTATCAACCCCCCATTATTCTCTCTCTCATCCTCCTCTTCTCCTTTTACACCCCCATCACACCTGACCTAGCCGCCGACCGGGCAGCCATCCTCGCCATCCGCTCATCCGTCGGCGGTAGATCCATCTTATGGAACATCTCCCAGCCTGCCACTCCATGCACCTGGCCCGGTGTCTTTTGCGACAACAAAACCAACCGTGTCGTGGCCCTTCGTTTCCCGGGATACGGTTTATCCGGTCAGCTGCCCGACAACACCCTCGGCAATTTAACTGAATTAACGACGTTAAGTCTCCGTTACAACTCCTTATCCGGTAGATTACCATCTGATATTTTTACCTTGGTTAATCTTCGAAATCTTTACCTTCAGAACAATTTATTTTCGGGTCCGATTCCTGATTCCTTTACTCCACTCGTGAACCTCGTTCGAGCTAATTTCGCTAGTAATAACTTTTCGGGTCCTATTCCCAGTTCGATTAATAACTTGACCCGTTTAGCTACATTGTATGTGGAGAACAATGCGTTAACGGGTCCGATCCCGGATCTGACCCGACCCGATTTTGGCCAGTTCAACGTTTCCGGGAATCAGTTAACCGGTGAAATCCCGGCGAAACTTTCGGGATTTCCGGATTCTGCATTTTCCGGGAACTCGCTCTGCGGGCGCCCGCTTACATCATGCGACGGGTCCAGCCCCGGGTCCGGGTCGGGTTCCGGATCTAAAAAGTCCAATAAGCTCTCTGGTGGCGCGATTGCTGGAATTGTGATTGCATCCGTTCTGGGTCTTCTGTTAATTTTGGCGATTTTGTTCTTTTTATGTTGTAAGAAGAGAAAACAAAAGGAAGCTGTAACTTCAAAGGATTGGGGGGAAAAGGAGCAAGTTGAAATCGAAGTACCCGAATCGAAATCGGTTGAAGATGTGCATAGTCATCGGACAATACCGACGGCGGCTGCAGCTGGTGGTACCAAGGGGAAATCAGGTGAAGTTAGTAAGAAATTAACGTTCTTCAAGAGAAACAAAGATTTGGGTAAATTCGATTTGGAAGATTTATTACGAGCTTCGGCGGAGGTATTAGGAAAAGGGACATTTGGAACCGCGTATAAGGCGGTTCTAGAAGTCGGGTTTGCGGTGGCTGTTAAAAGATTAAAGGATGTAACAATGGGAGATAATCAATTCAGAGAAAAAATTGAAGGTGTTGGAGCAATGGATCATGAGAACTTGGTTCCATTAAGAGCTTATTATTGTAATGGTGAAGAAAAGCTTCTTGTATATGATTACATGCCAATGGGAAGCTTATCTGCTTTATTACATGGTAAGTTATTATATCTTGATATTGTTGATTAATTTGTTAACATAGTTATGATTTAGCTATTAGGATTGCTACATGTCATGTTATGCTAGATTGCTATGGATCTTGAACTCTTTGAAGTTTGGTAATTTTGAGTGTGATGTGGATGGTCAACTGTCTATTTCAGATTAGAACGTGATTGTTAGGTTGTTGTTTTAGATCTACAGGTTGCAGAATTTGTTCAACACTTAGTGGTAATGAAGTAACGTTAAAGATAACTAAATGTGGATTAAATAATTGGGTAGTTGAGTTTAAGTTATTGTGCATCATAAATTTGATGACTTTATTGCTTTTAATTTTATTTTATTTTTGGCCCATGGACCATGTTAACGGTTGTATTGTTGAAAAGAACTTAACGGGTATATGGTGTTTAAACGATAGTTGATTTTATGTCGTACAGGAAACAGAGGAGCCAGTAGAACCCCATTGAACTGGGAGACTCGTTCGGCTATTGCACTTGGAGCTGCTAAGGGAATTACGTACTTACACGCACAAGGTCCAACGGTCTCACACGGCAACATAAAATCATCAAACATTCTCTTGACAACGTCTTACGAATCCCGTG
Source organism: Pseudognaphalium luteoalbum (assembly GCA_963422505.1). Lineage (NCBI taxonomy): Eukaryota > Viridiplantae > Streptophyta > Magnoliopsida > Asterales > Asteraceae > Pseudognaphalium > Pseudognaphalium luteoalbum. The sequence continues at coordinate 26,213,064 of OY730193.1, forward strand.
TCTCAGATTTTGGTCTTGCTCAACTTGTGGGTCCTAACGCGACCCCAACTCGTGTAGATGGTTACCGTGCGCCAGAAGTTACGGATGTGAGGAAAGTTTCTCAAAAAGCAGATGTGTATAGTTTTGGAGTGTTGTTATTAGAGTTGCTAACGGGAAAAGCACCAACACACGCATTATTGAATGAAGAAGGGGTTGACTTACCAAGATGGGTTCAATCAGTGGTTCGTGAAGAGTGGACTTCTGAAGTTTTTGATCTTGAGCTACTTAGGTACCAAAACGTCGAAGATGATATGGTTCAGTTGTTGCAATTGGCTATCGATTGTTGTGCTCAGTACCCCGATAAGAGGCCGGCTATGGCTGACGTGGCTAACCAGATTGACGAACTTTGTGGTTCGATTGTTCAACATCAAGAACAGACCCCGTTAAACGACATTGTGCTTGATTCTTGATTTTTTTTGGTATCCGATTTCTTGGCTAATTGAATTTTTTTTTTCTTTCATTGTTGTTTTGGAAATGTTGATTATTATACACATTTTGATGTTGTAGTTTGCTGAGTAAATTGTAATTTGTAATTTGTAATATGAAATTTCAATTATATTCTTTGTTTTTTTGTTCACGTAATTGTTTCTCATACGGAACCACAAATGATCTTGATATATGTATATTGAAGCCAAATTGAACTTTGTAATTCATTGTATATTATAACTTTGGATACTTGTATACATTTATACATCGTTTATTTGTTCATTAATGGTTGTCTGGAAAGTTACCACGATAATTTAATATGTTTCGTTAGCTATACGTTTACAGTTTTTCGTACTTGGACTTTTCACGTTGGAAGTGATCTATACACCATTTGTACACCACCAAATATGTTTTATGATGTTGTACAATACAGTACTGTAAAACACAGTTAGTGATGTATGGATAAATTTTTGTATTATATTAATATCACCCATTCACATTAGCCAGCGGCCTATCACTTGTGTTAAACAGGCTAAAGCTCTTGATGACGGGGTGTTTGTGAACCGAAGAAATCACACAATAAACAAAGAACGGAAATTCAATAAACCCTAAAAGGGTGCCCGAAACGGGACTTCTCGAGAATCACTCTCTTTCAATAATTCTTATTTCAACTTCAACTAACTCAAACCCTGATACAATCAAATGTTTATATAGACTTCTAACCCTAGACTAAACTTGCTGAAAAAGAAAACAATAATAAAAATAATTATAAATCAAATCTAGATAAATCATAACTAAAACTAAATAAATAATAAATTAAATTGGATAGATTATGACAATTATAAATTGTCATTTATGACCTTTCGATCTTCGAAACATTATGAATTTAGACTTCACATGTTAACCAAAGAAACGATGGCCAAGTCAAAAGAGTTGGAGGCCGAAGGCACTCTCTGCATCATTCTCCCCCTCTTGGAAAAAGACTCGTCCTCGAGTCTTGTCTTTCCAAGTCTCGAACTCTGAAACTTTCTAACCCATCTTCGTTTCCTTAACACGGCTTCTCCAAAGAGAATCACGATCCATCTTGTTCAAAACATCCGATAAAATCTTTCGATAAAATCATTCGGTGACTTCTTCCTCACTCGCATTTCCGTTGCCTCATTCGGCGACTCTACAGTTGGCTCGCTGTTGGAATCCGTCTGAAGTTCCTCCAATTGTTTATGGGGTCTTCATCCTCTAACACACGTGCGTATCGGTGGTTGGTTATATCGTTGCCTCTTCTGGCGAATCTACGATTACCAAAGTCAAAACATATTCGGTCTAAAAAAACTGCAGCAACTTCGGAAATTCATATCTCCTTGTATAAAGATCAAATAGAAAATCCCAATGGTCAGATTGTGCGGCTATGTGTTCTCAACCACATATCCGAAAATCACAACGATCCAACGGTTAACGAATCCGTGGCGTCAGTTCTTCGCAGCTGCGCAGAGTATGACGAATTTAGACGGAATTTTTCGTTTTCTTCTATTGGCTTCCTTTAGTTGTGCGATTTCTTCTCCCGAACCTATGCTCTGATACCAAATGATGACAGGGTGTTTGTGAACCGAAGAAATCACACAATAAACAAAGAACGGAAATTCAATAAACCCTAAAAGGGTGCCCGAAACGGGACTTCTCGAGAATCACTCTCTTTCAATAATTCTTATTTCAACTTCAACTAACTCAAACCCTAATACAATCAAATGTTTATATAGACTTCTAACCCTAGACTAAACTTGCTGAAAAAGAAAACAATAATAAAAATAATTATAAATCAAATCTAGATAAATCATAACTAAAACTAAATAAATAATAAATTAAATTGGATAGATTATGACAATTATAAATTGTCATTTATGACCTTTTGATCTTCGAAACGTTATGAATTTAGACTTCACATGTTAACCAAAGAAACGACGGCTAAGTCAAAGGAGTTGAAGGTCGAAGGCACTCTCTGCATCAGCTCTAACAGTGAAGAATTAAGGGTGAATACACAAGAACGTCTTGTATCACAACTTGTGTCTGCCTCGCTCAAGCAGAGCAACTCTCAGTTAATTTCAATTAGGTCAAAAATCCCCAATTTTACTAGAATGGGTCTCTAATGAAGAAATATATAGAAGTTGACTCTTTTATACTACACACCAATTGCTACATGTTCAATTCAATGATAAGCTGACACATGCATATCGAGTAACTTAAGACTATCAACTCTTTAAATGCATTTGTTGGAACTTGCAGGGGTTCGTTCCTGCTCCATTAAAATACAGAACGGTTTCAGTGGCTGACTCAAATACCATTTTCTCGTACTAAGGGATGTACCTATCAACAACTAACTAAAGCTGATGACTCGAGATTATAGCTAAAGTTAACGAGTCTCTTAGAGGATTTAAAAGCTAATGGCAAAAACTTATAATTAAGGGTTCAAAGGATTTTTTTTCCATATTATTTGTGTGCCAAAATACTAAATTAAGTTTTTTTTAAAAAGAGCTCAAGCTTCTAAAAAATAAATCCCTTAAAGTCCTTTAAAAAGTGATGACAAACACAACTCAGGTATTAAATAACACTAAGTGTCCACTTTGACTATACATATAGCTTGAGGAATATACACTAACTCCGTTATTCACCGATCAAAAATTCAAAATATTACCTACCCATTAAAGTTTATATTGATTTATTGTGATATAAAAGTGAACACCTATTTAAGACAAGTATAAATAATATGAATGCGTACAGTGAAACGGAGGTATACGTATCTAAATTGTGTGCCTAGTAACTTTGATGTGTGAATGTAGAAGGAAATCATTAATGTATGAATACATCATAATTAGACATAATTTGAAGTATTTTTAACTCTATTTTTATAAACATGATGCTCATTTTATTTAGTATCAAGTATCAACTAAAAAGGGTTTTCGTTAATAAGACATGAGTTTTATTGAAACGAGAATAAATGGACCGAACAGGTGGATGGTGACGCCATGGGGCATGGGACACCGACTGAAGACAGGTCACATTCGAGTGAGAGCCAATTAGAATTTTGCGATTGATATTTGGATTAGGATAGTAATTAATCTTGAAATTAACATGAGAAGTAACATTACAAACTACTATGTTTTTCTTTGAGCAAAATCATGTTGTTAGTTTTTGTGGTTATCCCAATATTATATATCAAATTTTCGAGTTAGATATTATGCTGATACAGTTCTTTGATATAGGTTTATATTTCATTGCAAATCCAACATAAAATAAAATATAAACCTGAATCAAAAGATTGTATCCGCACAATATCCGATCCAAATACTAATTCAAAATGCTATTGTGAGTCACATTGTGACATAGTGTACTTGTATAGATTATTTTTATAGAAAAATAGAATCAAAGATAATTAAATACAGCTTAACATATCATATATTGTACATACATGTTAGACAAATCTTGGTAATATTAATATTAGATTTGATTTGAAATCCTTATGGTCTGTAAATAACTAAATATAGTCATTTATAAGTATATATTGCTTAATTACTTGCCCAATTTAATACTAGTACCAATAATAATAACTTACAATAACAACCAATGTGTTTTAGTAAAACAATTACTGATCTCTGTATTTCCATGTTTCATTTCTGATCATTCTGTCACTATCTTATGTCGGTTAACTTTTTTGATATAATATAAAATAAAAAGAACAAAAGTCGTCAATTTGATATACTTGATTAATTAATTAAACTTATGGTATATAAATACTTATTTGTATTTCTTAAAGTACGCGTTTTGATGAAGTATATATAATAAATTAAATTCAATCTATCTTATAATAATAAGATAAAAGCAAGTTGCTTGAAATTAAGATTAAAAAAATAAAGATGCTTGTAGCTTTCCCAGCTCAATATTAAGCATGCCCATATGGGTTTAATTGCAGCTGTACTATATCTCTCTACCCAGTTGTCGATTTTGTTCGCCAGCAAATTCAGATTTTATGTGAGTATAATGATCAAGCATATGTTGTTGATGTAAATAAGGTTTGAAGTTATATGTCAAAATCTTGTCCTTTATAATTACATTAAAACGAGCAGTCTCAAAACGAATTAACATAGCAATAAAAATGGACAGATGGTAAAAAGCTATATGCTACATTGGTTGTTTTCAATGGGCATAAATAATTTGGGTTCCATTGTTGTAACACAACTCTAAAGAGACCATATCAATATAGGGTGGGTTTAAAATGAAAATAAAAATTGGTGTGACAATAAGGGAACCAATGATATCGTATCATGTGTACAAAGAGAATATTCCACATGTAAAAAACCTATTTACCCCTAACATCAATTATCTCACAAACGACAAATTGCAAAATTATGAAAATTGCACCATAAAATTCAGCGTTTCTCCTCTTCGATTTGCAGTCCCTTAACGCATACTTTTGACGAGTCTTTTTTTTATCTTTTTTGGTTGGTTTCATATTTACTAACACATGTGTTAAAGTGTTGTGTTTAGGGTTGGGGGTTTAGGGTTTCGCCCTGAAACCCCAAACCCTAAACCTTAACCCCTAAACCCTAAATCATACTAAACCCTAAACCCTTATAAACCCTAACCCTAAACCCTGCTAAACTCTAACACTAAATCTTAAACTCTAAACCCTAACCCTAAACCCTAACCCTATCCACAAATCAAATGTACAACCAATCACGAACACACGTGTTACTAATTTGCAAAACTCACCAAAAAATGATTTTTTTTGTCAAAAGTATGTCTCGAGGGACGGGAAATCGAAGAGGAGAAAACGCTGAATTTAAGGTGCAATTTTCATGATTTTTCGACTTACCGTTTGTGAGATATTTGAGTTTCAAAAATGTGGGGGGAAATAGGTATTTGATGAAAATGAATGGTTGAGATTGATTCCCCTATTCTCATTCAAAATTAATGTACTCATTTGAACTCTACTCTATCAATATATTATATATACTTTGTAACACTCAGTTTTCGAGTCTGGAATTAAATAGTATTTAAATATATTTAAAATGGTTTATTTGAAAATAAACAAGTAAAAGAGTTTTAGTTTGTATTGTGATTAGTAAAATGTTACTTGTTTTAAATAAATAAAGTTGACAGTAAAATAAAATATTTTGCTTCGCGAGTATTTTCAGGTTCCAGACAATAGAGTTAGTGGGGATAAAATATAAACACTGATAAAAAGTGAGTCAGTGGATTAAACCGACTTATTTTCACCAACCTTCATCTTCCTTGTTTAACTCTCACTCTCTAAAATTCTCTCTAACAATTATCAAGAAATCAAAGAAAGATTGTGGTTGAATCCATTGTAATACATCATAAAAATCAGATTATCTATATCATCATTTCTTGTTCATCAATTGATTGTAAGTATTCTAGGGTCATGAGTTTATTTTATAGAAATTAGGTAGATGATGAATATATATGTGATTTGTATGAATTAAAGCTTTGAAATTATGGTTTGTGATTATATGATGATTATTCAAAGATATGTGATGATTTCATGATGACATATTGCTAGAATTTGTATATGTTCTTCAAGTATGAGTTTTGAGTTAGGGTTAAATTACTATGGGTTTGATGATGATGCATGCTTAAGATTGAAGTTGGAAAGTTTGTTTATTGTTATAGTATGTTTGTAGTTAAAGTTGTGGTCTTTCCTTTGATAATTTAGTGTTTATAATCTGGTTTCATGAGAAAATGGGTGTTAGGTTCGAGCTGAAATGTGCAGAAAGTTGTTGGTTTCTGGGTTGGGATGAACTAGCCGGCGGGTCATCACCCTAGCCGGCGGGTTCTGTGTTTTAACCGGGAACCCGGCGGGTTGGTTACCTGAGCCGGCGGCTTCTGTAGGTTTTAATACTCAATAAGGTTCTGTTGTCACAAATGTTAATTCACCCGGTGGGTGAGCCCGGGGACCCGGCTGTTGAGAGGAGAATCCGGCGGGTCTTAGACCCTAGCCGGCGGGTCCTTTGACCTGTTTAACATCTTATTTGATTGATATTGTAATGTAGAACAGATTATGATGATAATATGTAGGCTAGTATAATGTGTTGTAATTGGGTAATGTAGTTTGTATGTTATATCTAGAAACATGTTATATGATTATGGCATGAGGTATTGTTTTGGTATAAGTACTGATTTGTTATTATTGTATTCTCAGATAAGCGGGCGGCAACTCAGTAATATTAGATCACTGAGTTGAAGATCAGAGATAATATCGGTGAGTGGTTACCGTAGTCCTCGATTCAACTCAGTTGTAACGAGTTCGGTTACAACGAGTAAATCGGGATAGTTTAAGTTGTAGATATTGCCATGTTAATTTAAGTTATTCAGTTGATGATTGTGTTGTTTGAGTTTGATTGATATGGTTGTGAAAGTTGTTCAGTTGATTCTCCATAGTTGTATATGATGTGTATATGTGACAAGTTGCTCAGTTGTATGGTTGATTCAGAGGTCAACGTTGGTTGGTTGGGTCTGGCTACTACTGTGTAGCTGTCTTGGTTACTTTGATACATGTAGTTGAGAACTAACCAACACTGTGAAGGTAGTAGTCAGGCTATCGGTAGATCACTGCGAATGGCATACAGTGATCGTGGTATACTGAGAATAGCATACAGGAACCGCCGATCCTCTTGACGATACGTGCTTATGTGTTTACTTGTTGTGGTTTATTAGTTGTAAGACTTGTTGCTTGTGGGTTGAACTGTCGGTTACAGTTCCATTCACTTAGCGTGAGCTAATCCCCTCGTTGTTAAATCTTTTGCAGATTTTAGTTGGTTCGAGTTGTAGATGACTGACTGGGTGTTTGACTGTGCTGGCGCAATCTCTGATCTTTTGGATTGTTATGTTTGGAAAAGTTTTAGTAACACCCGTTTTGGTAACATATAATGTAATTAAATATTCAGGACATGTCTTTTGATATATATATATATATATTTGTAAGTATAATAGATGGTTGGCTTGTATATCTTGATCAAATGTTTTGGGGCTTACGCTTCCTATTGTGAATATATTATAAAATATGTTGGTAGAAACGTCGGGTGTTACATACTTGTAGTGATAATATGCTTATTGTAACTTGTAAGTATAGTATGGGTGTGTTCGGGGGATAGGATTCTATGAGTTTATAATGAATTTAGATTTTAGTTTTAATAATTACCCGCTCTTATGGATTAAAGGTTTTATTTGATAATATGAACAAGATGAAGATTGTTGGAAAATTAATCTCCTACAATTATCTGAAATAGAAGCTCATTCAAGTAGCTTTGAAAATAATCTCAATCCACTAGAATCTCAGCAACAATCTCCGGTTCTAACCGCAAACTCCAACTTTGACTAGTTTGTTTTCAAACACCCTAATTAGTTGCATGTGAAGTCATATGCATGGTCACGGCTACGTTGAAAGTAAAGGTAGCACTAGATAAGCTATGATCTACTCGCAATATGTAGCATAAATTAATTTCGTATAAAAACTACATTTTTACTTTACATTATTTATTTGTGCTACAGGTTAAAATTAAAGACCGCTAATATGGTCGCTCCAATCCTGAGTTCACCCCTCGTCACACTTGACATGCCATATTCTACATTGACAAAACTCTATAGTGTAAAGATTGACAAGGTTTCAATGGTTCATATAATTTACGAGGTATTTGAACTCATACGATGCACGATATATTTGAACTCGTACGTCACACTTGATATATATATATATATATATATATATATATATATATATATATATACACTAGTACAGTGTCCGCGCAATGCGGCGGCGATACATGAAAAAGAATGATCGTTGTCGATTAAGATTTAATGATCTTAAGGTTTCCATGTGATTTTCGATGTGATCCGATAGTTACCTTGAGTGTATTGTAAGAGGTAATGTCGATCAATCTTTATATTCAAAATAGATGAAATACCAACATGTTTTATAGTGTAATAAAATCTAACCATAGAAATGTTGAAAATTATAAAGTTACTAAAAATAAACAGGTTATTAGACAAGGGTAAATAAGTAATTTCCGATATCCTTTTTTCTAAACATTAAGTTAATGGGGGTAAACCCTTTATAAGGGGTTATATATATATATATATATATATATATATATATATATATATATATATATATATATAAAAGACAATTATATATTATGAGAGGCTATAAATTTTTCATTGAGAAAAAATGTATAGTTTTTATCAGTCGGTCCAAAATACAATGTAATTTAGAATTTGAATTAATACATTAACGTGTCACAAATTCTAGCGTGAAATCGATTGCAAATGTTGTATAACTAACTTTAATATAAGCAACATTTAGAATGGTCTCAATTCAACATTATAAATCTATTGTTATTGTTAACTCGTGAAAATTAACATATAATTGGTCATTGGTGTAATTCGATTGTTAATGAAATAAACTTACTTGAGACAACAATGACACTTGTATTAGTTAATCCAAAACTTATATTTAATTGAGATGTTGCAAAATTCTTATAGACTTGCAACATCTCGACTTTCTGCCTAAAACATATCCAAATATTTTCATACAATATGTATCAACACTTTTGTCTTATGTAAAATTTAACCGTTATTCCCATGCTTCGTTACTCAAAGTTAGTTCAAAATAAATTGTGATTTAAAAATTTAAAATTAACGCATGTAGCCTATATCAATTAATCTGAAATGAAATATCTATATCTTTAGGTTTAACTAATGACATTGATTCGTAACGTTTGTAATTTAGCAATTGATTTTATTATGTTTTTGGTTTTATATCCTACTAATTATATTCTATTATCTAATATATATATATATATATATATATATATATATATATATATATATATATATATATATATGGTAAGGTTCCAATGAGAACACTTAAAAAATAAGAACGGTAAGAACACTTCATAAATGCATAATTAGCCAACAAAATCATTAGATTCACACTCATACATCTCCAATATGGGTTGAAAAATTGATTAGAATAGATGGGAAGTTTCAGAAATACATAAAAATCGAAAAAACGATTGATGCACAATTATAGAGATAATCGTGCATCAATCTTTTTTTCGATTTTTGTGCATTTTTAGAAGTGTGTATTTGTTTTTCTTTGCATATTTGTAATGTATGACTGAGAATCTAATGATTTTTCTTGGCTAGTTGCATTTATGAGGTGTTCTCACCGTTCTTATTTTTTAAGTGTTCTCATTTGATCCAAACTCTGTTTCTCTGTATATATATATATATCCTCTAGATATAATGCATTTCAGCCTTTTGGTACTCCACACGCTGAAAAGACAATACTGCCCCTAACTCTTTATGTCTCTATCTCAAACGTTTTAGTGCAATATATATGTAGATAATGTTTTTCAATACAATAAATGACACACACCTCAAATGATTGCAATTTTTTTGTCTAAATAAATAATAAATCGTATATGGCATTTATTACTCTTTGACTTTTCTTATTTTTGTGTGAAATCTCTCACTTTATAAAATGTATGTTGCCATCTTTACGTAATCAATCAAAATAATTTCTATTAAAAGAGAATCACCGAACGTAAAATCATATTAATTATCTCCTATATATACCCAACAACCTACAAAGAATTCTTACATCATCTCTTCAAAAGTTTAATACGATAATACTATCACTATGAATAACAATAATAACACTCAAAACACCCATACCAATGCTCCAGTTACGCCAATGATGATTCACCAACTACCGGCTAATGCTTCTAATATCAATGCTCCAATCGTTTATACTCATCCGGGCTTCGTTGTGGTATGTTTCATACAACTTTATATAATCTTTGATAGTCAAGTGTTACACAAACTCCTTTCAAACAATCAGTCTTATATGTTGCAATATAATGAACTATTATTATTTATTTACGTTCTGTTTATGTTCGTTTCATTTTGTTTTATTTAGCTATCAATTCCAATTAGTTGTTTACAACCTACCAAACTCAAATAACAAAGTCCAATCCAACTTTTAGTATTGTTCGATCCTCTATTAAAACACTTACAAAGTGGAATATTGCTCAATAATATCCACAACAAATGTGTTAAAGATCGATACAATGGTATTTCGCATGTAGAATGTTCAACTGTTTGATAGAAAAAAAAATCATGAGAAAAAAATCTTGGAATACAATAAAGTAGCATACATCTATCTATATATATCCGTGTTTGCGAATTATCCCGACCACATGGATCCACTTGAAACCATATGTTTGACAGCTTGCAATCTACAAAATTTGTAATAAATAAAAAATATTAATGAGGTGAAATTAGTTTGCAAGTAGTATACAAGGTGTATAATTAAATGAGTAGTTTATTCGAAATTGAAAGTATGATATAGCCAAATATATTTGTTGATTATTACGTATTGTTTTATCTATTTTATTTTCGTTTAATTTTGTAGCATGACAGAGGTCATGATAATGTCGAGCTCTTTTCATCGCTCAACCAAAATCATGTTTGGTTCAACATCAACGCAGTTCGTGTCGATTTTATCTGGAAAGACATAAAGGGAAAAAAATTATATCTGTTTTTACTAGATGTGCATGTAAGTTATCTGTAATCAAATTTAAACCAATTCATTTCCATAATACAACATAATATTTTTTATAACATATCCTACATCCTAGCGAGATCGCATGACGGCAGTCGTCTCAAATGATTTACTACAAACGTATGAACACATGAATTTGCTGGGGTGCGTATTTGCAATCAAACATTTTCAAGTCGAGGATTTGATTCCCTTCATTGACGACTATCCACGTTATGAGGGATATAGTTTCAATCGCGATACGTGGCAAATCATGATTACCAAAAACACAAAGTTTGAACTATGCGCGGAAACTACAACAAAAGCTTTTCCATTGTATCCGAATGTGGCTTCCATTCAGACTCATGCTAATGAAAAAAGCAATAAACGCTTAATGATTGGTACATTTCTGTTTACATAAAATTTGAAATTTCGTTGTATTTGACAATTAACTTAATTCTCTTTACTAATAAAGCATCAATATTTTTCATCTAGATGTAATTGGAAAGATTTCCAGCGGTAAACTAAGAACCTACACACATCAAGTTGGTTTTTGTGAGTTGGTTCTCTATGACTTAACGTAAGTTTTTATATGTATATCCATAAAATTCTATCATTTTTTCCTTTCTATTTTTTGGCTAAAAAAACAAGTGTTTATCTTCGGATTTCAATTTTATGTTTAATAGGGGCCATGAACTGAAGTTAAATTTGTATCACAATTCACATACGCTTCCGGGCATGCTTGCTCGAGGAATACAAGAGAAATGGATTGTTTACGCTTCCAGGGTAAAACTAATTATCCATCAAGAAAAAGGTAAGAGTACACTTCAAATATCGTACCTAAACATAATATAACTAAAGGTTTGTTTTTTCAAAAAGTCGACGTTGCATCGGTTTGTTTTTTCTTTTCTTTTCTTGTTTTTTTTATATATAACTAAAGGTTAATTGGTAAATATGAGACCCAAAAATTATAGTGACGGTGTCAATAATGGCAGGGATGCGTCAATTTCCGTCAGTTTGAAAAAAGCAATGTGGTGTGTCAATTTCTATCAGTTTTTATCACCATGGAATATGGTCTAAGAATGTATATTCGGTTGAATTGATTAAATTGAACTAAATAGGTGAGATCAATTGGTTTTCCTGAAGGAAAAATAAAAATGTTACAGAGTTTTTGTCTTATTTGATCATTTTATGATAGTATGAAAAAGTGTCGCTAAATGAAACCATAAGAAGACCAAGAGTATTAATAAGATGTTGTATTACACTTCGTTAATGTTTGTATAGTTCAAAGTGATTAACAAAATATAAAAGTTGGCTATGTATATGTCGGACCAACCTAATTATTGTAAGGTGGACTTGTATATGGAGAACCTTATTTGATCTTTCACAATTTAAGTATATTTAAAAAATAAAGATTGGAAGACAAAAAAATATAGAATGCAAGACATGAAGACGTATAGATAAATTTTCATATAATCTCATAAGTAAATATATTATATGAAATGTGAGACATAAAGTTACTAAAGAAATAAGATAAAATGAAATCAAAATGATCATATTACAAATTTGAAGAATAAGTGATAAAATTAGTATACATGTTAGTTTGTTGATTCATTTAGTTTTAATGAACCATCTAATAATTAGAGAAAAATATTTTTGTTGTTATAAAGTTATTAAGAAATGGAGACAAAATGAAACTAAAATGATGAAAGATCATATAACAAATTAAAAGAGTAAGTGACAAGATAAGTATACATGTTAGTTTGTTTTAAAAATTTATTGATGATTAATGATATAATATTAAAGTTTTAGATTTCTTTTCTTTGAGAGTTGAGAAATGAAGTAATATAAACTAATTTATATGAAAGAAATGAAAAATATTATTACAAAATTAATAAGATTGTAATAATGTATTATATTAAACTAATTAAATATTTTATGTTGATGATGTGTCAATATTTGGTGATCCTACGTGTGAAGCTAAGAATGCATTTAGTGCTTCTTATATAAAAAATGAAAGAGATAAAGACGAGACCTAAGAAAAAAAGTTCTAGACATGTAGACACAATTAAAAGACAAAGTGCTGGCTCACTTCCTATTGGAGCTTAGATGAGCTTAAATTGTGTTATTTTAAAAGGGTAATAATATTTTCACTATTGAATTTGATAAATTCAGTATAATTGTGCATCACCTGTTTGTACAGTACAAATATTTGATGCACAGTTGTAGTGAATTTATCAAATTTATGGTGAAAATATCACCGCCTTTTTCAAAACCTCAAGTTACAAAATTTTGTTAGGATGATATTTGATTTAGAGCTTATTATAAAAATAAGCTCTAAAAACACTATCTAAATTCACTTCTGTATAATTCTCGAGTTTAGGAAACTTCAAATTACCTAAACACCCTTTACTTCATCGTCAAATTGAAAAAAAGGTACATACAATAACTAGTAAAGATATATGTCCCACAAAGTCAGAAATGTATATGTTTTTGATTCTTCGTTAAATCTGGAAGTAACAACACCAAGTATTGGACTTTTGATTCCCAAGCATCTACTACTAAACATGAAAATGATTGACATGAGACTAATTAAGTCCTTCTCCTTCTTGTTACGCGTTCTAAAATCTCGAAATATCATTGCCAAGAACTAAATTTTCGCGTAAGATTGGAGATAACTTGGGAGTCTTGTTTTGAACTCTTCAAGTGGAAAGCTGTTCATCGTACTCATTTTACAATGACTTGTAATTTGACTTGTTTCTTTCCATTAATCATGCGGGCTTAACATGAATTAATACATTAAATAGGTTTATTAAATCCATATAACAATTTATTATAGTCAAGTTTAATAAAAGATATAAATTGTATATTTAAAACAGAGTAATTTGTATGAAAGTTTACAAATATAAATATTAACAAGTAAAAGGAAATGATCTGATGACTAGTTGAATTGATAACTGTATTGTGTATAATCATGTAATATGCTAATAGATAAAAGAAAATGACGAGTTGACATGTTAGTGTGTGTGCAACTAGGAATTAAGGGTGTACAAATAGTAGGTCCCATATTATTGTTAGTGCCCCTAGCTGTGGATCTAAGTGATTGATGACAACGATTGAATGGCGGAAACAAACAATCATACTAAATATATGTAAACACAAACCGAAACACGTATATATCAATAATATAACTTTGTATTGATGAATGTAACGTATTAGATTGATTACAGGAATGCTATTTCGACAAATGGTGCTAGGGTTTCGTCAACCCTAGCCTGAAACTCGTAGGTTTGTATTTATACTAAAAGAATTCGGCAGACATGTGTCACTTGGCTAGTGTCGCATGTGGCCGCCTTCATGCGTCACTCACCTAAGTGTCGCTATGTGACACTAAGGCAAGTGTCGCCTACTACCAAAGTTAAGTGTCGCTAAATACAAAAATGACTTTTCTATTGCAATTAACTAACGAGACTTACAACTCGATAGACCAACTAACTGACACACTAAATGTACCAACAAACTCCCCCGTGTCATCAGTTTGGTCTTCAAAATCTTCAATCTTCAAACATCTTTCATCAGCACCAGCCTTCTGGGAATGTTCCACCAGCATGAACACCCATTCTAACACAAACCTCGACAACCTTTATGAATTTTACAGCTTCCTCATGATCGATCTGATTATATCACATCTTATTTTTGTGGAGAGCTTTCAAATCATGCTTTGACATATTAATAAGGATGAGCGGGTCAAACACACGAACACTCTTACCAAGAGCTCCCTGGAAATTCCATTCAGTCTTTTCTTTCTCAGACTCTTTCCTTGTAGAATATTCAATAACAGCTTCTTGCGTATCAAGGTCAAACCACCAATATCGTAGATACTTGAGAAAATCCAGTGGTAGTGACTGTAAGGGAACTTTCTTCAAACAAGCAGCTGGCGGATAATGATATTTCACTATTGGTTGCTGAGTTCTCGGATCAATTTTCTTCTTATAACAGAAACGAACTCCCAGCTCTGGTCTAATCCACATATACATCTTGCTGTAGATCTCTTTCCTTAATAGCTTCTGAAACATATTTCCTCGAAGATCATCCGTATGATTAACTATGTTCAGCTGAGCAAGACGATTTAATTCGACCTTTGGCAACGTGCTGATATGACTAAATCTTGTTTTGAAATATTGCACGCCGTCTCTTCTTTTAATCAAGATTGGAAAATTTTCTGCATCAAATTTCCAACTTTTGATCAAACCTGTAAGTTCACCTCGAACCTCGAAAAATTTGCACTTCTTCAATTCAGGTTCGGCTGGAAAATAACTCATATGTGGCTTTGTTGAATCTCAAATAACCGATTTTCAAGATTCAACACTTTCGGAAATCGATTCGCCCTCTGGTACCAAATGAGATGATGATTCAGGAACTGATTGAACAATTGGTTGTTCTTGAATATTTTCAACCGTTTGTTCTTCCTCATTTTCCGAAGAATCCGACTTAATGATTGGTGCATCAAAATCATATGGTTGACCCGGTTGTTTCTGAATAGGTTCAGGTTCTCTCTCAAGCGCCGGTTCTTGATTCGGGTTTTCCATATAAACCTCATCCGGCCCGGAAAACCTCTGCATCCATTTCTACATCATCAGGATCAACTGATCTATCATCTTCATCAACCGGATTAATCAAACTTTGCAGATACGTGAGATTGATATTTGAGTAGTCAACTGCAATCAGTCTCGGTTGACCTTGAACATCAAGAAAATAATCCAAAGCAATATTTTCATTGATATAAGAACTTTGTACATTTGCTGGTTTTGGGGGGAGGAGTTACATTTGTTTCTAACTCCTTTAATCAACCTCCCCCGAAACAATGGTAACTGACTCCAACTCTAACAACCTAGACTGAAGATCTGCCACTTGAAGCTTTAAGTCGTCAACCTCAGCAGCCTTGGTCTTTAATTCCTTTATTTCCGCAGCCTGAACTTCAATAATCGCAGCTTGATCGGCAAAACGCTTATTCATTAATTCCATCTGAGCTAGAATATGTTCAAAAGATGCGGGCGGTGGCTGTTGTGGTGGCTGTGTTGAAGGTCGCTGCCCTGGTTCTTGGATCACAACCCCTGTTCGCTGGCGTCTTTTGTGGGGCAAATCCGCATATGAATGAGTAGACCCAGCTGGTCGCTTGCCCGGATTCCTTGGTTCATGAACCCTTCCCTCAGATATCCTTCTTAAAATACGATTAAAGCGTCTTGGGTCAACCATTTGAATCGCGTCTAAAGCATCTTGAGGAGGCACATCACCCTCAGAATCGGGTGGTGTGGGTCCCCCATCATCATCATCGTCAACATCAACGCGCTGAACCTGTTCGATATCATCCAAATCCTGAATGACTTCGTTATCAACCAAATCCTCTTCATTAACCACAGGAGGAATAACAACATCCTCAAGCCCATCGTTTGGTGGCACAACATAGTTTTCATTTACTATGTGCCCAAACAAATCACGATCCGGTAGCACCGCTGAATCCTTCGATGGCAGTTTGCAATCATTGAAAACATGTAACAGCATTGGTGTCGGGACCAATAACGATCGATGATCCAGAGCAATACCCAAATCCAAGTCATTCAAAAGTAGCTGCACAAATCCTGGATATTGCAGCCATTTATCTCTCCCAGCTCTCACATTCTCAACCATGTTTCCGAAGATATAACCACTGAAATTGTATGGCTTGTTGTACACTAAAGCCAACATTAAGGTTAGAGTTGAATAACTCGCAGCGTCGTAACCACCTTTCCGTGGAGATAAACAAACGATGACAATGTGAACTAAATATCTCCAAACCCTGCAGAGATATTGTTTCCTGAAATCAACAAGTTGATTCGCTGGATAACCCATCCGTTGAAGACCCCCATAAATGAAATTCGTCTCGAACTGGGTTGGCATATCGTGTGTATCGTTGAAATGCAGAATACCACGAATAGAATCCTCAGTAATCACGACTTCTTGCCCAAACATAGTCGAAACGATTCTCGGCACGTCGTTCTCGGTTCTGATAAGTGCGTGATCATAGAATTCCTCGATCTGATAGCATAATGAATCCTCGATCGACGAAGAAACTCAATCATCGGGCGGAATGGAATTGAGTTTTTGTGAGTAGAATCCAGAAAGGCAACGATATTATGACAAGTATTAGTGCGTCGATAATAATCCTGGAGATCTGCCATCTGTAACTAAAGCACATAAAATAAAACCAGAAATATCGTTACAGAAAAAGCTCAAATATTCAAACAAATTAAAAAATTCTGATTATAGGCGTCACTTAGTAAGTGACGCATAAACACTACTGACACTCAGGGAGTGTCGCATAAAACAGTGTTTGAAAATCATAAATCAAATATAGCGTCACTTGGGGTAAGTGACGCTATAAGAGCGTCACTGGTGTAAGTGATGTGGGCAAAGTATGCGTCATTGAGTGCGACACTTAGGAAGTGTCGGTATAAAAGCATGCGTCATTTAACAAGTGACGGTAAATCAGAGGCGTCACTAATACAGTCACTTAAGGGAGTGTCGCTTAGAAAGGCGTCACTCAGAATAGTGACGGTAAGAGTGACGGTATAGACCTAGGCGTCAATTAAGGGAGTCACTTAAAGAAGTGACGCATAGAAAGGTGTCACTTAGATGAGTGACGGTATAAGTGACGGTAAGGTTTCTAAATTACCAAATAGTGTCACTTAGTGGAAGTGACGCATGAAGTGATGCAACGATGAAGATCATCGCGTCACTGTACAAACCCAGAAATCACAATGAACCAAAATTGGGGTTTATGAAAAACGAAGTTACCACGAGTTGCGCATGATAAAGATGAGTAAAACGCACCCATTATTAACACAAAACATGTACAAAACGAACCCCAATTTGCGTGATTTCAACGAACCCTAAACCCGTAACCTATATTAGCGATTAAATCATGAATACGTAATGAAAGGTGTTAAGATTTATACCTAATGAAGTGTATGAGTGAGGAGAACAAGAATATGGTAGCCGATTGCATGAACAAAGCTTGTAACTCGCAAACAAAACGAAAAAATTCGAACAGATGAAGTGACGCTATCACGATCGTAAGTGACGCAGTGTCAGAGTAAGTGTCGGGTATCGAATAGTGTATGTGGTAATTAGGAGTGTCGGTTTGAGGGGTATTTATACCGAAAACCTAATACGCGTCACTTAACCCGACACTGGCAGCGTCACTTTTGAAAGTGACGCATTATCCAGTGCGGCACTGGTAGCGTCACTTATGAAAGTGACGCATAAAGTCACTTGGTAAAAAAAAATTAAGATTTTGTCGATCTTTTGTGTTTTAATTTTGGTACTCAAATTTGAAGGTAACTATAACTTGGTTATAACATAAAATAAAAGTAAAAGTAAGACAAAATAAATTAACACAAAGTTAATGCAAAATTACAAATACAAAATTAACACATTCTTTTTGGTGACGGAGTTGATTGAATCTGGTTAGGGATCATATCGGAATAACATGCAATTATTAAGAATAGTAAGTGTTATTTCGATCATCAGTATATTTGTCCACTTTAAATTTACTTGGCATGCTAAAAACACCTTTTAAAAAAATTATTTCAAAACGATTATCAGTATATTTGTCCTCTTAAACATATTACACTCACATCTAGGAGCTAATTTATTATTATTCATATGTATATTTCGTTGTGGTCCCCATCATAGATATACATCTTAACTTAAGACATAGACCATACTTCCATTTACAGAAAGAATATAAGAAAATCAATTTTAAGAATCAAATCAGTGGTGACAGGTCTGTACTTACGTACAACATAGCGACATAGCTTGACTCAGTTTTAAGCAAAACCAGACTTGGTCAAACCATTTTGGCGACCTCGTTAGGTATCTTAAATTTTAAAGACTTTGCAAGTGCTTTGACTTGTGTTTGCATAATTTTAAGTATATATTAACAAAAACTAGGTCTATACTTACGTAGCAATCCCATATAAAGTGGAACCTAAGTTTTATGTGTTTAGTCTTAGAGTGTTGTACGGGATTGCGTGTGATAGATATGGCAACAGTGTTATCTATATGAATAGGAGCCATAGTAAGAAGTAACCCGTAATCACGCAGTTAATGCTGAATCCACAGAACCTGAGAACAGCAACTAGCAGCAACAACGTACTCAGCCTCCGCTGTTGAAAGAGAAACTGTAGTCTGCTTCTTGCACTGCCACGAGACCAAGCGCAATCCGAGAAATTGGCATCCACCAGTTGTGGACTTCTTGTCTATGCTGCAACCACCATGATCAGAATCCGAATAGGCAGTAAGAGCGAATGTTTTCTCATTCAGATACCACAGACCAAGATTGGGTCTATGTTTGAGATAACCAAAAATTCGCTTTACCGCCTTCATATGAGACACCTTGGGCTTATCTTGATAGCGTGATAGATGGATACAGCGAACACAATATCCGGTCGAGATGCAGTCAAGTACATGAGAGAACCTATCATAGAACGATAGTCCTTTTCTTTGCAATCTTCTTTATCCTCAGCAAGTCTAAGATTGCGATTAATCTCGATGGGAGTTCCATAGGTTTTACAATTGAGCAAGTCATACCTAGTCAACATGTCATTGACATATTTTGACTGATGAATATAGATACCTTTGGCAGACTGCTCAACTTGTACACCTAAAAAGAATTTGAGCTTCTCCATCGCACTCATCTTAAACTCAGACTTCATGATTTGCTCGAAGTTCTTACACATTGCCTCGTTTGTAGAACCGAAAATGATGTCATCCACGTAAACCTGCACGAGTAACATATCTTCTCTATCCCCAGACTGTTCTCTACGGATGAATAAAATACTATCAATGTTTCCCCTAACAAAACCATGTTTCATCAGATGAGTAGTAAGCCGCTCATACCAAAGCCTCGGAGCTTGATGAATACCATATAACGCCTTGTTCAATTTGTAAACGTATTCTAGATGGATAGGGTCTTCAAATCCTGGAGGCTGCTTAACATACACCTCCGTATCCACTTGTCCATACAGAAAAACACTTTTTACATCAAGTTGATTGACGTGAAATACTTTGTAGGAGGCGTATGCTAAGAAGATGCGAACTGACTCTAGTCGAGCAAAAGGGGAAAAGACTTCATCATAGTCCAAACCCTCAATTTGACTGAAGCCTTGAACTACCAAACATGCTTTATTACGAACCACAATGCCCCGATCATCCATCTTATTTTGATAAACCCAACGAGTGCCAGTCAAGTGGGCACCTTTGGGTAACGGAACTACTTCCCAAACATATAGCTTCTGAAATTGTTGTAGTTCCTCTTGCATGGCCTCAACCCAGGATGGATCTTTTAAGGCCTCATCAACCTTCTTTGGTTCAACTTGAGATAGATGACACGAATTTATCTGAGCAACAAGAGTCAGCAGTTGCTGAGTTTGAGACTGTTTCACTTGTTGTCGTGTTTGAACCGAAGCTTGAGGATCACCAATAATATTTTCAATGGGATGATCCTTATGTACACGAGTCACTGGAATTGCATCCGGTGCAAGGACCAACTCCAAGTTGTTCATATCACCCTCAGTGGCAGGAACAACTGTAGACTCAGGAACAGTAGAACTTTCAAGAAGCAAGGGTTCTTGTGGGGCCTCATCTTCTCCTTCATGAGTAAGGAAATGAGAATGAACCATTTCTTCTTCTTCTTCCTCTTCCTTTAAAGGAGGCATGTTTGGATCATCAGGAAGATCCGTTGCATTGATCGTTCCTGAAGTAGAATGAACATCCGAAGATGGGGTAGTGGGAGATGGTACAGTTGGAGTAGGTGTTGAGGCAGATGTTTGGTTGGATGTCGATTCGGGGTTAGGGTCGGATGGTTTAAAGAAGGGATCAGGTGTTTATTGAGAAATACTGATTCCATGAAGTAGGGTGACCAACTCTTCCTCTTCATCTTCTTCTGGTATGTTGAAAGAGTTAAAAACATCCGCATAATTGAAAAACCAATCCGGACCCGTTCCTTGAGGAGGATCCGTATAACGCAAACATTTGACCTCAAAATGCTCCTCTACTTTGTGTGTTGATTTGATGTAAACTCTTTTATTCGGGGAATAAACCGAATAGCCAAGAAATATCCCTTCAACAGCTTTCTCACCAAACTTCGAGACTTTATCTTTTGTAATCATGATCAAACATGGACACCCAAACGGATCTAGAAACTACAGATTTGGCTTACGTTTATTAAAAAGTTCATAACATGTCTTGTTCTTCTTCTTAACTGTAAGCACCCGATTCAGAACATAACAAGCAGTGCTAACTGCCTCAGCCCAGAATATGATAGGTAACTTTAAATCAGCTAACATAGTCCGAGCTGTCTCGATGATGGTCCTATTCTTACGTTCTGCAACTCCATTCTGTTGAAGAGTTCTAGAAGCACTGAATTGATGATCAATGCCTTTTGAAGCAAAATATAATTGGAGAGTAGAATTCTTGAATTCGGTTCCATTATCACTGCGCAGTCTCTTCACTTTTAAGTTGCACAAATCTGCCAACTTATCCAACAGGTATACCAAAATATCTGCTGTCTCCCCCTTTGAAGCCAGAAAATAAACCCACGAAAATCTTGAGTAGCAATCAGTAACTACCAAGCAGTAAGATCTGCCACCAATGCTCTTTTTAGAAATGGGACCAAAAAGGTTCATATGCAAAAGTTCCAGTGGTGCAGCAATAGACTTCACTGTCTTAAACTTATGGGACTTTTTGTGGAGTTTGCCCTTGTGGCAAGAAATACAATCATCTTTTAAAGAAAAGGACTGTTTTGGAACTCTATTTACCAAATTTTTATTAATAAGGAAATTCATTTTGCGAAAATGAATATGTCTCATCCGTCTATGCCAAAGAAGTGATTCCTTTTCCGAAGCCTTTGAAAGGAGACAAGTATATTCGCTTGTCATATCCACGGTTCGCATATTCATCATATAAGTATCATTTTTTCTCGGTGCTCGCATAAGCACCAATTCCTCAGGAATAACATAACCCGGCTTCAGAATCACACATTCAGATTTTGTGAATGCGGTGGTATAATCCTTATCACAAAGTTGTGAAATGCTCAACAAGTTGTGATTGAGTTGAGGTACATAGTACACATTTCTAACTTTCCCATTGGTTAGCGTTTCTCTACCCGTAATTGTTCCTCCAATATCTCCTGCAAAGGCAACATGTCCTCCAGCGCATGGTTTAATATCCGTCAGAAGAGACACATCGCCAGTCATGTGTCGCGAGCAGCCACTGTTCATATACCATTCACTATCTTTAACACGTTCAGACTGCTGCAACACATAAAAGTAAAGAGATTAGTGAGAAACGGTGACCCAAGCCTTTACAGACTTAGGTCTACCAAGGTCATCAACAATAAGCACATCAGTCAGCATTTTATTTTTCAACAAATCAGAATTTTCATCTGATGTGTTATTGTTGACGACAGAAGAGTCAATTAAATGCTCTTTTCTTTTCCAAACTTTGGATGGTTCGAAAGTTGGATTGAGAGAAATGTTAGGTTTTTGTTATGGAAAAGGTTTTTGCCTAACATTTCTTTGCTTCTCAACTGGCTTGGGAGAGTTGGAATAACGCCTTGGTGGGGAATGTGAAAACGAATTTCGATAAAAAGTTGTTCTAGGCATATCTCTCCCATAGCGCTGATGAGAAAGTTTGAGACAATCACGAATCAAATGTCCCCGTTTCTTGCAGTAGAAACAGAAACGGTTGTCAACAAATGGTTGAGGCTGAGGGTTTACCAAAGGAGATGTCGAAGCATTTTTAGAACATGCACATTGTGTACAGGTTTTAGAAGATGCTTGCCTCGGTTGATCAGTTGAAGTTGAAGGTTTATTACAAGAAACTTTTTCATTTAAATTACGTTTCAAAATCTTTACAGGTGTCTGTAAAGTTTGAGGTTTCTCATTTAAAACCCTTTTCTTTCCCTTCTCAGTTTGTACTTTAGGGGCATGTTCCTTTATCAAAGTCACCTTTTCGGATTTGACTTCAACTTTCTCAACCTTAGGATACTCCTGATCGGTAATATCCTCAATCTCAACAATCTCCTCAACACAAACTGGAGATACACTTTCAGTCTTAACAAACTTAGGCAAGGGATACTCTGGCCTCTTGATTTTCTCCTTTGCCTGTTTGTTTTGCTTAACTTCCTTGGATTTAATACCATAAAGCAATGCATAATCGACTGGAATCTCTTCAGTGCCTTCCTAAACAGCCATAGGACAGTATTCAGTAGGAGGTGGGACCAAAGTATAACCGAGTCATGTCTTACTTTTGTCACCTGTTCTTTGCTTGTTAATAATTTCATTAAAGACAATTGTTGCTGAAGAAGAACCTAAGATTTTGTTCTTATAGTTATCGTACTCAATTTTTAAATCAGAAAGTTCTTTATTCAACAATTCAATTTCAGCATGATAGCTGTTAATAGCATCTTGTTGACTAAAAACTTTTGTTTTATATGTTTGAGTATCCAACTTATGAGCCTCAATATGCTTATCATACAACTGTTCATTTGCTTTTAAATATTTATTAGACTCAGTAAGTTTCATAACCTTTTCTCTTAAATCTAAGTTGTCCTTTTGAAAACCCTTCAAAGATTCAGTCAATTTAATGCATGAAATACAATTTAAAGGTTCATCAGGTTCATTGTGTACCTCATTAGTAATGTGAGCCATGAGACACTGTTGATACTTTTCAGCTTGCGCACTCCAATCAGTATTTGTAGGCTCAAAAATGACCAAAGCATCAGCTGTCGCTAACTTCACTTCCTCCGTTCCTTGAGCTTGAAGAGCATCAGGCTTTGTAAGACCCGATGGAGGAATTTTGGGTTTCTCGTATTCCCTTGCAAAATGTCCCAAATTTTGACAATTGTAGCACCAGACCTTGCTCTTGTCGAAACCAAAGCTAGATTTGCCATTTCCTTACAAACTCTTGCGTCCAGTCCTTTGCAGGAATTTTTGCATTCTTCTTGCGATCATGGCTATATTCCAGTTCAAATCCATTTGCTCAAGATCATCATCATCCAGTTGAGCGTAGTCTTCTTTCGCAAGTTTTAATGTGGTATTTGGTTGAGAAACCAAATCCTTGTAAGAGCTCAGAAAAGCTGTATATATGGCAGCTCGTTCTTCGATAGTTGGAGAAATCTTAACTTGTTGTTGTGAACCTTGTGAAGGTCCAGAAGCATAGACTACATGATGAGCTCCAGTGGAATGGGATGGTGGATTGGTATCCGAAATGAAAGCCATTCCACCATACGCCTTTTCGGTATTTACCTTTCCTCCGTAATGTGTCGGATCTTGAACAAACCCACCCGACTTGCACTCCTTTTTCTTCAATTCTATTGCGTGAGCTTGAAGAACACTGATCAACTCATCCAAGGTCATTATGTCTAACTCTTGGTTTTCCTTTAAAAACTGTACTTCCACATCCCAAGCACTGGGCAACACTTCTAAAAGCTTCTTATTCACCTCAATCTGAGGGAAATTGTAACCTCTCTCAGTTAACTCACTAACTAACTGTGAGTACCTTGTGAATAGCCCAAATGTAGTTTCATTTGGAAGAATGTCAAACAAGTCTTATTGTTTCTTGATTAATTCCAGTTTGGCCTCCTTATACTTTTCATTTCCTCCACATCATGTTTCAATGGCCTTCCACAGATCGTAGGTAATATCATGAGTTTTGAAGAGTCGTAAAACATCCTTAGTTAGGCACATACAAATAGCAGAATGAGCCTTGCTCTCGATGTCATACTCCTTTCTTTCTTCAGGTGTCATAGCCTTATATGTCTTGGCCGGAGGAATACCACAATAATTTCCTTCAGCAACTGGAGCCTCGTATCTTTCTTTAAGTGGACCCCAAAGCTCTGGACAGTGGAAATCTACATATTGTTCAAATCTATCACGCCAGTAAGCATAATCCATATCCGCGCTGAACAAAGGAGGTTTACTACTAGAACCAACATCATGATTTTTTTTAATCATCTCTCTAATTCCCCTAATATCCTCTTTATCAACAGCCATTAAAGAAAACCTGAAAAATAGCTTGATTAGTAACTAAGGTGTCACTTAGTAAGTGACGCACAGAAGTGTCGCAAAGACTAGCGACACTCAGTAAGTGATGCTAGTAAGTGACGTATGACGATACTAGAGGTTAGTGTCGGTCAATCAAAGAAGTGACGCACTCAAGTGTCGGACTTGAGTGACGCAGTAATGTAACAGGCGTCACTGGCAGGAAGTGACGCGTGACACACAAGTGACGTTCCTAGTGACGCACGTGAGTGTCGGTATGCAATAACAGACGACACTAGAGACAAGTGTCGTGTAACACACAAGTGACGCTCGAAGTGACGCACTTGAGTGTCGGCAAAACCCTAATTGGAACTTACAAAGTGTCGCCCGAAGTGTCGCTCGAAGTGACGCTATAAGTGATGCAGCGAGTGACGCAAAAACGGCTGTGAAGTCCCAAAAACCTTAAAAATCGAATTTTCGTAAACCTAACGAAAATTCTTCGATCCCAATCGAACAAAACCTGTAAATCTTGATTCAAAACGTCTGATTAGCACCCAATTGATCCAAATAACTTGATAATTCTTGATTCTCTTCACGAAACAAAACGGAAAACAAGCCAATACGAGATCAATATGTCAATCAAACCACCTATGGTCTCTGATACCAGTTGCGAGTGCCCCTAGTTGTGGATCTAAGTGATTGATGACATCGATTGAATGGCGGAAATAAACAATCACACTAAATATATGTAAACACAAACCGAAACACGTATATATCAATAATATAACTTTGTATTGATGAACGTAACGTATTAGATTGATTACAGGAATGCTATTTCGATAGATGGTGTTAGGGTTTCGTCAACCTTAACCTGAAACCCGTAGGTTTGTATTTATATTAAAAGAATTCGGCAGACATGCGTCACTTGGCTAGTATCGCATGTGGTCACCTTCATGCGACACTAAGGCAAGTGTCGCTATGTGACACTAAGGCAAGTGTCGCTATGCGACACTAAGGCAAGTGTCGCCTACTACCAAAGTTAAGTGTCGCGAAATACAAAAATGACTTTTCTATTACAATTAACTAACGGCACTTACAACTCGATAGACCAACTGACTGACACACTAAATGTACCAACAATTATTATTATATTAATATATGAAAAGAAGGTTTGAGTTCGTTAAATGATTTTATTAAGTATAATTACTGTAATATAATTGTTGTGTCCGCAAATAAGTTATACTGTTATTGATGAATCTAGATATTGTTGATATGTTCCTCAACATAAAATCTATAAGAAAACAACCAGCTACAGGCTAGATTTTTGTTGTCAACCTGTATGTATATAATTGTTACTATAATTGACAAATAGCTAGAATGCGCTAAAATTGGTTTGTTTTCTTATTGGGTGATGATTTGTACACCACTACTTTTTTGCCATACACCACTAAAAGATATTTTTACCCCTTACAACTTAAATTTTTTCAAACACTCTTTCACAACTTCAAAGGCAAAAATATCCAAAATATAATTTTGGTGGTGTATGGCAAAAAAGTTTTCTCATTAGGACCAATCCTTTCGGCTTGTGATCTTGATCCCAATTCATCATACCAAAAAGCCTAGTCAGGCATCAAGTGGCTCGGTTTATTTTGTTCTTTTGTTAATGCCCTGAACTACCTATATGCACTGCAAATCCATAAACTTGGGGTTTAACCGTTTAACTAGTGACTAGGCCTAATACTAACCTCTTCAGTGCTATAGGGCCCAACCCCAGGTCCGTCCCCAGGGCATACAGTACTGTTATCGGGCGTTGTCATGTCTCATTCACCGTCATTTTTTCCAGAGAGCTATGGCAATAAAAGATAAACCTACTGAAAATTTTCCAATTTGCTGAGAGCTGTGACATAAATGGCCCCAAGAGGGCCACTCATTGCACTCGTCCTTTCTAAGTAACAGCTCATAACAATGGCCTAGATTTGCCCCTTTATCTTCAAGTTTTGGACCCCAAACAAAGTAAATAACTTTGCAAGTTATGGTCTATCTGGTCCCAAGTTCAGATTTTGATTAGTAATACAGCTTTCAAGTGCTCTAAATACTTTAAACTGGGGATCAGAAATAATATCGGATTATCGGCATTCTTGGTAGTCTGGTAACTTTGTATATTCAAACACCAACGTAGAAATAACAAGACAGTGTATACTAACCAAATAGTTTTACTTTTACATACCATACGACAGTCTGCCTTTTGCCAAATAGAAAAGGAACAGAACTCCATGGTGAAAGTACAAATCATGAATCCGAAATATACATGTCTTAAACCATGTACCCTACTCAAAGATATAATATAGAAAATACACAGATGGAACCTTATAACAGACGCCGGTGTGAATAAAAATAGGCGTGTAGATCCCATTTTAAGTGGAAGTCAACAAACATTAGAGATGAAAAGGTCAAACATATCGGTCATCATGTTGCTGTTTTGGAGTGTTTGATAAGCCAATCGATAACCATATCTATGTTTATCGAGTCCTTACAGGAGATCATATAGCAGCAGACTTCTCTATCTCTGATCGTGTCAAGACCTCTATACAAAAAATAATAGTAATAACAAATCAGATATGTGTTGGGCCAAAAAGAACATCAGAGCCTGAATTTGACTATTGGGAGTTAAATGACTTACAGTTGATCCACCAATGCTTGTTTGGTTAAAGCTTGTGACTTATCGATCTTGTTTCCTAATACAAGTAATGGAATCCCACTTAAGGATGGCTTCATCAATAGGTCGTGTAGCTCCGTTTTGGTTATCGGGATGCTATCCCAGTCAGCAGCATCAACCACATACCTGTGCTCCACTTTGTAAGATATCTTTTAAAGAATTCAACCTCTGATAATGGGTTTTCAGCGTTCAGGTGAAGACTAAATAATCAGTGTGATTCTAAACAGACCAAAACTGATAACTGAAGAGCAGAGTATAACTTTCCTATATATCATTACTTTTACCCATTGCTTTCTTAGATAATCAGAATTTCCTAAACATCGAGTACTATCAAGCGTCAACTATAAGTAGCACATCCAAAGACCATCAGCAGAACGTTTTCGTACAACTTATTATTCAGGTTTTAATCATTCAATTTGAAATAATTACTTAAAGAACGAACATCCAAACACCATCTAAGTTGATATTAAGCTATTTTCCGTTCATAGTTTTTAGTAACAATGCATATTAAACTGAGATAAGAGATAACAAGTGGGTGAGAAAATTACAGAATGGCGGTGACACCTCGACAATATCTTTCCCACATGGTGCGAAACCTTCGTTGCCCTCCTAAATCCCAAAGCTTTATTGTCACATTTCCTTTGGTGACTTTTTTCATATTAAACCCAACCTAATTTAATTATTAAACGACGAAATCAATGATCATAACATGTAACACTAAGAATCATAAAAATTTATGCTTCATTTTTCTCAGTTAAAGATACCTACAGTTGGGATCATGTCTTCACTGTAGCCACCTGTCTGGTGATTAACAAGATGAAAATGTCACCCATCATTAATACATTTCATGTGTTGATGAAAATAAAAATACAAATACAAATTGGAAGATATAAAAAACACTTACAGCAATGGAATTTACAAGAGATGTCTTTCCAGCATCTTGAAGGCCTACTAAGGAAAGTTCCATTTCCTGTTTAAAGAACAAACTGATATCTAAACATGGTTAGAATCTTTACGCACAAGATCGTCTAACGTTTTATATTTCAATCACAATGATGTTGTTATTTCCTACTAAACATTTCATACTTCATTTTCCACTTCAATATATACAGCCGAAAATGGAAACGGAGAAGTCATGGTCATGCATGAAAAATGTGAGAATTTATATCCTTTTCCGTTACATATAAATTATGAGGTCTTATAGTTTTATGTAACTCAAAGATGAACTTGATCATACATATATTTGTATAGTAGTTGACAAATGCTAATTATCAAAATATTGTGCTTGCAATGAACTTCCAAAGAGTTCCCTACTATTTATTTATAAATATTCAATGCATGTTTTGCTTTTTTTTCTAACTAAAAACGGAAGCCTTTGGAGGTGTTTGGATGTGCGTTTTCACAGTCATTTGATTGACAATCAGAATCACAGTATGCTAATTGACATAATCAATCTATCAAAGCCAAATCTAATTATTATGACCCTGTAAGTCTGTAACCTCAACCTAAATTTATCTGTATTCCATTCGATTTTTGACATATAACATTGGCAACACTCAATCCTTATTTGTTTGCTTCTGATTCAGTCATGTGTCTCAATCTCATAGTTGGACAAATTTTTTGGGTTTGTTACCCTAAAGATACAAGATTTTATACAATAAGATTCTACCAAAAAATACTACAAATTGGGTACCTTTTCTATTAGATCGAAAAATTTGACTTTCCAAGGTCAAACTAACTACTTGCAATTCTATAATTACATCCACAGATATATCATTAGAGAAACAACTAATAACCAAGTCAAGGCACACACTAAGTTTTGTATTTATAAAAACCGGAATTGCAGCATAAAATGTAAAGATAATGAAGTAATTGTAAATTTAGCAAACACGAGTTTGACTTCAGAATCCCCTGATTAGTAACTATCAACATTATCAGGATCAAAAAACATAAAGTAATTATAAGTATTGAAATTATTTACCTGCGGAGCCAATTAAGGAACGAATCCCACAAACCCATTATAAAAGATTGGATATTGAAACCTAAAAACTAGTTTTGTTGAATTCTTTGAAAAGAAACAAGAGTTGCCAAAAGATACAAAATTGTGGAAAGAGCAAGAAGAAGATGATGAAGATGAGTGTTGTACGTTTCTTTCTTTTTCGGCAACAACAAAAACAAGATGGATATACATATGCGGATCATATTATAATATTATTATTATACTTTTTTTCATTTATTTTAGTAAATGTGTTAAAAACCCGTGTATATTGGGTTTTGTAAAGATGACTGAGGATAAAGGAGGAATGGTCATTTTGAACGGAAAGGGATTATTTTGTAATTTTTTAAAATAGTAATAGGGGAAAGTTCACACACTCTCAACTCTCATTTCTCATGGAACTCAAAACACACATTAATACTCTCTCTCTCTCTCCTTACAAAACATACACAAACACATCACCACCACCACCATCCACCACCTATGTCACCAGCGCTCCACCACCGTAGCTCCACCACCGCAGATCCACCTGCCACCATCGCAGATCCACCGCCACCACCACCGTCACGTCCTCGTGACTGGATAAAAGAAGAAGATAAAACGATAGCGGCTCTTTGTGGCCGATGAGTTAATATGCAAGCCACCACCGTTGGTGAACCGGCATCCACCGTACGTAACTAACCGTGGTCGTTTCTTCATATCCTCCCGCCGCTTCGCCGCCACCACCACCGCTCTCCTTTTTAAGTTGTAATGATGTTAAGATGAAATGCTTTTAAGATGTAGCGATGTATTTTTGTTAGTAAATCATGAATATTTTTAAACAAACTACAAGTTAAGATGAAATGCTTTTAGTGTATCCTTTAAGTACTCATAGTATATTGTCTACTTTTTAGATCTGAAAAAGATAAAGCATCGTACATTTCTTTTAATGCATCTTACATTTTTTATAATGCATCGTACATTTTAGATCTATAAAAAACTATGAGTACTTTTTACTGCATCTTATGTATTTTCTTAGCATTTTGATGTGTTTATAAATCTTTAATTTTATAATTGAATTTAAAAAATTAGTATTATTTCGTTTACAGCATCTTGTATATATGAAATTGCATTTTTTATTTATTTTTTACTGCATCTTGTATTTTTTTTGTTACTACGTCTTTTGTATATTTGTTACCGCATCTTGTATATTTTGTCACTGCATCATGTATTTTATTGTTAGTGTATCTTTTTTATATGTGTTATTGCATCTTATATATTTATCACTGCATCATATGTTTTTTTATTAATTTTGACTGAATTTTGCGTATTAAATAGTTTTACGATTTAAAAAAAAAATTGGTAATTTTTATGAATGTTCATGAAATTTTATAAGCGGATCCATAACTATCTCAAAATTGCAAAAAAATCTCTCTTCCTTTTCACAAATTTGTCAAAATTGCAAAAAGGTCTTCCTACGTGCTCCTGTGAACTGTACCTTATTATTAAACATGTTGGCATGCTTTTTGTTAATAGCAGTGATTTGTACGATATCAAAATTATTTGTAGACTACTAAATATATTTTATAGTGTTAGTGATGTATAGATAATTTTTGATGGTATAACCATGCACGAATCATCACCCTTTTATTAAAAGTTACTTACAATGTAAGGTACAGAGTAATAATGAATTATGTAAGAGTATACAAGGACACCTATAATTAACCGCGAGATATTTTAGTGTTTGTTAGACCTTTTTGTATATTACATTTATCTCGATGTTAATTTGTCACGTTATACAATACGCTTCAAGAGAAGTTTTACGTAATATAAAACGGAGTTGGACAAAACCTGTTATTTCATTTATTCATTTTTTTGCTTTATTTTAGGTTGTATAGTTATTATTTTATTTAGATTGAGCCTTCTTCAAACAAGTGTTCAAAATTAGAAACTATTGAGCTCTTGTTTTTTCAATGAGGGATATCTATACCTATAATGATAAGTTTTAAAATTTGTATATGTATAGAATTCTCATAAATTCAAATTTTTTATCTTTATCAATTTTTGTAAATGAAAAGATTCATATACTTTTTGTGTAATTAAAATACTCTGAGGCCATTGGAATGTGAATTTGTCCTAAATTTTGTACTACCTACATTCTAAAATAATAGTTCAGTTTTGACTTTTTGAAGTTTTTAATAGTATTTTTTTAATAGTATTTAATAATCAAGTTTTTTAAATAATTAGAAAAAGAATTCAAGAATTAATTACTACTAGTTGTATTATGCTCGTCCGTTGCACCGAGATAATGCTATTTGTAATCGATCTATGTATATTTTTTTTCCTGGGATAATGCCATTTATGATCGATCTATGTATGTTTTTTACAAAGTATAGTACGACATGTTCTTAAAATATACATTTCGTTAGACAAATCAATAATTAGATTATATAGACTTTATTTGAAAGGTTATGTATGAAGATGTAAATTTGAATAATATATACGTCGAGTAATAATGAAGATATGTAATGCCCCTAAATTCGTAAGTTTTAAATTATATAATATATGTTTAATTGTCTAAGTTATAAAATATGTAAACATATTAAATGTTCTATGTGTTTAAATGTAATTGTATTTAAGAAATAAGTTAGTAGAACTAACTATGTTAAGTAAACTTGTTAGAAGGATTGAAGTTGCCAAATGAGATTTCTTAAATGAAAGAATGAAAAAATTATTAAATAAAAACTGTAGCTTCTATTTTCTTGTAGCTACTACATCTCAAAAATCAGGAAATAGAAAGAATAGAGAGAAAGAGTGAAGGTGTCGACACAAAGAAAACCCAAAGAAGAAGAATTCTCAAATTTAGCTAGGTTTTGTATAAATTGGTGCTTCTAATTCATAATTTATCCCTTTTAAGGTACAACTAACTCTTATTGATGCTTAATTTGATGATAGGGCTTAATTATATAAACCCTAGGTTTTGTTAATAATGATTAAAAGTTCTTAATTTGATATAAGAAGGTATTATGGTTGTTATTGATTCACTTTTTACGTTGTTTTGCTAAGTTGCTATGTAAGTGATCATGTACATATGAGTGTTTATGATTTTATAAGTTGTCAAAAGTAATAAATGAAAGTAAAGAAAGTTTAAGTAAGTAAACACCATGGTATGTGAAATTTGATAAAGAAGGTGTGAATCATGTAAGTTGAATAAGTGGTGTTATTAAGTTAATACCTATGTTAATAGTTAAGAGCCAAGTTGTGTTGTAAGTTATATGTATTTATGTGCCAATGTAATTAGGTGGACCAAGTGTTGACGTTAATTCAAGTATTTGTCAAGATCATAACAAAGGTAAGTATATGGATAATGTAGAAGTAAGTGATGTTTCTAACATCACTTGTGTTAAGATGTTAATTAGAATTAATAAACATGTGGAAGTGTTAAGGATCCTTAATATGTGGAAGTGTTAAGTTAATTATTTCATTACTTACTAAGCATTGTGCTTATTGTGTTAAGTCTAAATCTTGTAGGTGATTTAGGTGTTAAGCGGGAAGATTTGGGGGGAAAGCCAATGGGAAGCTAGTGGTGGCTTGTTGCTAGTTGGTAACAAGTTCTATTCCTTTGATCATGCTCTATATCGAAATGCACCCATTTGGTAAAACATTGAAGAAACTTGTTTTGACACTTAAAGTCTTACCTATGAGTTATAAGTAATGTTTTGATATATATTAATGTTGAAGTCATAGGTGAGAATTGAAAGCTTGTAAAGTTGTAAGTGTAATGTTAATTAGTATGTAAAGGGTTAAAGAATTGTAGAAGTGTATGTTTTAAAGTAATGTTAATAAAGATGTTTGACTTTGACTTTATTGAGTCAATTGGGTAAGAATTGGTGAAAGTGACATGGTTAGACAGATTATAAACCTAAACGGGCTACTTGGTACCCAAATGAATCACCAATTGGTTAAAGTGTTAAAATGGGTCCAAATTATGGTATAAAGATTTTGTAATTTGGGTGAGAGTTCATTTTAATAGGCAAAAGTGTTGTTAAAGTTTGAAGTTCAGAATACGCGTGGTTTAGCTTTTGGTATGTCATTTAAATTAGTCCAAAACGGGCAAAATTTGGTCAAACATCCAAAATCTTCGTTAATGTGAATTTTGGAAAAGTGTTAAAAGGGAAATATTCATTTTTTATTTTATTTTGGACGCGCTCGTAACATTTGGTAGTCTAATGTTTAACGAGTCAAAAGTTATTTTCGTTTAAAATTCGTTAAAAATCTAGGTCTTTCATTAGAATCTGAACTCCAGGTGTCTATACGCGATCCTGGGGTGCTTGCAGGATCGCGTATCTCAAGCTAAAATGTCATCAGTGGTCAACTAAGAAGAAGTACGTGATCACGTGAAAAGAAACACGCGATCACGTGAACAACTTTTGGGGAATCATGTGAAAAGAAACACGCAATTACGTGAAAACTTTTTGGGGATCACATATAATGGAAACCATGCGATCGTGTGAAAATGGAGGATCGCCCATTTTAGTTTAAATCCGTCACAGAACCTAAACAAAATAACAGTACGCGATCGCGTATGCTGTTGTTGGATCGCGTATTATCAAATTCCACAATCGCGTCATTTTTACTACTTTAATACGCGATCGCATAAATTAAGGGGATCGCGTACACTTCATTTTGGTCACAGAAGATATTTTGAGGGTCCATGATAATATAATACGTGATCACGTATATCTATGCAGGATCGCGTATGTCGTAAAAGTTGAGCTGGATTGTTTATAAGTCTAATTTTTATATAGATAATAATAACTATTACAAACAATAATATAATGTGATGTAAAAAAATGGTTCTAAATTTCAGGGTGTTTCAAGTTGGTATCAGAGCTTGGTTAACGGGATTCGGGTATCCATCATTAGTGGGTACTTGATCTTAAACCACATTTTAATTATGTTTGAGCATGATATATTATTTGTTACGTGTAATTGTTGAAGTAGTTAATAATTTGCTAACATTTCTAAATCGAGATATCACGTGAGGACTTTGGAATTGTGCTAATGTAATGTGATAATTAGTGCACCTGGCTAACGCAATAATTATCATAGAACATTGTATGAAACCATAGAAATCACGAGACATTGAGATGATGAAGTTATAGTGATTATTAACAAAGTTGTGGTAAGAAGTAAAGAGAATGTAGACATATTATTTGTTAAGTATGATTATATGAAATGTGTCTACTTTCAGTGCTAAATTGAGTGAAGAAAATGACATAGAATTAAATAATGGGCCGAATCCTCGAGACAAGGCCCCAGAAGGTGAACCAGGAGGCAGTGGCGAAAGACCAAAGTCTCCTGTAGTTGAAGCTAAATTGTCGTTAAATGAATTAAGAACTTTAATTGCTAAGAAAGTGGGACGTGCCCAAAAAGCTTCTCTTCCTCTTTTCTTGGGAAGAATTTTGGAAACCACTAAAGAAGTTGTTACAGACGAATTTCAAAGAAGGGATGAAGAAGCAAATGTTGAAAGACCCATCCGTGGGAATGTACCAGTGACACACACACACACACACACACACACACACATATATATATATATATATATATAATTATATATCTATATTTAGTACCTTCTTCAGGTTATTCGGATCAACTAAATTAAAAATTATTTATCCGTAATCCAATCCATATAAGAGTCAGGTTACTGAGATTCAGGTTATTTGGATTCGATTAACCAAATAGTCCGATGCATTTTACCCAAATTCGATTAAAGTCGGGTCAGATTTTTGGATTCAGACATTTTCAACACCCCTATGCAGAACCACCAAAGAACAAGAGTCGATCTTTCCAAATTACAGCAGAAGAGGCTCAGAGGGACCTAGACGTGTTGACAGGTACCTTTATTGTTAATCAAAAACCTGCATACATGTTATTTGATTCGGGTGTGATGTGACTCAAAAATTCATGTTTTTAAGTGCTATATTCCCCACTTTTTGGGCACATCTTTAGTGAAAACATCTCAAAACAAACTTTATTCACTTAAATCCACTAAAGAGGTCCAAATATAGGCATTGCTGCAAAAGACACTAAAAACAGTCAAATAACGAGCAAAACAGAGCAGATAATGAAAGTCCACGATCTCAGAACTAAAACTTAGTAATCAAGTATAAGGTGCAGCGGATAACAATATACTTGAAGTAAATGATCTAGAGAAGAGAGAAATAGCTTTGGTAAACTTATTGTATTAATGTAGCTCAGATAATACAAAAACCAAAGACTTAGAGAATTCTGAACATCAAACACCTATATATATAGGCAGAATTCTCTAGTCAATATAAGTCAAACATCAAAATTCCGAATCTATCTACTTACTGACTTTTACTTACGGACTACCAGACAGTCCGTAAGTACTACATACATACTGACTATATTAGTTACGGACATACTTGACTTGTACAGTTTCAGACTTATAAAATTTATCAAAAACTTATCATATTAAGCTTTAGTTATTATGCTCCAACAAACTCCCCCTTGGATAAAGCTTGATATGTCTTTGTACTTATACTTCTTTATTTAAACCCCGGATGCTTGCATCCCGCATGAATTCCCTGCTCAAGACAAACATGAACCACCCTTTGAAATTTTCTTGCTTGAATCATTGATTCTTGATCATCATCATGAATAATTTGATTCTTTTCCAGCATCAACAAATCTTCTTCAGCAAGATTTATTAAACTCAAAGGATCATATACTTTCACCACATTTCTGGTTGGCCATATAATATTTCCATTTTGCTCTTTGTCATAGCAAACTATGTAAGCTTCACCAGTATTGCTCACATAGTACCATTCAATGAAGTATGTGGTGAAATTTGTTGGTAGAATCTCCAGAGGGATTTCTTTCTTGCAATAAGCTCCAGGATAAATAAGTTTCACCCTTGGTTGATTTGTAATTGGATTAATTTCCCAAGGATCAACCTTTCTCTTTGGCAATGTTCTTGGAAGATATTTCCATTCCAAATATTTTTCTTTGTGCCAATCCGTATCCTCATAAATCCTCTGAATCATCCAATGTACGATCCCTCTTTCAGGATAATTCAAAATATTGATGCTTCCCAGATGATTCACATCACATTGAGGCAGAGATCCAATTCGTTTGAAAGATCTTGAGAAGTATTGGAGTCCATCCGTTCTTTTTACCACAAAAACTTTGTTGTCAGAATCATACTTCCAGCTTATAATCTGTCCTTTTAATTTTCTGCTTTTGAACTTGAAAGTTTTCCTCTTTGACAACTTTTCTGCATTATCAATAACCTTCTCTTTGAACCAGTCTTTGTAAGGTTTCTCTTGAACTGGATCTTCAGGAAAATTTTGAAATAAAGATTCCTCATGCTCTTCATCAATACCATCTTCTTCTTCTCCCTCTTCTGGAAGTTCTTCATCTGAATCAAAATCTCCATTTTGATTTAATCTTTGAAGATCATAATCAAATTCAGCAATATCAGAAACTTGATAATCATTCTCATCTTCATCACTGCCCCATACATATACAACTTCTTTTGTTCCCGAAGATTCTCCAACTTCCATCCGTTTACATGTAGGAGAATAACAGCCAACTGAAATATGTTTCTTAGCCAACTCTTCTTCTCCAATATCAATCATAAATCTTTGTTCACTTGGCAACAACTCCCCCTCAACCTTATCATTTTCTTTATCTTCAGCAAAATCAAAGATATTAGAATCTAGCTCTTGTTCTTCTTCTAAGTCGTCAAATACAAGATCTTCAAACTCTGAAGTTGGAGCTAACACTGAAACATCACAGATTTGAGGAAGTGCAAAGTGTATTGGCTCTGGAGAATCAATAGGACTTGAAGATGTATCTGGAGAAAAATGCTGTTGATCTTCAGTCTGAGAAAAATCTTGATGAGGTTCATTTTGCTCAGTATCATCCTCATTTCCATCATTAGCATAAGCACCAAAATCATATAAACCATCACCATCATTGTCATCCTTATCATCATCATTACCACCAGCATCATCATCACCATCATTATCATTACCATCATTGTCATCCTTTTCTTCCTCTTCTTTTTCAGACTTCTCCCCTTGATCAACTGATTTTTCTTTTAATTTTTCAACTTCAAGCTCTAATTCTTTAATTTTTGTAGCTTGTTGATCAATCAGGTTCTTTTGAATTACAAGTTGTTGATTTTGCTCATTGAATCTTTCCTCCACTTTGACTGAGTAGTCAATCAGTTTCTTTTGCATGTCTTCAACAAGCTTTAGAACAGGTGCAATTGCCTTTATTAACTTTGAGTCCACTTCAGCAAGAGGAATTGATGGAATTGTAGCAGATGGCAAACTGAATGAAGATGGAATGCTCGAAGATGTCATAATAGCTCCAGATGAAGGCATACTAGTTGAAGTACCAGCATCCTTAGAAAAGACCGATAAAGTTGTTGTTCTTCGGATTTTCTTTGGTTTGATTGGAACTTGTTCAGCTTCAGGATGATAAGATGGATCTTGAGCTTCTTCTCTTTCTTTTCTTTTCCTTTCCTCCACAATCTTAGGATCTTCTTCTTCAGAACTAGAAGACTCAACTTCATCTGCAGTTTCAAGCTCAGTATCAGAAGAATCAGATGATGTAGTATGAACGGCTTCTGCTATATCAGTAGCAGATGCTTCATGATCAGGTTCATCTTCAAACAAATCAGCATTTAATTCAATGTGCTCCAAGGTTTCTTCTATTTCATCATTCCCTTCCATAACAGCCGCTTGTTCAATTTCAACTGGTGGTTCATTGGCTACAATATTTTCTATTGCTTCCACATTAACACCTTCTTGAGGTTCATTGGCTATGATATTCTGTGCATGTTCCTGGACATGTTCCTCATTTACATCCTCTCCTTCCTCTTCATCACTTGAAGATAATTCAAATTCAAATTGTGGAGGAACAAAGTTGTCATCTATCACATGTCCAAATAATTCTAGAGATGCAGGAACAGCCTTCTTTCTGTAATTGTGAACATCTGCGAATATCCTTTGTGGAACAGGAATATAAGTATATCTATCTCCTTCAAAAGTGAGTCCTTGGAGATGTTGATTAAAGATCCTTTGTAAAAACCGTGGATACATAAAGAATGCCTCTTTGCTAGTAAGGTTCCCGACCAGTTGCTGAAAGATGAATCTTGAAAAATTGTATGGGATGTTCAATATGAGAGCAGTGATCATCTCAAGTAAATTTATCCCAACAGAATCATGTCCTGATTTCCTCGGGGATAAGGTGGAGACCATTGTATGTATCATAAACTTCCATTGAGGAGGAAAATGATTTTTCAAATATTGTTTGTCTCTAGGTCCTCTAGTACAACCCATCCTAGAAAGACAATCTACCACAATATCCCTTGGAATTATATTGTTAACATTTTCAGCATCTCCAAAATTCCATGTTTGTCTTATCAGTTCTTCTGTGAGATCTATGGGAATTCCATTCACAATAGCTCGAATACATGGAGGATTATTACTTGGAAGGTATTCAGCTGAGTTCCAAAATTCAAACATATGTTCTTGAAATATATGTTCAACTCCCATAGTTAAGGCATAATGAACTCTGGATCTTCTCAAAAAATTCAGAATTGGGTGAAAACAGTTGTTAATAGGCTTGTTTGG
Source organism: Pseudognaphalium luteoalbum (assembly GCA_963422505.1). NCBI lineage: Eukaryota > Viridiplantae > Streptophyta > Magnoliopsida > Asterales > Asteraceae > Pseudognaphalium > Pseudognaphalium luteoalbum. The sequence goes on from OY730193.1 coordinate 26,252,587, forward strand.
AGGATCCATAAGATAAGCAGTCACATTATGTCTTGGCTCAAAATCAATTACAACTCGAGCAATGTCAGCAACACCAGGTTGATCTGCCATAATGCGTATAACAAGCTATACAAAACAAACTGTTTAGGCGAAGTACAAAACAAATAGAAACAAAATGATGCACACACTGAAAATTTTGTTAAGTATCAAAATAGTCCGAAACTAGAAATACATAGATTTTTATGTCAGCAACTAGCTACTCAGTACTAAGTATCAATACAGGGTCAGTATGTAATACTTAACTCAGTAACTAGTATAGACAGTTTCTAAGTAAAACTAGGTCAGGAACTAAATATCTAACAAAATTTCAGATTGAAACTAAGATTACATAATCAGTATGTACGAAATGACAATACTCCGTAACTAATACTAAGATCAAATACTCAAGTATAGTCCGTATGTATAGTCAGTATGTACATGCTGACTTAGTAATCCGAAACTAAGTCCGTATATTATAATGAGTCCGTAAGTAAACATTTAGTCAGTAACTAGATGTATACTAATAGACTTGGAATAATTTAAGACCTAGTAAGCAAGTATGAAGTCCGTAAGTCAGTATTTGACTTGGTCAACAAAAGTCAAATAGTCAACGTCAGTAAGTAGGGTTGGTCAATAAGTCAATAGTCAATATTTGACTTAAGGTCCGTAACTACGATAGTTACGGACAAAAACCCTAATCCTAGTCCGTAACTAGGAGATCCGGACAACATTGACGACTGTTCATGTGAACAGTAACTTTTCCAGAAAAATCACGATTAAATCATAGATATTGAAAGATAGAAAATGAAATTTATACCTATGAATGCGGAATCACAAGGCGCACAAATCTATCTTGGTAGATTTGAAAATGATGAAGTAAACAGAGAGAAATCGAAGAAATCTTGCTCGGTTTTGCAGATACTGAAAATGCTAGTTCCGGACTAATTTGAAAAGTTTTGAAAGCTTATGTCAACTATGGTTTTCAGAAGTACATATACCTTTTCAATCATAGATCCGGACCTAATATCAGTTACTGAAAAATCCTTTGATCATTTTGAAATTTTTAAAAAAATTTATTTTGATGATTTTCAAAAATGACTTTGGTTGAAACATATAGAATCAAAAAGATTAATCTTTGGATATTATCTACCTAAATTTAAAAGACATAACAATTTTAAAGAGAAAACTAATTTGAAAAATATAAAATCCTAAAAATATTTACAAGAAAATTATAACGAAATAAAATATTTTTGGTGGGAAAAATCTCATGAGTTGGGATCATATTGGGATATATGAATGTATTATATTTATTGTTGAGAAATGCAAGTTTATTTTGATTGTTAGTATTTTTATCCTTTTTAAATTTATATATCATTTCCAAAATATCTTTTCTAAAAATTATTTTATATATAATTATTGGTATTATTGTTCACTCAAGTACTCAAATATTTAAGTATCTTTTAGCATTATTGTTAATGTGCACATTATTCTATATAAGCTAAATATCAATATACTTCTGAATTTCAAAATACAGTAATATTTCTATATAGAGGGTGAGAATATGATGAAGTCTTTAAGAGTACACACATATGTTGGAATGACATTTTGTCACATATGTCATACCCTTGGTTGGAATTACAATTATATCTCAGGTCTATATAAAGTATAACAGAGAGATATAATTAAGTAAACCTTCTTCAAAATCATACCCAAGTCTAAGGTCTGTACAAAGTACAACAAATAGTGGATATGATTCCCCAGACAACATAATATAAAGACCCTAAATGATAGATCATACCATATTAATTTTCCAGAATTTAAGACATTTGATTGTTATTTTGAATCTAGAGGACTAGAATCTTGATAACTTTGAATCATTGATTTTGATTTTTGCTTGAGTCAATTGACTTTTTGCTTGTCATATACAGATATTTTGGATTATATAAAATAATATGCACTAATTATTTGACATTTCTTAGACGAGATACCTTAAATATTAGAATACCTACCAATATATTATATATAACTTATTTTTTTAGAAAAATTTCTTGAAGAAATGTTACATAAATCTACTAACACATCAAACATAATACTTAGCATTTCTTTAAAAAAATGATTTTAATACATTTCCCAATATACTATCATTTTCCAACATTTTCCACAAAATCTCCCCCTGATTTTGTATTTTTCTAATGTTTTTGTATTTTTTATATTTTCTATTGTTTTTGGATTTTTATAGTTTGAAAGAAAAAAAAAAAAAAATAACAAACAAACAAAGCAGCAAATAACCTAGAATTGTAAAATACAACCTAAATATCTAATTGTTCAGTCAAATTGATCCAAATGTTTCATACCGAGCATTGAGATAAGGTCCTCAAAGCGTGATTTTGAAAATGATTTGGTAAACAAGTCAGCACGTTGCTTACTTGTTTCGACATGAACCAAAATGATCAGATTTTTCTCATAGCAATCCCGTATGAAATGAAAACGTATTTCAATGTGTTTTGTTTTAGAATGTTGTACGGGATTGCGTATGATACTGATAGCAGCAGTGTTATCAATATTTAAAGGAGTTTTGGTCAAGAGTAAACCATAATCGCGTAGTTGTTGTTGAATCCACAAGATTTGAGAACAGCAACTAGCAGCAGCGATGTACTCAGCCTCAGCAGTAGATGTAGAAACAGTCTGTTGTTTCTTGCATTGCCAAGTCACCAATCTTCCTCCAAGAAATTGACAACCTCCTGATGTACATTTGGAATCAATGCCGCAGCCTACATAGTCTGAATCAGAATATGCTGAAAGTTCAAAGTCACCATCATTGGAATACCAAATTCCAAGATTCGGTTTTCCTTTGAGATATCGAAAAATCCGTTGTACTGCTCGCAAGTGAGTTATCTTCGGATCAGCTTGGTACCTAGAACAAACAGACACAGCAAACATGATATCTGGCCTAGATGCCGTTAGATACATCAAAGAGCCTATCATGGAGCGATATTCTTTTTGATCCGTAGGTGAATCTTCAGAGGCAGGTCCAATCTTTTCAGTGGTATCAATGGGAGTGGAAAGTGGCTTTGCCTCTAACATCTTGAATTTTTTCAAGATATCATTGACATATTTTGTTTGATGGATAAAGATTCCCTTATCCATTTGTTGGACTTGTAATCCTAGAAAGAAAGCCATTTCTCCCATTGAGCTCATCTCAAATTTGGACTTCATAATTTCCTCAAATTCTTTGCACAAGCTGTCGTTTGTTGATCCAAAGATAATGTCATCAACATATACTTGTACTAGCAGTAAATCTTCTTTTGACTTCTTTATAAAGAGAGTGCTGTCAATTCGTCCTCGTGTAAATCCATTTTCCAACAAGTGTTGTGACAAAGTCTCATACCAAGCTCTCGGGGCTTGATGTAATCCGTAAAGAGCTTTGTCTAGTCGAAACACATGATTGGGAAATTGAGGATCTTCGAAACCCGGTGGTTGTTTGACAAACACTTCTTCATGAACTTTCCCATAGAGAAAAGCACATTTGACGTCCAGTTGATAAACTTTGAAGTTCATGTATGAGGCATAAGCTAAGAATATCCGAATGGATTCTAGCCTAGCTACGGGTGCAAAAACCTCATCATAATCCAAACCTTCAACTTGAGTGAAACCTTGAACAACTAATCTTGCTTTGTTACGAACCACAATCCCTCGATCATCCTTTTTGTTGCGAAAAACCCATCGAGTACCAATTGGATATATACCTTTTGGAGGTTCCACCAATGTCCAAACTTGTAGTTTTACAAATTGCTGTAATTCTTCTTGCATGGCTTGCACCCAAGAAGATTCTTGTAAAGCAATTTGGACATTCTTTGGTTCGATTTGTGATAAGAAGCAAGATTCCATTTGAGCTATCCAACAAGAGGTGGACACTTGTTTTGGTTGAACACCAAGTTGAGTTCGTGTCTTCACTCCATCTGATACCTCTCCAATGACGTATTTCAAAGGATGTTTGAATTTCGCATTTATACCCAAAGTAGGTTGTGATTCAACTTCCATGTTTGCATCAAGATTCGTATCCTCAAAGTTACTTTCCACCGCATCATCTGAATCATCATGATTAAATAATTCAGTGGAAGTTTCTTGAAATTCCTCATTTTCAGGATCCGAATGATTTTCAGCTTCATTTTCTACCTGTGGAGTAGAATGTCCTTCTTCTTCTTGAGGAGTCGAAGTTGTAGGAACAGATTCCGGAGGAGTTACTTCTGATAAAACGCTTGGTGTAGGAGTAATAAGAATCGGCTCTGAAGGAGAGGAGATCACCGGAATCACATATTCAACATATTGATAATGAGAATTTTCTTGAGATGTTGAATCTTCTGGAAGTGGAACAAAAGATTTGAAGAATGAATCATAATCAAAGAACTTTTCAGGACCAATACCATCGGGAGATTTTGAATGCCTTAAGAATTCCACTTCATAAACCTCTTCCACCCGATTAGATGTCTTGTTATACACCCTTTTATTATGAGAGTTCACTGAATATCCTAAGAAGAAACCGTCACCAGCTTTTTCGGCAAACTTTGACAATCTCTCTTTGGTCTTCATGATTAAACACGGACATCCAAATGGTTCCAAAAAATGAATATTCGGTTTCTGATTATTCAACAGTTCATAACTCGTCTTCTTCTTATCTTTGACAACATGTACTCGATTGAGTACAAAACACGCCGTATTCACTGCTTCAGCCCAGAAAGTAATCGGTAGTTTAGAATCTGATAACATAGTTCTCGCTGTTTCTACTAATGTCCGATTCTTTCTTTCTGCCACTCCATTCTGTTGTGGAGTATAAGAAGCACTAAATTGATGTGTTATTCCATGTTGAAGACAAAACAATTCCATTAAGTGATTCTTGAATTCCGTTCCATTGTCACTCCGAATAACCTTCACTTTCAATGAGAAAATTCTTTCCAACTTAAGAATCAGAAATTTAATTTTCTCAAATGCTTCATCTTTTGTTGCAAGGAAATATACCCATGAAAATCGTGAGTAATCATCGGTAATTACCAAGCAATAGATTTTTCCTCCAATACTCCGAATGTTTACTGGACCAAACAAATCCATATGAAGTAACTCCAATGGCTTGTTGATTGAGTTCACCAATTTTGGTTTATGAGATTTTCTGATGAGCTTTCCCTTTTTACATGATATACAATGATCATGTAAAGAGAAGTTTTGTTTAGGAACACCGATCACTAAATCGTTTTTCACCAGATAATTCATTTTTCGAAAATTGATGTGACCCATTCTCCGATGCCAAAGTATAGAATCTTTCTCTGAAGCTTTTACTAACAAACATGTGTGATCCTGAGTTGTGGTACTTGATCTCATATCCAGAACATACACGTCTTTTTGTCTTGGAGCTCTCATAAGTACCCATTCTTCAGGAACTGTTGATAGGTTCTATACTGGACAACCAGGTTTGAGTATCAAACATTCTTCAGAATTGAACCATGTTGATAGGTTCTTATCACAAACTTGGGATACACTGAGAAGATTGTGTTTCAACTCTTTAACAAAGTGTACTTTTTCAAAACTCACTTCACCATTTGTCACTGTGCCTTCACCAGTGATTTTTCCACCCATATCTCCCGCAAACGATACACGTCCTCCATATTTATGTTTTACATCATTGAGCAAGGACAAATTCCCAGTCATATGTCTTGAACAGCCACTATCAACATGCCAAATGTTGTCGATAGATTGGGAAGACTGCAAGACATAAACATGAAAATTATTAGTTGCAAATGGACACCCAAGCCTTTGCGGCTTTGGGTTGTCCAGTAACGGGATCATCTATCCAGACATCAATCTCCTTCATTCTTTGCTTAAAGTTATGAGATAAAGAAGTTGAATCTTCAACAGGATTCTTTTCTTTTTGGACATTATTTTTAAAGATTTTCGTAAAAACGTTGAAAGATTTTCCTGTTGAACCGTTTTTATCCGTTTGTTCCTTATTCATCTTCTTTTGTTTCTTTTTAAGAAGAGGAATACAATCTTTTAAAATATGTCCACGAACCCCACAAAAGAAACAACATCTATGCTCATATCTTTTGAATGATTGAGAACTAGAATGAGAACTCCTTGGAGTTTTATCATTCAAAGATGTCTTACCTCCTTTTCCCTCACAATCGTTGCATTCTTTGGATGAAAAGGTAGTTTTTGTTTGCTTCACAGGCTTAGAAGATGTATATCTTTTTAATAGATTAAAAGCCTTTTTATGAGGAGTAAAGATTTTAGCTTCTTTGTTTTCAGTAAAAGAAGTTGTACCTTTATCCTTTTCACAAGCATTTGTTGAAGCAGGAACAAAAACTACTTTATCATGTAAAGTCCCCTTACCCTTTTCACATGAGGTTTTAGAAATTTCAACCTCAACAGCCTTTTCTTTCAAATCAGTAGAAATCTTCTCGGGAGATGAAGTATAACAAGATGGTGGTGGAACAATATGATAACCCAACCCTGTCTTACTTTTAGTATCAGTAATTTGAGAGTGAATAATTTCATCTAAAACCATTGATGAGGTAGACATGTTGGAAAGTTTTCGATTTAATTCCAAGATTTGAGAAACTTGATCTGCTTTTTGTTTAGATAGAGATTTGATATCAGTTAAGTATTTATCAATAACAGTTTGCTGATTTAAAATCTTCGCTTTGAGATCATGAATCTCAATTTGATAAGCCTCAATCTTTTCAGAAAACTTTTTATCATTGTTTACTAGAATCTTGTTATTTTCCCGAAACATTTGTGTTTCCAAGAGTAACTCTTGATTCTGTTTTTGTAAAAGACTGATCTTTTCCCCCAAATCAGTACATTTACCACAAATTTTCTCAGAAATATTAGAGTCGACCTCATTGATTTGAGCCATAAAAGCTTGTTGATGTGAATGCTCTTCAACATGAGAACTCCAATCATAGTAATCATCTACTGTTGATACCATTGCTTGAGAGGTAGAGGCTTTTGATTGTGTGACAGGAGGAACTGCTTGATATTGTCTGGGAGTGGATTCTTGAGCATTAGAAGACTTGGTAAATCCCGAGCTTGGATTTTTACCTTTTTCACACTCTCGTGCAAAATGACCAAAGTTTTGGCAATTGTAGCACTTTACCTTAGATTTATCAAATCCAGGTCTTCCTCCAAGTTTAGACTTACCAGTTCTTTGAAGAAACTTTTTCACTTTTCTTGTAAACATTGCAAGATTCCATTGCAAGTCCATTTCTTCAAGATCGTCTGGGTGAATCTGATCATAATCTTCTTCAATAAGTTCCACATTTGCTATTCTATTACTTATGAAGGCTTCATAAGAAGCAAGAAAGGCTGTAAGAACTTGTGCATGTTCTTCAGTTGCCTTTGAAACACTAGGACTAGCATTTGATTGTGGAACATATTGATAAGATTGAAAAGAAGAACTTCCTTCAGATGAAGAGCTTGAGTATTGTGAATAAGTTGGTGTGATAGGAGTAGAAGCACTAAACAATGCTGTGGTAGATGTTTGTACTTGAACTTTGGAGCCATACACACTCGGATTTTGCATTGTGCGGTGAGCCCTAGAGTGTTCTTTTTTCTTGATGGAAACATCATAATTTTGAAGCTTATTGAATAAGTCTTCAAGTTCCATGGCACCAAGTTGTTCCTCATCTTCCAACATTGCATCTACCTTACTATCCCAACGTTGAGGTAGAGCAGAGAGTAATTTTTCATTAATTTCTCCTCTTGAAAGCTCCATACCATGTCTTTTGAGTTCACTAGTAAGTTGGGAATACCGAACTATTAGATCCTCAAATGATTCGTTAGGTAAGATAGTGAATGCATCAAATTCCTTCTTTATGAGATCACACTTATTCTTCTTATATTTGTCATTCCCAGCAAATCGTTTCTTCATTGCTTCAAACAATTCAAAAGCAGTTGCTAATGATTTCCATCCAGACATAACTTCTTGTGGAAGTGCCATTGAAAGAATAGATTTTGCTTTTTGATCTCTAGCATATTCTTTCTTCTCCTCCGTATTAAAGAATTTGACAGGTTTGGGAGGAATAGGTTCTCTTTCCCCAAAATTTCCTTCTAAGCGTGGCTTGATATATTGCTCCGTAAGTGGGATCATGAGTTCCGGATCATATAAAGCAATAAAGGATTCAAACCTATAGAGCCAATCATCAAAATCCTTGAGCATAAACCTCGGTGGTTTGCTCGTGGTGCCTGTCTCTTGTTCGTTTTTAATCATGGCTTGAAATTGAGCAGTTGTCATAGACATGTTTTCTGCAAGGGATTAGAAATGCAAACCCAAAACACAAAAACAATTCCAAGAATCTCAAGTTCAAAGTTAATCCGAAAGTATACTCAGCAAGTATACTCCGTATATACCAAATAACTCCGTAAGTAGTATTCAGTAACTGAGTTCCGTAACTTTGAATTAAACAAGTCAAAGTTAGTTGTCCGAAAGTGTTTTGTCAGTAACTACCAACTCTTATGCTCAGTATTTAGTTTTCAGTAACTAGATTCAGCAACTAGCACAAGTTGAAAGTGTTGTCAGTAATTACTAATTCTTATGCTCAGTATCTAGTTCTCAGTAACTAGATTCAGCAACTATCATAAGTCCGTAACTAACACTTAGTATCTCAATCCGAAACTAGATTTACCAAGTAATGAGTTGGCAAAAATCAAGTTTATCTTTTCCGAAACAACAATTCAGCAACTAAGCAAAAATTAATCAGTCCGAAACAAGCACTCAGTATCTAGACTTCAGTAAGTAGAAAATTTTCCGTAACTAAAATTAGTTTCGGAACAAAAGTCAACAAACTTGTAACAAACTCGTAACAGAATTTCGCGCCAATCTAGATACGGACTGAAACGGTTATTTTTGCTAGTTTCGGACAAACAAACAACTAGATACGGACTTAGAATCCCAAATTTTCAAAGTGAAATTACTTTCTCAATACATCTTCAATTTTAACAATCAAGATATGTATGCACTCGTAATTGAAAACCGAACACTCGTGTATTATTAATTTCAAGTTTAAACGTGTTAATCAAAATCCGTACAAAATGAATTTGAAACAGAATGAGATTTCAACGATTTGAACAATGAATTTGATCAAATTGAAAGCACAGAATGATTCGGAATCACTTACAGTGATGTTTTTGACGAAATTGAGATTGAAAATGATGAAACTGATCAAAATAAACTTCTGATCAAGCACTCCGTATAATCAAACACTCCGTATATTTCTTTAATCACTTCTGAATCAATCCATAAGTAATCCGTATCAAACTAATCACCTCCGATCAATACACTCGGTCAAATTCTTCAAAAACACACTCTAAATCAATCACGAAGCTCACTAAGCAGCTCTGGTGGCTCTGATACCAATTGAAAGTCCACGATCTCAGAACTAAAACTTAGTAATCAAGTATAAGGTGCAGCGGATAACAATATACTTGAAGTAAATGATCTAGAGAAGAGAGAAATAGCTTTGGTAAACTTATTGTATTAATGTAGCTCAGATAATACAAAAACCAAAGACTTAGAGAATTCTGAACATCAAACACCTATATATATAGGCAGAATTCTCTAGTCAATATAAGTCAAACATCAAAATTCCGAATCTATCTAATTACTGACTTTTACTTACGGACTACCAGACAGTCCGTAAGTACTACATACATACTGACTATATTAGTTACGGACATACTTGACTTGTACAGTTTCAGACTTATAAAATTTATCAAAAACTTATCATATTAAGCTTTAGTCATTATGCTCCAACAGATAAACAACAAACAATTCTCACAAACTCATTTACCCTATAAGATACATCCTCTAACCTCAGTATATGATAATACAGGTAAAAACAAGTCTGGAGAATCAAGAATCATGCAAAGAAAGGAAAGAACGGAAGAGATACTACTGTTTCAGAGCGCTACAAGTCATTTCATCAATGCCCAGCCACACACATCCAATTTATATGAAATTGGTTTCATTAGAAGCATAACGGAATTACGAATTCACAGGCGAAAGAATCAGGTCAAACGGACATCGGACGAAGAAGTTATGGGCGTTTTAAGCAACGAACGGGAACCGAATACGACCCCTTGCCTACCGTATACGGCCCTTCAGGCACCGTATACGGACCCACAAGTACCGTATACGGCCCCCTAAAGGCCGTATATGACTCCCCCTGCCCCATCTAGTTGCTGTTTTGAGCTTTGCGCACTTATACGTGATGCTTCGGAGGTTGTACAGCTGATTTGGGACTTTTCCTATAAATAGTGGCCTCATTCTTCAACTTCAACACACCTCATTCTCATTCTCTCATACTTTCTCTCTCACACACTCTTTCTCTCTCTTGTTTCTCTCTCTAGCATTAGGGTTAGGTGTCAGTTAGTCTTGGTTAATATTTAACCAAGACTTAACGGAGGGTCTACTTTGTAATAAGTGTAAGGAGTCAGGGGCTGTTTTGTAATATTTCTAGAGATATTGCGGAGGCTACACTCGTGTATTCTTTTAAACGCTTATTCAATCTACGCTTTAATTACGGTCAATTATATCCTTATCTTTTATAATGATGATTGCTATTGTTGTTATGCTAGATTTAGGATCTGTTATTATGCGTAGTGAGTAGTTACCTTGTGTGTTTGTTATGATGTAGTTAGCTTATATATATGTGGGATGATGCTACTTTAATATACTATTGAAATCCTGGTGTACTGTTACTCTCCATTTATGAATTTCTAAACCTAAATACAATCGCCTTTCCTCCATATAAACGTGGTTAGAACCTTTATGACAAGGAGTCACGAACCTTGATCAAACGGTTACTACCTATCTGTGTTTTCTAAAATACAAACATGGTCTGAATTGTGTAGCTGTGGAAATACTGTTTAAACCTTTCGTATAGTACACCGTGAATCAATCAGGGATTTATTGGGAATAGTGAGGGCTGGTTTATATCATAGATGGTAAAGCTTTAATACAAACTTAGTTGAAACCTAGTCCGGAGTGACCACAAAGTATGTGACACCGGAAAAACCACAGGAAGCGGCACTGTACTTAGTATTGCGTTGGAAACATCTCTGGTGGAGTACAAATACGTGGAAGCGACGGAAATGCCGGTGGTTGAAGACTGTGTCACATCCTGGTTGACCACAAAGCTCTGGACTAGACCATGACAATTAATACAGAGTTAACAGTCACCTAAACCAAGTCTTAATCTTAAATGCCTTGCTTGAATTAATTGTTCTGTAGTGTTAAGAAGGGTCGGAACCATAGTGGGTATGTTACTCTATCTCATGCACCCAGGAATCCCAATTCCAAGAAGGGTCGGTACTCTATTATCAGAATAGGCATTGAAGAGTTGAGCATCCTCCTCCGATCAGACTCAATCTGGCTTAGTACTCAGTGACATACTGATTGGTCTCCCCAATCAGTAGGGTACTAGTGTTTACACTACAAGCAACTATCCTCAATTAGGACACAAACCTTTAAAAGACGTTCTCATAATTTAAACCTAGGCATCATCCCCACATAAAACTAACGAAGTCATAACAAACACATCCTCTTATACTGATCACATCCCTAGCTTATTTACTGTTTATTTAGCTTAGTTAAATTAGTTTAAACGGACTTAAGTACTAAAACCTCACTCAAAGTCTTTTTAAAACCCATCACTAAATTGAATAACTTGTCCTGACGTTTCTACTTCACAATACGGTTAGCTTGAAAAACGACCCTAGGTCATACTACTGCTATACAGTTGTAGTAAAACTTAGGTCCCCAGCTTTACAAATTTAAAATTACCCTCTGCCACGAGTCTTGGCTGGTCGGTGCAATGACCAGAGTGAATAACCCGATTCGACCGCTGAGGCTCGCGACAAGTTTTTGGCGCCGCTGCCGGAGAGTTAATCGTAAGACTTAGAAGCATCTAGACAAATCCTTCTATTTAGTGATACCTTTAGTATAGTTATCCCTTAGTTTATTTATTTCTTAGTTCCATCCGACAATACCTTCCGACGACACACAACGATATTCGACCAGAACATCCCGATCTGATTCTCTCATTTTCGTACCCGATCCTGAGTCGATTATCCATACTATCCGCAAAGAAAGACGTCCCCGTTTCCCACCAATGGCCGCTCGTGTTACTTTTGCCGACAACACCAAACCATCTATCGAAGGGCGAGGAGGACCGATCAGCTATCCAGTGATCGATGGAGCATCTTTCGAGGTGAAAAACCACATCGTGCAACTCATAAAAGATAACTACCAATTTCACGGTCTACCACGAGATGATCCCAACGCCCACATCGACAAATTCATTCAGGTTTCCAACTTTTATAAGCAGAATGGGGTTGAGCAGGACATAGTCCGCTTGTACTTGTTCCCCTATTCTCTCGCTTTACATGCTCTTACCTGGTTTGAGGGACTTGAGACCGGCTCAATCACCTCCTGGACAGACATGGGTAACAAGTTCCTTGCCATATACTTTCCCCCGTCCAAGCAAACCAATGCAAAGAATGACATCGCAAACTTCCACCAAGATCACGACGAGTCTATCTACTCAGCATGGGAGCGATTCAAGAGTTTACTGAGGAAATGTCTGAATCGTCAAATGGCTAAGACTAATAAGTTGTGCACATTCTACAACGGTCTTGATCCAAACCATCGCATCATACTTGACGCAGCAGCTCAAGGGAACTTCATGAAACTAACCGATGACGAGGCATGGAGCTTGATCGAGGATATGACGATGCACCACCACGATTGGAAGGCCGATGAGCAATCCTCATCTCTACCCCTCTCCGCTAAGAATAACCGCCAAGCTGAGGCCATCAAATCTCTGAGCGATCAAATTGAGACTCTGACGAAGCAGATAGGAGAGCTAAAAAGAAAGCCTCAGCAGATTCACCAAGTTCAGGCTTGCCAGAACTGTGCCAACCACCCATCCGAGGAATACGAGGTTGAGTAGGAGGATAGTACTGACGGTTCAGTCTATTATGCCCAGTTTCCCACTAGAACTCAAAACCCTCCTGGCTTCGCTAGAACTTCACCGTCGAGAAATCAAGGACCTCCATATCCCCCGCGGAACAACCAACCACCATTCCAACAAAGGTTTAAGCCACGATATTCGACATATCCACAACAACCCCAACTTCCATATAACCAACCACTTACATTAACTTCCACTGAGGATACCGCGTCTGCTGAACCTACCAAGACAGTCATTCCAGTCACGAGTATTGATGACAATCTTAACAAATTCATCCAAGGCCAAACTGCTTTCAATCAGAAGATCACGGCTCGACAAGACTAAACCGATCTATTCCTTAAAAACCAACTCCCGTTTCTAAAAAGCCTTAAAAATCAGATTGGTCAGTTAGCCCATCATCTCGATACTCAACCCCAAGGGACTTTACCGAGTAATACTATCCAGATTCCCCACGTCGAGGAAGCAAAGACCTTGAATTCTGATAAACCACCAACTCTTCCTACCACTTCTATCCAAAGGGAATATTCTCCTATCCCCACACCGTCTCGTGAGGTTGAGATCCCATTTCCCAATCGCTTACACAAGAAATACAACGCCAAGTCATTCAAGCTTGATGGAAAATTCTTAGACACCATGTCTAGAATCCCTTCCGGATCCAAGTACATCAGACGAATGCTTGCAACTAAAGAAAAGATTCCCGCCGCACCTAAAGTCTCCCTGAACGCCGAATGTTCAGCTGTCATCCATAATGCCTTACCGGAAAAACTAGGAGATACGAGCAGATTTACCTTGCCTTGTTCCATCTATCACTCAGGCATAATACGTTCCTTGGCCGATCTTGGAGCTAGTATCAACCTAATGCCATTCTCGCTCTATTAAAGACTCGAATTAGGACCACTTCAGCCTACCAAGATGAGTATCCAGCTTGCCGATCATCTGTTCGATACCCAAGAGGCATAGCTGAGAACGTCATGGTTAAAGTGGATAGGTTCTATTTCCCCACCGAATTCGTAGTGATGGATATACAAGAAGACATCAACATCCCCATTATCCTAGGAAGACCATTCATGAACACTGCACGCGCTATTATTGATGTATACTCTCAGGTTATCAGTCTTCGAGCACATGGACAAACCGTTGCATTCAAGATCAACCAAGAAGAATGTTCGCTGACTGAGCACGCTGAGCTATACGCAATATCAAGAGGCAGAGTTATTTCAGACGACGACAGTTCTGAGACAGACCCAGAGCCATACAGACCAGACGACCACACTTGTCTCGTCTCAGCAACTGAAGAATCGGAATCAGACGACGAAAAGATGGAGGAATCAGAGAAAGAAGAAGTAGAAGAGATGGAAGAATCAGAAGAGGATGATGAAGAAACACCAACAGAAACTGAGGAAGAAACAGATGAGATGGAAGAATCTGAAGAAGAGCAGACAGAACAAGAAGAATCTGAACCTGAGGAAGATGAAGAATATCAGTCCACACCACCTCACCAGAACCTTCCTGGTTCCCGCTTTCCGACAGTAGAGATTATGCAGATTGAGAACTTGAATGTCATCCCTCTGTCTAATAGCGATTCAGATACATATCCACTGACTGACTATTCTCATGATGCAGAATTTGGACTTACCTTAGAAAAATTAGTTGCATCAGCCATCGACCCAACTAAACCTCTTGTGTCTCCATGTCTCGAAGCCTTGCTGAACATCGAGAAAACCATCACTTTATCCAAACAGAATCCTGATCTTAGAGAGAAACTCCTTGAGAAAATCACGGCCTACAGAGCATCCAGATTTCGTGACCATCGAGAAAATCATACTTTCGAGAAAGGAAATTCCTCTGGATCCAGCCATGATTCCCAAGAAGAAAGAGACATTGAGATGGATTCTTCTCAGCCGATATCTCAGATCACCGACGATACACATTCACCTTCGGACACCGTTGAGTTCCCTGATTCTCAGGCTAGGGACACTCCGACAACTGAGAGTGATGACGATGTTGTATTCCTTGATGTTTCGATCGATACCCGCTCCATTCATCTTCACCCAACTCCTGTTATTCCTAATCCTTTCCCTGAAGATACCAGTGTGTGAAGTATCTCCAATCCTGAAGAGATGATCAGTGCCATCGAAGAGCACGAGGAAGATTACCGCACACTGGTACACTTATCCAAGATTCCACCATTGAGTACGCACCTCAACAACAGAACTTGATCGAAGAAATTGAAGCTGAATATGATATCATTCGCGCCAACAATTCCCGAAATCCTCAACATCTGCAGAACCGCATACACGCCTTCGCCGAGAGCCTCGCAGCTCATCTGTTGAAAGAACCTCTGAACAACGAGGGACCTTCTGAAAATGAGTTGATGTTCTTTGAAAACAGACAAGTCATTTACGGCAGGATATATGAGGCACTGATCAAGTCCGTATTTCCATATTCGCACCAGCATATGGTTTTCCTACAATCTTACAGGCACAATATGGATTATGCTACTGGGAACCCTGACGACGAGGTAGACGTCCAAATGATGAGTGATCTGCAAAGACTGTTGAACTCCATGGCCGATAACAATCATATCAATGACTCCTCACCACACAGTTTTTACATCGAGTGTACCATTGAGTACCACGCACAAAAGATCGTCGAGAAGCTTGAACTTTCAAGTACTGACGAGAGCACGCGAGACATTCCTACATCTGTCCCCGAAGGACCACTAATCAACACTGCGAGCTTCGTCATGGAAAGGCTTAGCGATATCTTTGGTACGATCTCCAGGGAAAAACCTAGACAGCTATTCCACAATGGGATGAGAGAAGTCTATAATAGGATGATTAACATCTTCCTAAAACTAGACCTCATATACTCTAACCATCAGAAGCAGCTTGTTCAGGGCATCCTCGAGTCCATTGAAGAACTAGGAAGCCGCACCAGCACCAGCACACACGTAGACATTCATCTGCGCTTCTACGGATTCATGGATTCTCTTAGGATAGAGCGACCGGAGCATGAGAAGATTGAGTACAACGAAACTTACCTTGTAAATTCCGAAGGACCAATCTCTAAGGCAGTCTACAATATCACCTGGGAACTCTTGTACTTATAAAGGACAACCGAGGAACATTTCAGCAGCTTCCCTCTTCATGCATCAAGGATTCCAAACATTACGCGGGTCATCACTCGCCACTTCTTGAGGTTTTACCTTCAGAACTCCAGGGCACCACTACCCAGCATCTCCAGCCCTGGAGGACCCTCTTCTGGCTGATCCAAGAGGTAAAAGTCAAGCTCTCGACTATATAAGCAGCGCTTCTCGGGAGACAACCCATGCAATAAGACGTGTGGAGAGAACAATATCTAATAAGTGAAGAAAATATCTGACTATCCTTCACACTTGGGCGTCTCAAAAATCCTTCAAAATATAACTCATTTTGCAAAATAAATTACCAATCTCATAAAATAGGAAATTAACTTTTAAATAATCCATGTGTTTCGAGTATTTGAGGTACTTGCATACTACTTTTAAGCATTATGCTCAAACTCGTTTTTAAAAATACATGAATTATAAACTGTTTTGTAGTAGCAAACATCTTTTCAAAATTTTGAGGTAGTAATTTCTCTTCATTTGCAAAATTAATGAGTTACGCCCAATGTGTTCACACCTACAAGATTTACTCACAATGAATGAAGTGTTGAAAGAAGCCAAATAGCAAGGAGTTAGAAGCAGAGCAGATATTCAAGAATACAGAATAGAGATTCTACATATTTCCTTCGGCAATGCAAATTCTCAGCTTCTTAGCATCTCGCTATCTGGGGAGTATCTTTTTACTTTTCTCTCTTTAATTATGATCTTGTAGTTTAAATGTTTTGTTAGCTTGTTATCAATAACTTATCCTAAGCTTATCACTAAGTGTGGGATTCCACCCCAAAACAAACACTTGAGCAACATTTTCTTACATGTTTAAACTCTAAGTGTGGGATTTTTACTCCTGGTAAAAATCTCAACTCAAGAGAATATTAGGGACAATGTTCCTCTAAGTGTGGGATAGCAGGTATAGAATACCTTGGTAGTTTTTATAATCTTTAAATGTCCGAAATAACAAACTCAGAAAATGGCCCTCAAGTTTTTCAAATTTTTTCAAAAATTAAATGAAGTATGAGTTAAATCTTTCGATCTACTCTACTGTTTTAGAGTCAAAATATCTTTTTGGAGGAGCCATTTTCAAATATGAGTAAAATATTTCGGAATCTAGGAAAAATATGGTAGAAATTCGTTAAGCAAGAAATGGTAATCGAAGAGGAGCATGGCTAGGCACATACAACCCTATTTTGCAGTGAGGTATCTTGAGCCTAAAAGCATTTATCTTTAATGCTTCACTTTCATTTCTTGTGTGTGTGCCGATGCTTGCATCTCTGAATTAGAACTTGCTCTTGACATACGTTTCGAGACCACATTGGTGTGTACCGTACGCGGTATAGGTGCAATTAGATGACCTTGACATTCCTTAGGATATAACCCCTTTTTTAGCCTACTTTTCAAGCCCAAAACCCTTTCCGATGCTCATTTTTAGTATCGAAGATCCGCTTAGAAAACCCATTTGAGCCTAAACCTTTCATTTTTTTTTATAAAACCCTCATTACCTAACCCTACTTCCCAAAAATTCCCAAAACTTATCATAGAATTTCTGAGGCTGTGTATAACATCTTTTAGAGCATCCGCTTATCCTACCATCTTCGTGATCTCATAAAAGGCAAAAAGTCTAAAGGGTACGTAAAATTGGTACCCTGAAGATACAAGGTGCGAAAAATTAGCCCAAAGAAAAGACTCAAAATGTTCAAAGATAGAGGAATTCTGAAAGAAAGCAAAAGAAAATATCCTCAGAAATTCTCTGGCAAAGAAAATCTGAAGAAAAAAAAAAGAAGAAGAAAAAGCAAGAAAAGAAAAGAAAATAGTTCCAAGAATAAAGCTAAGTGCTTCAGAGTATCAACATCTCACGAGAAACCCGATAGAAGAAAATTAGCTATCTCTGAATAAAGTTATTCGCATCTCGGTAGTTTTAAGATAAGCACAACCCCTGCACCAACCTTATACAAAACCCAAACCTTCCACTATCCATGTCCCCCTTAAACCTCACGAAAACACTACAACCCTCATGAATGTCTTGGGATCAAGCCTATGACGATGAGTGCTGCATGACTGGCTAAGTGGTGGAGATCCGATTCTCGATCAAGCCTATGACGATGAGTGCTGCATGACTGGCTATTGGAGCGATTTCAATTGAAATAGATTGATAGGAAACCCAATACACTTTGAGTGAATTGAGTGACCACCTTTAGTGAGATCGCCTAGTCATGTATACTCCAAGATCACGAGGTTTGGATGTATGCCCAAGAGAATCATTTATTGTTTAAGGGAGGATTATCTTATCTTTTCCATGTTTCCGAACTATCGTGCTTGCATATGAAAATAGTAACTTTAGAAAAATGTTTTGTCTCGCTCTAAAAATCATTTTCAAAGTGTTTTCACAGCTGAGTGTTGCTTGAGGACAAGCAACGTCTAAGTGTGGGATACTTGATGTGACGCAAAAAGTCATGTTTTTAAGTGCTATATTCCCCACTTTTTGGGCACATCTTTAGTAAAAACATCTCAAACAACCTTTATTCACTTAAATCCACTAAAGAGGTCCAAATATAGGCATTGCTGCAAAAGACACTAAAAACAGTCAAATAACGAGCAAAACAGAGCAGATAAACAACAAACGATTCTCACAAACTCATTTACCCTATAAGATACATCCTCTAACCTCAGTATATGATAATACAGGTAAAAACAAGTCTGGAGAATCAAGAATCATGCAAAGAAAGGAAAGAACGGAAGAGATACTACTGTTTCAGAGCACTACAAGTCATTTCGTCAACGCCCAACCACACACATCCAATTTATATGAAATTGGTTTCATTAGAAGCATAACGGAATTATGAATCCACAAGCGAAAGAATCAGGTCAAACGTACATCGAACGAAGAAGTTACGGGCGTTTTAAGCAATGAACGGGAACCGAATACGACCCCTTGCCTACCGTATACGGCCCTTCAGGCACCGTATACGGACCCACAAGTACTGTATACGGCCCCCTAAAGGCCGTATACGACCCCCCCGCCCCATCTAGTTGTTGTTTTGAGCTTTGCGCGCTTATACGTGATGCTTCAGAGGTTGTACAGCTGATTTGGGACTTTGCCTATAAATAGTGGCCTCATTCTTTAACTTCAACACACCTCATTCTCATTCTCTCATACTTTCTCTCTCACACACTCTTTCTCTCTCTTGTTTCTCTCTCTAGCATTAGGGTTAGGTGTCAGTTAGTCTTGGTTAATATTTAACCAAGACTTAACGGAGGGTCTACTTTGTAATAAGTGTAAGGAGTCAGGGGCTGTTTTGTAATATTTCTAGAGATATTGCGGAGGCTACACTCGTGTATTCTTTTAAACGCTTATTCAATCTACGCTTTAGTTACGGTCAATTCTATCCTTATCTTTTATAATGATGATTGCTATTGTTGTTATGCTAGATTTAGGATCTGTTATTATGCGTAGTGAGTAGTTACCTTGTGTGTTTGTTATGATGTAGTTAGCTTATATATATGTGGGATGATGCTACTTTAATATACTATTGAAATCCTGGTGTACTGTTACTCTGCATTTATGAATTTCTAAACCTAAATACAATCGCCTTTCCTCCATATAAACGTGGTTAGAACCTTTATGACAAGGAGTCACGAACCTTGATCAAACGGTTACTACCTATCTGTGTTTTCTAAAATACAAACATGGTCTGAATTGTGTAGCTGTGGAAATACTGTTTAAACCTTTCGTATAGTACACCGTGAATCAATCAGGGATTTATTGGGAATAGTGAGGGTTGGTTTATATCATAGATGGTAAAGCTTTAATACAAACTTAGTTGAAACCTAGTCCGGAGTGACCACAAAGTATGTGACACCGGAAAAACCACAGGAAGCGGCACTGTACTTAGTATTGCATTGGAAACATCTCTGGTGGAGTACAAATACGTGGAAGCGAAGGAAATGCCGGTGGTTGAAGACTGTGTCACATCCTGGTTGACCACAAAGCTCTGGACTAGACCATGACAATTAATACAGAGTTAACAGTCACCTAAACCAAGTCTTAATCTTAAATGCCTTGCTTGAATTAATTGTTCTGTAGTGTTAAGAAGGGTCGGAACCATAGTGGGTATATTACTCTATCTCATGCACCCAGGAATCCCAATTCCAAGAAGGGTCGGTACTCTATTATCAGAATAGGCATTGAAGAGTTGAGCATCCTCCTCCGATCAGACTCAATCTGGCTTAGTACTCAGTGACATACTGATTGGTCTCCCCAATCAGTAGGGTACTAGTGTTTACACTACAAGCAACTATCCTCAATTAGGACACAAACCTTTAAAAGACGTTTTCATAATTTAAACCTAGGCATCATCCCCACATAAAACTAACGAAGTCATAACAAACACATCCTCTTATACTGATCACATCCCTAGCTTATTTACTGTTTATTTAGCTTAGTTAAATTAGTTTAAACGGACTTAAGTACTAAAACCTCACTCAAAGTCTTTTTAAAACCCATCACTAAATTGAATAACTTGTCCTGACGTTTCTACTTCACAATACGGTTAGCTTGAAGAATGACTCTAGGTCATACTACTGCTATACAGTTGTAGTAAAACTTAGGTCCCCAGCTTTACAAATTTAAAATTACCCTGTGTCGCGAGTCTTGGCTGGCCGGTGCAACGACCGGAGTGAATAACCCAATCCGACCGCTGGGGCTCGCGACAGGGTGCCACGAGATTTTTTATGTCTGAAAAGTTTCGTTATGATTCCACGATTCCCCTTATTGCTTTAGACACTCCACTAGATATTGAAGTTGCTGACGATCAAATTATTTATGTGATTAATGTGTATCATGGGTTTCAATTAGAAACTAATAGTGAAATCTTTGTTATAAACCTTATTCCAATGCAAATGGGCAAGTTTGATATTGTGGTGGGTATGGATTGGTTAGAAAAATATATTGCCATTATTCAATGTGAGGATAAAATTATATGGGTCAACTCACCTAGTGGGGGAGTGATAGATATTTATGGTAAAAAAAGATAATCTATTTGTCAATTTGTACATTTGCACGTGCTAAACGTCATTTATTAGATGGTTGCCAAGCCTTTTTGATGCATGTGATAGATACTTAGAAAGCGGTTCCTAAAATTGAGGAAATTTCTGTTGTGAAAGACTTTCCTGATGTGTTTCACGATGAGTTACTGGGTATTCCACCCGAGAGACAAGTCGAATTTCGTATTGATTTAGTACCTGGAGCTACACCTATTGCTAAGACACCTTATAGGCTAGCCCCCTCTGAAATGCAAGAACTTATGAAACAATTTCAAGAATGACGTCCAAGTAGTTCACCTTGGGGAGCTCCGATACTTTTTGTTAAGAAGAAAAATGGAACTATCCGCAAGTGTATCGACTATAGGGAATTGAACAAGGTTACCATCAAGAATAGGTACCCCTTACCTAGGATTGATGACTTATTTGTTCAACTTTAGGGCGCCAGTTTCTTTTCAAAGATTGATTTGCGTTCTGATTATCACCAGTTGAAAGTTGGTGAAGAAGACGTTTCTAAAACTGCTTTCAGAACCAGGTATAGCCATTATGAATTCGTGGTTATGCCTTTTGGTTTGACAAATGCACCAGCTGCTTTCATGGATCTCATGAATCGAGTATGCCGACCTATGTTTGATAGATTTGTGATTGTGTTTATAGATGATTTTCTTATTTATTCTAAATCTGCTGGTGATCATGAAATTCATTTGAGGCAAGTAGTATAAACGTTAAGAAATGAAAAACTTCATGCTAAACCTTCCAATTGTGAGTTCTGGCTTCGTAAAGTTCAATTATTGGGTCACGTTGTAACTAATAAAGGAATTAAAGTTGATCCTGCTAAAGTTGAAGCTGTAATGAAATGGGAACCTCCAACAAATCTCATTGAAGTTAGAAGTTTTCTGGGATTAGCCGGCTATTACAGACGATTTATCCAGGACTTCTCAAATATTGCTACACCACTCACAAAGTTCACTCATAAGAATGTGAAGTTTGAATGGAATGATCAATCTGAACAAACATTCCAAATTCTTAAACAAAAGCTTAGCCAAGCACATATCTTGGTACTTCCTGATGGTACTGAAGACATGGTGGTTTATTGTGATGCCTCACACAATGGTCTAGTATATGTCTTGATGCAACGTGGAAATGTAATTACTTATGCTTCTAGACAGGTGAAAGAACATAAAAAAGGGTATCCGCCTTATGATTTGGAATTGGCGGTGATTGTTTTTGCCTTGAAAATCTGGAGGCATATCTTTATGGTGTAAACTGTACGATCTATACTGATCATAAAAGTCTCAAGTATTTTTTCGATCAGCGTGACCTTATGTCGCGGCTGCACTGGTACGATCATTTTTGCAACAGGCAGCAGCACGACGGGGGTGAGTTTTAAATTTTATATTTTGCTGGGGACCTAAGTTCTACTAAAGCTGTATAGCAATAGTATGACCTAGGGTCGTTCTAAAGAGTCGATCATATTGTGAAATAACTTGTTGAGACGAATAGTTCAGTTTAGCGATGGGTTTTTGAAATACTTTTGAGTGGGACTTTTATACTTAGGTCCTAATTAAATTTAAACTAAATAAAGCATGAAATAAAAATGTAGGTTTAAATCAGTTAAGAGGAGAGTGCTTGCTATGACTTCGTTAGCTTATACGTGGGGTGATGCTGTATTTGGGTTTTAGTATTTGAAAATGTCTTTTAAAGGTTTGTGTCTTGCTTTCACGTAGATAACTTGTAGTGTAAACACTAGCACCCTACTGATCAGGTTATCCAATCAGTATGTCACTGAGTACTAGGCTATCGAGAGTCTGGTCAGATCGGACTACTTGAAACCCTTCACACCGTCTCTTAATTAGACTAAGTGACCCTCTAGATGGGGTGCAGGAATAGGATGACATTCCGCAATTTATCCACTGACCTTTCTTTAACACATACAAGATCTCTAAGTTGGGCAAGACATTTAATATTTAAGACATGTGATGACTGCTAACTATTAGATTAATGGTTGTGATTGAGTTCAGAGATGTTCGGCTGTGATACAGTCTTCAACCAACCGGGTTTTCCACAGCTTCCACGTATTTGTACTCCACCTGAGGTGTTTCTAATGCTATACAGTGTATTCACCCGTATTACGGTCTTTCCCGGATCACAGACTATGTCAGGATGTAATACATTGTACATCCTATGACTTTTCCATGGCTTCCACGTGTTTGTACTCCACCAGAGGTGTTTCCAACGCTATACCGGATACTCAATCATTTTACGGCGTTTCCTGTATTACAAACTTGACGGCCTTCTGATCTCAATATACCAAAGCTTGTATTACATTAAAACCATCTATGATAGCTAACCAACACGTTTACTTTAATAATTTAATCCAAATAAATCCCTGATTAATTCATGGTGTACTATACGATAGGTTATGCAGTATTTCCACAGCTTTAGAACCAGAGCATGTTTACTTTAAGAAAACACAGATAGGTAGTGACCGTTCAATCAGACCATGGAAAAATCTGGTCAAACATACAAAATCTCCGTTAACGCGAATTTTGGAAAAGTGTTAAAAAAGGGAAATGTTCGGTTTTTTTATTTTGGACGCGCTCATAAAATCTAGTAGTCTAATGTTAAATGAGTCAAAAGTTAATTGCGTTTAAAATTCGTTAAAAATCTGGGTCTTTGGTCAGAGTCTGAACTCCAGGTGTGTATACGCGATCCCGTGGTGCTTCCATGATCGCGTATCTCAAGCTAAAATGTCATCAGTAGTCAACTAAGAAGAAGTACGTGATCACGTGAAAAGAAACACATGATCACGTGGAAAACTTTTGGGGATCACATATAATGAAAACCACACGATCGTGTAAGAATGGAGGATTGGGCATTTTAGTTTAAATCCATCACAGAACCTAAACAAAATAACAATACGCGATCGCATATGCTGTTGCTGGATCGCGTATTATCAAATTCCACAATCTCGTCATGTTTACTACTTTAATACACGATTGCGTAAATTAAGGGGATCGCATAATTCACTTCATTTTGGTCACAGAAGATATGTTGAGGGTCCATGATAAACTAATACGCGATCGCGTATATCTATGCAGGATCGCGTATGTCGTAAAAGTTGAGTTGGATTGTTTATAAGTCTAATTTTTATATACGTAATAATAGGTATTACAAACAATAATATAATGTGATGGTACTATGTAAAAAAAGTAAATGGTTCTAAATTTCGGGGATTTTCAAGATAACACTTATTTGAATGTAGTTTAATTATAGATTTTTAAATAAATTTAAGAAAATTTAGCGTAATCAAAGTAATATATTAATAAATTTATATTTTTTCTATAGTGTAATTTCATGTTCTCCCAGCTCTAATGTGATGCTACTATATTTTTTCTATAGCCGATCGGCGATTTCGTTTGTTTAGAATGATAGGGAACCCGATACACTTTAAGTGAATTGAGTGACCACCTGGTGAGATCGCCCAGTCATGTATATTCCAAGATCGCGAGAATTAAAAGGATGCCTAAGATAATCATTTTATAATTTCCTCAGACACGTCATGGGAACATCTCTCTTTTCTGTGCCGGAACAATACTTGTTTCAAATCCGTGCCCTTTTTCTTTTCTTAAAGACTCACCCATAAAATGATTTTTCTCAAAAATTAGAGTTTTTAGCAAATGAAGGTTTGGAGTTTGCTTGAGGACAAGCAAAAGTCTAAGTGTGGGATACTTGATTTGACACAAAAAGTCACGTTTTTGTACACCTTTTCAAGCCCATTTTGGTTCAAATCGTTTAATAAACATCAAATAATTAATATTTTATGCTAAAAATGTAAAATGAACCAAAACTTAGACTTCCTTTTGAAAAATCACTTAAAATGCTAAAACGATCCACTTGCGATTCAGACATATAATTAAGCTAAACTGGTCTAATTTGTGTCATATTGATCTTCAGGAAAATACAAAACCATGGGTGCAAGAATCGTTCGAATCTGACAATAAACGAAGAAGTTAGAGCCAACCGAAGATCACAAGAACTATGACCAGTGTACAAGACTTACGATCCATCACACAAGACCACGAACCAGGGCACACCACCCCCACAGGGGCCGTATACCACCCTATAGGGGCCGTATACGCCCCTGTAGAGGCCGTATACCCCCTATTGGGGCCGTATACCCACTCTAAGGGGTGGTATACCCCTTCTTTGGTGCTGGATACGCCCTATTTGCTACCGAATACGCCCTATTTGGTGTCGAATACGCCCCTTTAGGTGTCGAATTTCATAGCTCGAGGGTGTATTTCAATGTAAATAACGGGTGAGGGTGCTGTATGTAAATTTAGTTCTTGAAACCTATAAATAGAGGCTTAACCTCCTCATTTCCATATCCCTCACCATCCATCAAAATCTCTCATTCCACACACACTTTCTCTCTCTATAATAATATTAGTAGTTAGTTAGCTAGTAGGAGTAGAGTAGCAAGCTTACGAGCTTTGTACGGAGTCGCTCCGAGACTACGGTTGCGTAGATTTGTTGTAACGCCTAACAGGTTCTATTATATTATCCTTTCTTGTTATTTTTAAATATGTTATACTATTTTCATGATTATTTAAGAATGCATGTTATGATAATTACTATGTTAGGCTAGACAAATCAGTGTTTGCTATGATAAATGTTATGCTAGGGTAGCTTTAAACAATGTTGTTACTCTGCTTGTATGAAATTAGGATATGTTTGAATTTATGAATTAATTCTCTAATGTTTTATTTATCCAACTCATGCTGTGGTTTAAAACCTATTGATATAATCCGGCCAATTGTAGAAATAGGTCTCTCAACTATTCTGTGTCTGAATGATTCGATGAACTCGGCATGGCCCCTGTTCTCCTGATTGAAATAAATCAGAGGAGACACGGAGCATAGGATTAGAGATAAACTAGAATTAATCCCATATATCGGATGCTTTTGAGAGAACTTGGGAGCATCCGTGACTTAAACATTTATCCAGAAACTCTGCCTGAAATAAACTGATATTTATCCATGTTACACTACTGCATGTTCTTATTTGATTGTTGCTCTAGGGTTTACATGATAGTATCTGTTTATCCACTGCGGTTATTGGGTTTATGATTAGGTTTCCAAACATAGAATAATTACATACAACAGTTTAACATGCTAGAATAATTACAATGATCTGTATGAAATAATGTCGAACAATTTAACCGATCGTTAGACAGACTTTCCCAACTTATTCTGCGGGGTCACTCCTGTTCACTTTATTGTTTATTCAACAATTCGTGCCACGATACGGACATCTCAGACGACCGAGACTGGGGAATAGGATTCGAGGTTAGTTGTCGGTTAAATTGGTACTACATTTGGGAGAACTTCTGGTGTAGCTTACACTCCATATATGTTATCCATGTGACGTGTATTTATTTAATTGTGGACAACTCTACGTTAGATAAGTAATAGGATAGGAGTTATGACCCATTAGGACATATACAATAATGATACGGGATCTCTGGGCGAGGCATCGGAAATACCGTAAAATGGCTCAGTACTTGGTATAGCGCTGGAACCACCTCTGGTGAAGTACAAATGCGTGGAAGCCATGAAAAGGCCGTAGGTACAGTACTATGTTGAACATCGTTCAGAGACCCCAAATCAGCATTGCTAGGATTCATTATAATTAGAGCCCCAATCCTCATAACTACCCCTAAATAGTATATACTGACATCATAGCAAACACTCACGTAATCTATAGATCTCTCAGCGACTACACTCCTCATTTACCTTTCTGTTTTTAGTTTAAAGTAGAATAGAAAACAAAACCCCTCAAAAAGTTTTTAATCTCAGCTAAAGTACCAAAGATAATTAATCCTCTTAAGATCTCATGCCCGTTGTGGTTTAAGAATGACACTTGAGTCATACCTACCGCTTATACAAGTAGTGGTGTAACTTAGGGTTCCCAGCAAAATATAAATTTTTAAAACCCTCTGACCTGTAATCCGACTGGACAGTCAGCAACGACAAGGAAGCAATTCCTTGACCGACCGTTGGGAGGCGATCACCCAACTTGCAGTAATTTCATTTCTAAGGTTGTAATAACTCAATTAATACTATATATATCATCATATAACAACAAGTAATCACCAAACTAACAAATTTTCATGTTTCAATCAAACTAACTCCATAACCCATTTGATTGAGCTCAAAACCATTGCTCACTAACAAAATTTGGGATTTCAATCAGTTCTTTACATCTAACGATCTAAATTAACATCAATTGATTACACAATCATTAACCACATCATCAATTTCACCATATTTCAATTTCAATACAAAAACCTAATTCATGAATAACTCAAATAAATAACTTACTTACTCTTGAAGAAGAAGAAGTACAAGATGGTAAAGATGATGATAATGAACAATACACTGATCTTGATCTTAATCCAATTGATTTGCACCTTTCAAATTATTAATTTGGTTTGAAGTTTCTTGAAGAACTTAGAAGCTAACAAGTGAATTGAAAGAATTGGGGAAAAATATAAATCGATCCATCTCTCACTTAAACCGACCCAATTCCATTTAATTTTATACCCGTTCTAAATCTATTATCTGGAACCTAAATCATTCGCGAAGCCAACTATTTATTTTACCGTCAACTACAACTATTTAAAATAAATAATAATTTACTAATCACAATAAATCCTAAAGCTTATTTACCTACTCTTTTGAGACCAAACATATACAATAATTTAAATTGCATTGTTAAATTTAAGAAAATACCTGTTACCACTTGGCCCAATTTAAAGATGTTACAATATGTAAGAGCTAAATTGACATATTAACCTGGCATACATCAATTCGATCATCTTCCTCTTTTTCGTAACATCTTTGGTAATGCATCACTTCACCAATAGAGATGACAGATCTAATAACGTCTACAAGTAAAAAATAAGTTTTATTCTACATTTAAATATTTTTTATAATGGTTTAATTTTAGTGTGTGTGTGTGTGTATATAGTATTACACGGAAAAGGGTTCAAGTCCTCTTGAAGGCATTATTGAGAAAGCTCATTGAATGAAATATACATAGAAAATAATTATTTATCAATAGTCTCATGCTCAACATATAACATAGATACAAAATTTTTGTCCGATAAAAAATACCCCATTGTTTCTTCGGCTCTACCCCAAGGTGGTTGGCGACAAATATGTAGAACTCAAAATTTGATACTTTGGTTTAGGTTTTATGTGTTTAGGTTCATAATGTTGTTGATACCCATTTAATAGTTGTAAAGAGACATTTAGGTTCTGATCTTAACTTGTGAATGGTAAACTTGTTTGAGAGAAAATGTGAAAGGAAGAATGATGGGTGTGTTGTATTTATAACATGTGAGAAGCCTTTTGAAGCAAATTTGTTTTTGAAATAGATATTAGTAGTTAGTTAGTAACTTTTGTAAATTGGAACGTACATATATTATGTTATAAAAAGTAAAATTATTTCTAAATAAAAGGGTATCATTCCTAAATAGTAAGATATGTTATGTTAGTTAGTAAATGACTAAAATCTTAAAAGTATTTAGGTGGAAGCTATTTTGCCAATGCAAGTTCCATGATAACTGTATATTTATTAAAGTTATATCATTTTTAATTAGGAAGATATGTCATTTCATAAAAAAGTTAAAAATCATTTCTAAAATATAATAAAAGACTATTTAGTTAAGTAGACTCTACATTTTTTTATTACCTTATATACATAAGGGTGTTGATTCGTACACCACCAATTTTTAACCATACATCATTTTTCTGCTTTACAGTGTTGTACAGTATAATATCTTAAAGCATGTTTAGTGGTGTATGAATAAAAAATGATGGTATACAAATCACCTCCCTATACATAAAGTGTTTACGTGTTATTTACCAAAAATAGAAATTAGTATTATATCGACAGGTCATCAAAATCCTATATGATAATCAATGAACGATGCCAGAAAAAAAAGACTTATCTATTAGTATATGTTGAAATAAGAAAATCTTCTTTTGAACACAAATCTGAGTTATATGAATTATATGCTGGGGCATAATATTTAAATTCAATAATTTTTCAAAAACTTGTATATACGTATTGTACTATAAACTACAGAGTACTTTATACAATAGATTAAAATTAAATATAATAATGACCAAGAAAATCATATCATTTATCATTAATACAAATATACGTGCGTGAGCTAATGTAATTCGAATTTTACCGTATCTTACTAATGTCGGACGGTGTTCCTCCGCAACGGAATGACATTCTGGACGAAATTTTTGGTCACCGTCCCGGTCAAGACACCGCTTTCCTTTTTCTTTTTATTTTTTTGTTAGTTATTTTAATAAAAAGGGTGAGCTATGAAGAATATGAAGTGCATGTGTAGGCGGAAAAAAAAAGAAGAATAAGAAAATAAGGTGGAAATGGTGTTAAAAAAGCTTTCCATTAGACTTGAATATCATCACGCTTTTGCACACAAAAACTTTTCCTTCAATGAAGAAAAGTTTTTCTAAAGCTTTTTTCATGAAAATGATTTTTGAAAAAGTCTTCATTGGAGATGATCTTAGTTTGTGAAATACATACTACAGAAAAACTCATAACGTAAGAACTTACTTTTTATAATTACACGAATTATGTATACGATGTAATTCTATTTCGTAAAAGTTAAAAAAGATATGAAATGAAGTTCAAAAGTCCTTAAACGAAAGTAGTATAATAGATTAATTGTGTATATTAATTAATAATTGTAATAAATTACAAAGAATTAAGATTATGATTAAGATTATATATATTTATTACCTTACTTATTTAAAGTTAAAATCCTCCTTATGCAAATCTCCTAATAATGATATATTAATATATAAATATATTTCAATACAAAATATGTATTTATAACATCATCTCATCTTAAATTTTAATTTAGTTAGTTAATTGAGATTTTGATGACGTTATCATTCGATTCCTATATATAATTTATTTATATATTTAATATATATATATATATATATATATATATATATATATATATAACGTCTAAAATGTTGTATATCTATATCTATGATTATTAATACTTTTATTACAGTTGTAGCTATACGATCATTCGTAAAGCGGGCGTTTTGAAGCCACCAAACAGCGAGAACGCCCCTAATGGGTGTTGTGTGTGGGCATTGTCGAGGGGCGTGGTGCAGAGGAAGATGGGGACGAAACACCCAATTTTGTGGGGCTCACTCCTTATTTCATTTTATTTTCTTTTTTCTTCGTGTGTTTTATTCCGAAAAAAATGTCTTTTTTTAAATTGCAACGGTTACCCGATGTAAAAAAAAAAAATATTTTTTTTAAAAAAGAGTCGTTGCTCCAACGGTTTAAAATTATTTTATTTTTTTATTATTATCTATACTGTATCTATATATATACACACATACCTTAACATTTTCATATCCACCAAAACATCTAACACTTTCATATTCATTAAAACATCAAACACTTTCATTTTACCATTCCAATTTTACATACACTTAAAAATGAATTCGATAAATTTTATTCTTGAATCTTCTTTGAAAGATGAACTTCTTGTTAAAATTTTGCAACAATACAAGGCTCAACAAAATAGTGAGGTCGGTCAAAGTTCAAGATCACCACGCAGTCAAGGCTACATTCCAAGGGATCGTGAAGGTGCCCAACAACGTTTTGTAGGATGACTACTTTGCGGAGAACCAAAAGTATCATCCAAACTTGTTTAAATAACGTTTTTGTATGCGTCGACAATTATATATTCGAATTGTACAAGGTATAACCGAGTACTCTATCGAACCTATTCCTGAGCACTTTGATTAATTTAAACAGAAACCGGATGCACTTGGTTGGCTTGGTTTTACCACGCTACAAAAGTGCACATCCGTCATACGTCAATTGGCGTATGGAATTTAATTCACGGTGTACTATATGATATGTTCGATGAATACTTACAAATGGGTGAAAAAATGTCAACCGACTGTCTAAATAACTTTTGTATCTGTGTCTTCGATTTATATTCGGAGGATATTTGAGAAAGCGCACGACTACAGATATTGCTCGGTTATATGCAGCACACGAGCAGAAACATGAGTTTAAAGGAATACTTTGGAGCATTGACTGTATGCATTGGCAATGGAAGAATCACCCGAATGCATGGAAAGTGCAGTACACTAGAGGTGATCACGGACACCCGACCATTATGCTTGAAGATGTTGCTTCATAGGACATGTGGATATGACATGCTTTTTTGGCATGGCGGGTTTAAACAATGACATCAACATCTTAAACCACTCTCCGTTGTTCGATTCCATAAAAAATGACATTGGTCCACCCACAGCTTTTGATGTCAATGGACATCACTACACAAAAGGGTATTATCTTGCTGATGGTATTTATCCAGATTGGTGTACACTTGTCAAAGCCTTTCACTCCCCTACTAATGATAAACGAGTCAAGTTCAAAAGATTTCAAGAAAGTGCAAGAAAAGATGTTGAAAGGGCTTTTGGTGTTATAATGCCTATTTTGTATATATTTTCTCAGGCATTATCGAACTCTTTTGTACTTGGTTGATTGCATTTCCTTGAACTTTCGGTACTTAATCGTTTAGTTTTGCTTTCAGGTCTAATATTGAGGATTAACGAAGAAATGTGAAGACCCCTTGCGTTTTGGAATTAATATGAAGGTAATATAAAAAAATATGGATTTTGGCTTGCTGGAGACTCCAAGAGTACTGCCTGGAGGCGAGATCAGTGTCCAGGGTTTTAAGTATTTCTGCTGGAGACTCCAAGAATGCTGTTTGGAGACGAGAGCTTCTAATAGATATAAAAGGTCCATTTTCTCACACTTAGGGTTATTCCAGCTTTTGATGACGGCCATGGGCGATTTTTAGGAGCTTTTGGAGACATCCTAAGTCTTCTAAAGATATATCTATGGATCCGGAACAAGGAATTAAACCCCAATCGTTCAGCTTCAATCTTCTCTTCGGTTTGACCTACAAACTACCATTTTGGGTTTTACTTTGAGTTATGTTTTCCTATGATTGTGCCCTTCATGGGTTGAGATTTCTTTGTTTAGGTGTTTATGAACCTTTGATTGTGGATGTATCGTATGTAGATTTGATTATTTCGTATGTTGATTTTATGTTTAATCAAATAACCATGAACGATTTGTGTTTTGGTTTTGATTTAGTTGATGAATGGTTATTGCATTAAGTGAAAACTTGTATTTGTTAATCATTTGTCTATGATCTATTGAGAAATCTATGATTGTGACTTGTTATTCCATTGAATACAAGGAATTAGATTAGGATTAGTACTTGAATTGTTTGTGAATCATACTAAGGGACACCTTGTGTGGTTGTAGCTTTTATGAAAGTAAGGCTATTGATTAAATCATAAAGATACTTGAATTGACAATAGGTGATTAACAATGATTGGTGTTTAGAGACATCTTGCACTAAGAAATATTGATTGCTCAATTGGTTTTGTGAAAACAAAGTGATTGATTTTATTAATTGCATGTGATTGATTGAGTCTCATGCTTAATCTATACTTCTGAGTCAAAGGGGATTAACTATGAATAAACATTGTTCATACCAATGTGGGATCACTACTATCTTATTTGCTTTGTTTATTTATCGGTACAAACACTTTTGACTGCCTGTCGTTAAAAGGCACAACTATCCACTCTTTTACTTGCTTTCAATAAAAGTTTGATTACTAGCTCAATCAATTCTCAAAGTACACACATATTGTCCTTGTGGAAACGAAACTCGAATTTACCAAAGCTATACTACTATTCGATTAGGTGCGTTTGCCTATTGGGTAGTAGTCCATTTCTTTGATATCTCTAAGTTTATTGATAACATGGTATATACTTATCAGTGTACTTCAAGGAAGGTTTACAATTTTAAAGATTGCTGGGAGTTCTATGAGTGTCAAGAAGATGCGAAGAGAGTTGTACACTTGTGTCATATTACATAACATGATCCAAGAGGATAACGGTTTCACAATATCATCTATCGAGCAGGAAATAATCGACGACCCTGCTAACCGACCTCGGGACTCGTGTAAGAGATCGAGAATCTAGAATAAAGGAAATACGTGACAAACGGGTGCACAACCAACTACGGGATGATCTCACGAGCACATTGGGACGCTTCCACTAAACTTTCGAAGCTTAAATCGACAAACGACTTAATTATTGTGTTGTATTTTATTTTAATTATTGTATAGTATTGTATTTAAATTTTAATTATTGTATTGTATTGTATTTTATTTTAATTTTATACCGTATTGTATTGTATTGAATTGTATAGTATTTTAATTATTGTATTGTATTGTATTTTATTGTATTGTATTTGTTTTGTTAAATAAATGAAAATTAAATTTAGTTAGTGGGTCTCGGAGGGGGGAAAAAGGGGTGTTCTAGTGTTATGGGTTACCAAGGTGAAATGGGTATTCTTGTGTTATACTAACGTGGTGTCTGAAAAATAGGCATTCTAGTGTTACAGTTACGAATGGTTTACGAATGGTCTACTAAAACTGACAAGAAAAGATCCATAAGTAATTACACTAACATTTATCAAGTAATAAAATAATTTATCCTTCTATTCATATCTATATGACTATATCAACATTTTTGGGGGCGTTTTAACATTCAAAGCCTACGTTGATATATATTGGGCTTCAACATCTGAACGTTATTGATAAGCACAGGCCACATTTTCGTCTCATTTTTTGAAGCATGGATTTTGATATTCTTTCAAGCTCGACCAGCTAGTTACCAACTTACCATTACCATTTGAAAAATAAGAGCATCCTCAATCATCGGTGCTCCACTTCATTCAGATATAAAACACAATAATTAAAATAATAACACATTTTATTTTAATTAAAAACATTACAATTAGATTAAGATAAACATTAATTAACTAAACATAAAACATTACAATAATTAAAAACACACTACAATAAAAATTGTAAATGTAAACTATTAGTCTAGCTTTCGTTTCTTCTTATTTTGTTCAATTTGGCGATTAATTGATTTGTTACACGTTTCACCACAACTTTGGAGTTATAGTTTTTATGTAAGGTTTGCCAAAAAAAAAAAAAATCCGATGGTGAAGCTCCAACCGGACTATTTTTTGAAGCTTAGAGCCACTCTTCGCTCAATTTTTTTAATTCATTCTAGGTCCATTCAACTTTTTGCGCTCTTGGTGGATGGATCAGAGTTTCATCTTCGTCGTCCGAATCGGACAATATAGAACTAATAATATCGATAGAAGTCATCAAATCGAAAATAGTCGTGAGCGCTTTCAAATCTTCAAGATCAATTAACGGAATCCATTTATGATTTGAGTGCGAATTGTAGTGAAAAGTGTGTAAGTTGTATAGATGACACTGATAATAGTGTGAATTATTTGGAAAGTAAGGTGTATTTATATAGTAATGAGGAGTGTTAAAAAATTTAAAAAAACAAAAGCTACAAATTTTGTTTTTATTCATCAACAGCTACAACTTTTTTTAAAAAAAAAAAATAAAGCTTACAGGTCCTACGAAAATAAACTGACCCACTTTGGTTTTCGAGAACCAAACCGACGGGCCAGTGCCATCGATGTCAGTTCCATCAGTTTTACCTGACAGATACTGTTGAGAGCCCTCTAAGAAGTATCGATTGGCAGAAAATAGCAACGAGAGTTGCAAAGCAAATAAAATGTGTGAAATGATAATATTTCACAATATCAATGATAAATTAGTTATATTTCCTAAGCATCGTGAAAATATCAAGTCGACTGAACTACTGACCGATATGGCAATATCTAGTCGTGAAGCATAAATATGAGTAAGATGATGATACATTGGTATTGGTCAGGAGCGGATCCAATGAAGAATTAGGGGCCACGGGCCCCTACTCAGGTTGGCCCAACATGTATTACATTATTAAGCCCAAAAACTAAGCCCCACAAAATAAAATGAATGGCCCCTTGCATGTCAAAAGTTTAGCCCAAAAGTTGTATCCGTTTGCGTCAACAAAGTCAAACATTACTTCCTTTATAATTCTTAGACTTTTTCTACATCTTTGACTATATTACTCCATTAGATAGTGTTTTAAGATTAATTATAAACTTAACTTGTAGAAAATATATATTAACTAAATAGTTTAATATTTGTAATTGATTAAGTGTATATTGTTATAAAGGCGTCTACGTTTAATTAGTTGTATGTTTATTTCTTGTTCAAGCGTAAAAACACTTGAGTACAAAGATTGTGATGATGTATGAGGAACCAAGCCTATCACACTCCGAATAACGTGCAAACCCAGAGTCGAGACTAAGTCAATCGAGGGTGGTGAGAGCTTGATTCTGGTTGAGAGCAATGGTGGAATATTACTCTGCAGATTTATGAGGTGTTGGCTTGAAATGGAAGCAAAACACTAGTATTTATAGCCAAACCCTAATCCGACGTGGAAGGTTTGGTCGTGGGGGAGAGAGACAGTTCTCCGCGTCCACTGCTGACGTGGATACTTGGTCGTGGGGGAGCTCGACAATTACTGTGCATGTGTACACGTGGACCAATCGTATGGGCCGACCAGGTTAGTGGCCAAGCCACATTGCCTACCTAGGTATAACGGTCACAGGTTGTCCTTTTATGTCAGAGTATATCAGATCTGTGCGTGAGGCACGGATCGTTTTGTTGTTTTGCCGTTGTGCCCGTAAGCAGAGCATTTATGATGACGAGATTCTTGGTCCGGGGCGGAACGTATCCGGCCCCATGAATCTTATTTGGGGTCGAACTCCCCACCGCGAGTAACGAAAGCTGGACATGGATGAAATCCGGACCTGGGCTTGGGGCGGACCGGACTAAATCACTTGGGCCGTACCCAAGTGGGGTGATGATCATTCATCATTAAGTCCCCCCAGTCCGTTATCATATTCCGTTCCGAGGATATGGTGGCGGACTTACAGTAAAGATGTGACACCATAATGATGCCTTCAACATATTAGCAGCGCGTAATAAATGCCCGCCCCCTCAAACTTTTCGTCTGGCATATGATGGGATGTCTTGGCGTTGTTATGACGCTTTTGGGGCACTTGCGGCGCGCAATAAATGCACGTCGCTTCGTTCTCACTGTTCATTTATTAGATCGTGAGATCTGGCGACACGTGTAGCAGTAAAACTGGGTCGATACGTGGTAATTTCTTGGATCGTGACATCTAACGACGCGTGTACGGCTACTACTAATTCCCACGGGATCCGACCCACGTAAAATTGCCTATAAATAGCAAATAGTTGGGTTTATTTCAATTTTTACGCTTAGTAAAAAATCGTTGAGAGGATACCGGTTGTCATTCAATCATTCCGTCCACTGTTCCGGCACTCAACCCAGTTTCCGACTACATTCATATAAACCCAGTTCTGTCGTTCATACCTTCATCCCTTTTTCTTCTTTTCTCATATATTCATACCACCATACCATGGCTACTGTTGAGGGAGGAGGTCCGAGCACGAGCAGTGGTGTTGCCAACGTGGCACTGGAGGTTAGTTCGGTGAAACTGGAGATGATTCCGGTTATTCTGAGGCGCTTTAAATGCCTGGAGCGCTTCAATCCCGTTGCACCAACTCCGGCCCAGCGTGCCGACGCGCCACCAGAGGGTAAGGTGGCGGTATACTGGAAGACGATGGAGAAAGGGAATCTCCGCATGCCCCTAACACCGTTTTATTTAGATGTATGTAAACACTATAAAGTTGGATTTAGCCAGCTTCATCCCTTCGCCGTGCAGAAGGTCACCATTTTTGAGATGTGGTGCCGGTCGCTGGGCCTGATGCCGCTTGTGAAGGTATTTCAGGCTTGCTTTAAGTTGACGCCCAGCGGCAAGGGGTGGTACACTTTTGCGAAGAAGAACGACTTCGTTGGGTGTCAAGAGTCATCCCTGCACGGCTGGAGGGATACATTTTTCTTCATTGACCAAGCGGTCATCCCCAATGATTCTGTGGAGACGCTCGTGTGGCAATACGAACGTCCACGCAACGTCAGCCTTACGCCCAAGCTGACGGACGCAGAGGACGGGCTGCTGGATGCCTGCCGTGACGCGAAGCTGGAGATGCGAGAGTACCATTCTTACGTGCTCGTGATCGGCTGCATCAGCTCATTCTGGGCTTTTGAGGGTCAGGTTCCCGTCATTCGGGAGAACGGCCATGGTATGGACGGGGGTGGTTTGTCTTTACTTTGATGTTACTATGCAATCTTCATAGTTTAACTCGTGTTTGTGTTTTCTCTTTGTAGATATGGATTTGAAATCCGTGCTGAAGGCTCCCAGCTTGGCCGGGCTCAAGTACATCCGGAGGGCTGTGGAGGATGACTCCAGCGACGCCGCCAAGGTCACCAGTGCTACGGTGACCGTTGCACAGCCGGCACCTGCAGGGGGGAGGGTTCCCGTTGCCTGCCCTCTCACGGCAGGCGCCGAGGTGGAAGCGTCCGGGGCCCGTGCCATCCCTAAACGTAAGGGGGTGGTGCATGTTAAGAAAGTGGCAGGGCCGGCCCCGAAAAAGAAGAAAACTGCTGG
Organism: Pseudognaphalium luteoalbum; assembly: GCA_963422505.1. Lineage (NCBI taxonomy): Eukaryota > Viridiplantae > Streptophyta > Magnoliopsida > Asterales > Asteraceae > Pseudognaphalium > Pseudognaphalium luteoalbum. Next base: position 26,290,436 of record OY730193.1, read on the forward strand.
GGAGGTCGCCGAGGCCAATCTGCAACATTTCATGTCCGTGCCCAGCACAGGTGGGCACTACATTATACCTACGGATGGTCGGTATCTTGCTCTATTTCATATGAGCGATTGGTGGTGGTCTCTTGTGTTTTTCTGAAAACTTTGCTTTTTGTGTTTTTCAGATGCGACGGACCCGCACGTGGCTGGGACGGGATACATCAGCAGTGAACTTGTTCTTGGGGACGAGGAGGAGGAAGAGGTGCCAGCCGTTGAACGGTTGGTACACCGTAGCGGTGCTCCGCCGCCCCCCACCGCCGATGGTACGGTGGGTTCGCGTGCCGAGGAGCCAATCACGCTGGATGATAGCCCGTTGCGGCCGTCACCCATCCGTGCCCATCCTCCGAGCCCTCCTAACATGCCGTCACCCGCCCGTACCGACAGCATGAGGTGAGTCTTAGGACGTCGTCGCCTTGCGTTTTAGCAAGCATACATATATGTATCTATATGTGTTTTTTTTTTTTGACTAAGTGTTGAAACAGGGCTGACCGAATGGCTATTCTCAGGTCCATGCTGCCGGAGCCGTTCCTGCCGGAACATTTTTTGAAAGTCCCCATTGTTGGGGCATCCACCTCTGCCGCTCCCGTGTTCGTCCCGGCCTGGGATATAAAGGTTGATAATTTGGTCGTGGACGGGCGGTCACTGCGGGATTTTGCCGAGCACGCCATCCCGCCTGCCGTCAAAGAGAAGCTGGCGAGGCTGTCTGCTAATGATGCCTCGAGGGTGCACCTGCTGATGTCCTTCTGGGACTTTGCGTTGCAATGCGACGAGCAGGAGCGTACCGAGAGGTTGAATAACCAGGTACGCCAAAGCCATGCTGTGGTCAGCCGCCAAGAGGGAGAAATTGCCGACCTCAAGGCACGGACTGCGCAGCTCGAGGGGCACCTGCAGATTGCCAATGAAGCCAGGGCGAAGGCTGAGGCAGATCTTTTGGCTGAGAGGCAACAAAGGGAGGCTGCTGCTGCTCTTGCGCCGGTGCAGGAGCAGGCTAAGGCTGCGGCGGTGGAGAAGGCGGCGCTTGCTGCGGAGTTTGAGCAGCTGAAGAGCAGGTATGTTGATGACCGCTTTTTAATTTGCTAACTTCATGTGTTTAGTTACTAACTGTTGTTTTGTACAGGTTCGATGACCTGACAACGGATCTGGCTGCTTCAAGGAAGGAGGTGTCCGAACTGGAGACGGCGTGCCAGCTGCACATCAAAGACTTCAATGATGCCACGATTAAAAGCAAATAGCTGGCAGATGATTTGGAGCGTCTTCAGAAGGGCATTCCCGACCTGGTGAAGCGAGCCATTGCATCGGATAGCGTGACGGGTCCGTTCAAGGAATTCCTGACCGCTGTCCAGGAGGTGGAGGTGCTACAAACGATCAATCTTATATCAGAGCACGTTCCAGACCTTCCGACTCCGCTTCCGGATGCGATGGCATCCAAGGTCAACCCGGACTGCGTCGAGAGGGCGCAGCGGGCGAGTCAGGCGTTGCAGACACTCACCGTTCCCTTCATAGAAAGAATAGGTAGTGAGGTGTTGTCTGTAGATGAGATTTTGGGGATGCAGCCGTAGGTAGATAGGTTCATTTGTAAGGCTGGCATCCCTTATTACTTTGTAAATTTTTATATATATAAATGCAACGTTCGTTTCTTAATTGCACGTGTTCAAGCTATTTTTTGTGTACGTACGTTTAGTATTTGTTGTCATGACTTAGTAGATTTCTAGACTACTTTATGGGTTGGTGTGTGGCGGCGGTTGTTACCGCGGCTCGACCAATTAGTCCGGTCTCACCCCGGCAATTAACTGTGGCACGGGGGGACCTCTGCTTTCGGGAAGCTAGAAGGCATTCCCTTATGGGGGCAGGCTCGCTGTGGCTCCGGGCTTAGCTGACTTCTGCCGTCATATGCCGAACCCACAACGACGACGCCTAGAGGCGGTTTTTTTTTTTTTTTTTTTTTTTTTTTTTGCATTGTTGAATGTGTGGAACTTAATAGGTATGCAACACAGAAGAATAATATGCAATCAAAACTTTTTTCATTGATAATGATAAGTGCTACGAGGGCGGGGGGATCAATCCGGCCCTAGCTATTACAAAGTTTGATTACATATAACATTTCTTTAGGTTAGTCACGTGCCAAGTACGAGGCACGTACTTGCCATCCAGAGTGGCTAAGACGTAGGAGCCATTTGTGTTTGCTTCTGTAACCCGGTACGGGCCTTCCCAGCGCTGCCCAAGCTTGCCTGTATCTTCGGACTTGCTGGCCTCGTTATTACGCCAGACCAGTTCCCCGACCTGGAAAGAAAGATGGCGAACACGCTTGTTGTAGTAGCGGGCCATTTTTGCTTATTTGCGGCTTGTGGATGGCTGCCATTTCTCTCCATTCTTCTAGCATGTGGGCATTTTGCTGGTGCGCTTCGAGGTTCCCTTCTTCAGTGAAGTTGATTATTCGTGCGCTGGGAACGCTGATTTCCGCCGGGATGAACGCCTCACAGCCGTATACAAGGCTGAAAGGGGTTTCTCCGGTGCTTTCCTTGGGGGTGGTGCGGTGAGCCCATAGTACCTTGGGGAGTTCATCGACCCAACCAGTGCGGCTTTCCCCAAGTCTAGCCTTGACACCGGCTACTAAATCTCTATTGGTGACTTCAACTTGACCATTTGCCTGCGGGTGGTAAACCGAGGTTAGGGTCTGTTTGATGTTGAGTTCTTCACACCAACTTCTGAAAGGGTTCTCGGCGAATTGCTTGCCGTTATCCGTGATGATTTCGTGAGGAATGCCGAACCGACAGACAATGTTATCCCATACAAAGTTCCGAACCTGTTTGCCGCTGATAGTTTTCAATGGTTTGGCTTCAACCCATTTGGTAAAGTAGTCGATAGCGACAATGAGAAATTTGACATTGCCGGGTCCGGCCGGGAACGGTCCCACGATGTCGATGCCCCACTTAAAGAAAGGCCATGCTGATGATATTGGAATCAGGTCATGCCTAGGAGAGCGTGTAACGGGTGCATGGATTTGGCAGGAGGTACAGTTCCTTGTGACCGCGGAAGCATCCCTGTACATTGAAGGCCAGTAATAACCCATGCGCATGATTTTTGCCACCACGGTTTTGTGGCCGGAGTGGAGGGCGCATGAACCCTCATGGACCTCGCGGATAACGTTTTCAGCTTGTTTGGGACCCACACACCTTAGGTTCGGACCTAGATATGATTTTTTCATGAGTTTGCCTTTTTCGATGAAGTACATTGGAGCCTTTATCCGAATTTTCCTCGCTTCGATCGGATCCTGAGGCAGGGTTCCGGACCGAAGATACGCGGTGATTGGGGTCATCCAATTATCCCATTCTTCTTCGATTTGGGCCACTGTTCCTGACAAGTCAATTGACTTCTGCCCCAGGACCTCAACTAGAACTTTCTTGGTTAGATGGGCAAATGTGAGTGACGCCAGTTTGCTCAGGGCGTCAGCTTTCTTGTTTTTGTTCCTAGTAACTTGCTCAATCTGGAACGTTGTGAACTGTTTTGATAAGCTCTGGGTGAGGGCCAAATATTGCTTCATGGCTGTGTCCTTTGCCTCGAAGGCACCGTTGAACTGGTTTGCCACCAGCTGTGAGTCAACGTATGCCCGGAGTTCTTTGATTCCCATTTCGGCGGCAATCCGGATACCGGACAGTAACGCTTCATACTCAGCCTCGTTATTGGAGGCGGCGAAGCCAAAACGGGGGCGTATGTGTGCTCCTCCCCGTCGGGACTAATAAGTATGAGGCCGGCACCGGCACCTTCAGAGCTTGAAGCCCCATCTGTAAACAGTTTCCAGACAGCTTGTTGTTCCTGGGCGGGGGTGTCAGGGGTGCACCTGCCCTCTGCTCCCCCCGGAAGTTCGGCAAGGAAATCGGCCATAACTTGCCCCTTGACCGCACTCCGCGGACAAAAAGTTATTTCATGTTCTCCAAGCTCAATGGCCCATTTGGCTAGCCGACCAAATATTTCTGGCTTCGTGAGTACTTGCTTGATAGGTTGATCCGTTAGGACGGTAATTGGATGGCCTTGGAAATACCGGCGCAGGCGCCGTGCTGAGTGGACTAGTGCTAGCACTAGTTTCTCGATTGGTGAATAGTTCAGTTCTCCCGACTGCAGTGCGCGGCTGACAAAGTACACGGGCATTTGTGTCCTGTCGCGCAAAGCTATGAGGACGGAGCTGACAGCGTTTTTTGACGCTGCTAGGTACAAGGTGAGAGTCTCACCAGGGATAAGAGCTGTGAGCGTTGGAAGCTCTCTTAGAAATGCTTTCATGTCTTGGAATGCCTGCTCCGCCTCGGGGGTCCAGGAGAAATCTTTCTTGTTGATGCAGTCTTTTAGTGTGTCGAAGAACGGAAGTGACCGCTCAGCCGCTTTGGACAGGAAGCGCGCTAAGGCCGCCAACTTCCCGTTCAGGCTTTGGACATCTTTTTTGCTCCGCGGGGATACCATGTCCGCGATGGCTTGTATTTTCTTTGGGTTAGCCTTTATTCCCCTTGGGGTCATTATATGACCTAGAAACTTCCCTTCTTCCATGCCGAAAGAGCATTTAGCCGGATTAAGCTTCATATTTATCTTCCGCAATGAGGCGAAGGTTTCCAAGATGTCTGTGAGCAACTGTGATTCGACATTGCTTTTAATGACTATATCATCTACGTACGCTTCCAGATTGCGTCCGATCTGGGATTTAAAGGCGGCGTCCACGACGCGCTGATAAGTTGCTCCGGCATTTTTGAGACCGAATGGCATTTTGGTGTAACAGAAGATGCCCTGGTCCGTGTGAAATGCGGTTTTTTCTTCATCATCTTCAGCCATTAGGATCTGATGGTACCCCTTCTAGGCGTCCAGGAAACATTTGAACCGGAACCCGGACAGAGACTCGACTTTCCAGTCGATCTCGGGGAGCGGGTAATTGTCCTTGGGGCACGCCTTGTTAATATCTTTAAAATCAACACACATTCGCCATGAGCCATCAGATTTTTTGACGAGCACTGGGATTGCTACCCATGTCTGATACTGGACTTCGCGCATGATACCGGCGTGAACAAGCTTGCTGACCTCTTCGCAGATGAATCGACTCTGGTCCGGGGCCATGCCCCTCTTCTTTTGCCTGACCGGAGTGATGTTGGTGTTGACATTCAACCTATATTCAGCAACTGACCGCGGTACTCCGGTCATTTCATAGTCTTGCCATGCAAAAACGTCTGTGTTGCCGGCCAGGATCTCACATAGTTTTAACCGTGTTGTCGGGCTTAGGGCCAGACCTACTCGGACTTTTTGTTCTGGAAATCTGGGATTGACAGCTACTAGCTCGTCAGTTGTCATGATGAAGGGTCCAGGGGTAGGCCTTGAGATCTGGGCGCAGACGGGTATGGCTATACCCGTCGTATGTAGAGTAGCGATTCCAGCAGGGGTTGGGAATTTCATCATCCCATGAACTGTGGAGGTGATAGCTCCAAATTGGTAGAGAGCGGTGCGGCCCAGGAGAACGTTGAAGCGCGATGGGGCCCGCACCACGACAAATTCCAACTCTGCCGTCCTGGAGTATGGGTAGTTGCCCAAAGTTACATCCAAGGTGAGCCTGCCTATTGGCCACTTGGTGTCATTTGCATAGCTAGACAACGGGGACAGCGGTTCTTTTAACTTTTTCTGCACTTGCGATGGCAGCTGCAAGAAGCAGTGCTCGTACATAACCTCGACGGCGCTGCCCGTGTCCGTATAAACCCTTGATATTTGGCAGTTCCCTATGCGCGCCGTGATAACGACGGGTTCCGGGGGAGCCATGCTCCGAAGTGGTGGGAATGAGATTGAGGCGAACTGCCAGTCTTGCAATGTGTCTGCTTTCCGTTTTGAGCTGGTTTGCGCAGACTGAATCATGTGAATGACCGCGTCTGGTGGATCACGATTATCATCCTTCCGTTGCCAGCCATAGGTCTTCGCGCCGTCAGCTTTCTTAAATTTCTTTCCAGGCAGCAAATGATTAAGCTTGCCGGGCTGGATGGCTACCTTGATTTCTTTTCTTAACTGCCTGCAGTCGTCGGTGTCGTGCCCGTATTCTTCATGGAAGTCGCAGTACTTTCCGTTCTTGGGCACGTCACGGTGTTCTAACGGGGGCGGAGGGTTAAACGCGTTCCGCGCCGCTGTCTCAGTAAGCAAAATTTCTTTTGGAGACTTGGTGAGTGAGGACAGGAGCGAATTTTTGTCATATGGCTGGTGTCATGCTGATTCACGATGATCACGGCGATTGTCATGCCGTGTGTCTCGACGGAAGTCACGTCGATTGTTGTCACGTCGGCCGGAGCCGGATCCGCCCTCATGGGATCGGCCGTGATGTTTTTCATGCTCGGGACGGTGGGAATCCCGCGCCGGCGCTTTGTGCAAGTCGGTGTCCTCACCAGATCGCATGTAATCCCGAGCCATGGAGACGGCCTCGAAATACACCTTTGGCAGTTTCCTTTTTAATCGGTAGTACAAAGTGGGATACCGATCCTTATCGATGCCGTAGATGAGACCGGCAATCTGCTGACTCGGTGGAAGTTCACTTATCTTCTGACACTCAGTTGTGAAGCGCGTGAGGAAGTCGTTTAACGACTCTCGGCTTGTTTGCTTGATTTCAAACACGTCAAGATGTGTTAGAGTGTGCTGCTTCAGATTGTGATACTGTTGCAAGAACTTAAACCGTAGGTCAGGAAAGCTAGTAATGCTTCCTGCCGGCAACTTTTCGAACCATCCGCGTGCGTTGCCTTGCAAAACTTGTGGGAACATGTGGCATGCCACCGCGTCTTCCCAATGTTCGGTTTTTATAGCGCCCTCAAAGCGTTGCAGAAAGTCTTCAGGGTCGGAGTCACCAGAATAGGTGCCGATTGTGAGTGGGATGGTGAGTTTTGCTGGCAACGGATGTTCTGCAATTTTTGCCACAAATCTAGCAGTGGTGGTGGAAACGGGCACTGGCTTGCTCACCTTCTCACCTTGTAAGGTGGCATAGAAGTTTGCAATCAATGTGTCCGTCGTGGACTCGTCAGACTGAGCTGAGAACGAGCCCGGCGGGGCTGGACTTAAGAGCAAATCGGCTAACATTTTGCGACTTGCTGCCCTGTCCATCCGTCCATGATCCTGGGTAGGTGTTGGCACTGCCTGCCGTGGCGGAGACGGCGGTGGCGGTACGATTTCTCGCGGCGGGGACGGAGCCCGTGGTTCAGGAGTTACTACGAAACCCATTTGTGCCAACATACGTTGGGCTTCAGCCGCGGAGATGGACTTAGGGACGGAAGAAGTGTTCGAGCTGCTCTCCGGCGGAGGACGATTGTTCGTCAAATTCTCAGCGCCGGAGGTCGAATTATTCTGGATAAATAGTTGTCTTGGGTCAATCCTCGGTGTTACCGTCTGCCCCGTAAATGAAGTATGCGGGGTGTTAGGGTTGACGGTAGGCTGAGGTGACTGATCGGGATTCTGTGGCGGTGGTGGCATATTAGCAGAAGCACCATCGCCATTGTTGTCATTTTGAGAAATAACAACCATCGTGAAAGATGATTTTTCGGCGTACGGAAAAGCAAAAAGTGGTTGTTTTCTGGTAAGTCAACCGTGGATGGCACCAAATGTTCAAGCGTAAAAACACTTGAGTACAAAGATTGTGATGATGTATGAGGAACCAAGCCTATCACACTCCGATTAACGTGCAAACCCAGAGTCAAGACTAAGTCAATCGAGGGTGGTGAGAGCTTGATTCTGGTTGAGAGCAATGGTGGAATATTACTCTGCAGATTTATGAGGTGTTGGCTTGAAATGGAAGCAAAACACTAGTATTTATAGCCAAACCCTAATCCGACGTGGAAGGTTTGGTCGTGGGGGAGAGAGACAGTTCTCCGCGTCCACTGCTGACGTGGATACTTGGTCGTGGGGGAGCTCGACAATTACTGTGCATGTGTACACGTGGACCAATCGTATGGGCCGACCAGGTTAGTGGCCAAGCCACATTGCCTACCTGGGTATAACGGTCACAGGTTGTCCTTTTATGTCAGAGTATATCAGATATGTGCGTGAGGCACAGATCGTTTTGTTGTTTTGCCGTTGTGCCCGTAAGCAGAGCATTTATGATGACGAGATTCTTGATCCGGGGCGGAACGTATCCGGCCCCATGAATCTTATTTGGGGTCGAACTCCCCACCGCGGGTAACGAAAGCTGGACACGGATGAAATCCGGGCCTGAGCTTGGGGCGGACCGGACTAAATCACTTGGGCCATACCCAAGTGGGGTGATGATCATTCATCATTATTTCTTTATAATGTTTTATGAAGGGTTATATATGAATTCCAATACTTCAATCAAAGTGACAAACCTTACAAACTGAACACATTATACATCGAATAACCAAAATTTGCTTTTGCTCTTACGTACAAGTGATGATTAATATTTGTATATACTTTTGTACTTGACTGACTGTTTTTGACCCGACACCTTGTAACCGGTTATCAACCATTTATTATTGATACTTGCAGTACCTGTCAAATGCCCTCCTAAAAGAAAATTTTTGAATCTGCCACCGGTATCGGTGGAACTGAAGTTATAAGAAATTAACCAATTATTATTATTTTCTGAATTTTCAAAGAGCAATTCTTTTAATCAAAAATAACCCTCAATGATCTAAGACGAAGACAAAATAATACAAGCTCATTCATTTTGAATAATGCAAAGTGGATTTAAAAACTTCTCATGTGTAATTCAACTATGAAAACTGTATCTTATCAAATCTATGATAATTCAATATTGTCATGCAATTATCAAACAACATAGTAACAATGACAAATAGCCCAAAAATGTAATGTAACATCTAAAATTTCCTAACAAAGGAAAAATCACTTTTTCCATTATTCAAAAAGGACTCTTAGTTTTAATTGTTGCCCAAAAGAATTATTGTGCCAAAAAATTAAATCAAAAGAAATATCAAAAATTAAAGTCAGTTAATGGTAATGTGCATCAATTATTAACATTTTATGTCACCAATTAAAGTTTAAAACATTTGACGATCAGAAGCAAGCCATTTAGGGTTCCAAAATTGAACTGACAAATACGTATCCAAAAGATGTTGATTCGTGAAATTAGAGGTTTCTTGTGTGGTGATGATGCAATGATGTCAACCTCTTAACCACATAATAACTCATGCAAGTTGTTTCGGAGATAATTTTGAAAAAAAAAAAAATCAAGCGGCTGATATTTCCTTTAATTTATTTTTTTGATGTATTAATTATTTTTAGGTGTATAATTAAAACTAAAGGTCTTTTTTGAGCGATGAAAAAAGTGATATTTCATTTATTGAGAAATTTTGAATACTATATTAACTTTTTGGGCTATTTTCCCTAATAAAACAAGTATGGATTAAATTAAAGTTTGATGATTCGAAGGGGATTGCTTAACACATATCTTAACGCTTTAATGACAACTCTAAAACTGTCATTCTCATTTTTTAATATAAATACTTAACATTGTTATATGTTAAAGTTCAAAATCACAAATATTATGCATGTATATATATATAAATACTAATTATATACGGGTCAGAGTGTTGGCTGATGATTAAGTCTCAAGCAAATAGAATGGAAGTGGTAGAAATAAGGATGCTTAGGTGGACATGTGGTAAAATCATGCTCGATATGATGCCAAATGGAGTTTTTAGAGCGGATTTGGAAGTAGTAACTATCATCAAAAAGTTATGAGAAGAAAGACTAAGATGGTTTGGATATGTGAGGAGGAGACCACAAACAGCGACTGTTAGAAAAGTAGAAAATCTCAATGTTGCCGGTATAAGGAAGAGGGGTAGACCAAAACTGACTTGGGAGGATAGATTAAAGCTGGACATGACGGAGCTTCTCATATCTGAGGACATGACCTCAGATAGGAATAACTTGAGGAAAAGAATTATGATTGATGAATTAGGAGTTTAGGTTGAGTATTATTTGTTGTTGGACCATATACACAAACAAGTATTATCAAAATTAACGTGTAATTATTTAAGAAACAAATCAAAAAAAGTAGTACATAAAGTAAATGATACGTATATATAACATAAAGAAAATGAAGAAGATCAAGGTATTTTGAAACCTAAAAAGACATAAGATAATTAAAAAGAAAACAAATAATTATATATATATATATATATAACATAAACAGAAGAAAGAAGATCACGGTATTTTGAAACCTAAAAAGACTTATAATAATTTTAAAAAAAATCCTTAATTAGGAGAAATACTAAGAAAATAATTAAATAAGTATAAGTATTTCAACATACACACACTCACTTGCCGATAGTCTTTCTGAAAGCAGTCTCTCTACTCTAGGGTAGAAGTACGACTGTCTACATCTTACCTCCTCAATAACCTGCTCATTGCAGGATTGGGTATTGTTGTTGTTGTTGTTGTTGTTGTTGTTGTTGTTGTTGTTGTTGTTGTATATATAAATACCAATTAGGCATAGCTCAAGTTTTATTCCAAATGTGTGACTGACATGTCTAGAGTTTGATCTGTGCATCAACACATGAGGTGATTTATGGAGATGTGATTTGCGTACTACCCTTCAAATGACCTTTTTATTATATATATAGATATCCATCTATCCATATAAAATATAGATTTTTCCTTGCTTTTTATCCATGCACATCATCTGATTACCTTTTTTCTAAACTCTCCTAATCATGCAAAATCATCAATTTAGTTTTTCCTTTAAAATCATAATTTTTTTCTTTCTTTTTAGCCTTGCCACATCATCCCATTACTTTTTTCTAAATCCTTTCTAATCATATCAATTTATTTATTCCTTAAGAATTCATAATTACTAACACTTTCACCTTAAATATTTACATTTATTAACAAATTACTACGTTCTATTTTGAAAAAAGTCATAATTTAATGTCATTATTATTTATTATAAAAACTTATAATTTCTATATATGATACATTGCATTTACCTTATATTATCATCAACAACTACCATGTTTTACGAAAATTAGTTTTAATAAAATATAGGAAATTGATTATTTTATGTGCATTTTGGTATATGTTACAATTGAGTTTTAATAATAAATTTTAAGTTTTTAACAATATTAATACAATTAAAAACCTAAAAACCATATAATTAATTAATTGTATTTATTTTAATTGTCATGTATCGCATGCAACGGCTCAACAAATGTATTAAAAATTAACATAATTTTGCAACTGATGGTTGTTACTGTGAGAAATGAGAAGAAGCCCAAAATTCAACCGCTTCTAAGAAAGGAAGAGACTACATTATACTTGATGTATCAACGAATGAAAAAAAATAAATACAAGTTCATCCATTATAGTTTGATTTATGTTACTAATCATTTTCATTGTCAATGATAATTGCATTTTTTAATCAACAATATTAAACTTACAAATTAATATAAGATTGAGGATCATAGGAGAAGGTATATTATGAGGAGAAGTGAGGATAAGGAATTTGACCAATAAAAATACGAGACTTGTCATCGTAATATTTAATTTATACCCCTCCTTTTTTGTAATATTATACATCCATTCTCTTACTTTTCATATTTCATCATCTTCTCATTTTACAACTAACAAATCCTCCCTCTTACAACATCTCTCTACCTTCTCTCTACAAAAACTAACCACCACCATCATCTCTACAACCATTCAACCACCACAAGTGACCACCATCGTCACCTTGAACCACCACCGGATGTAACCAACATCAACCGTCTTCTTCCTCTCTACTCCGTCTCCTTCTTCCGCTGCTACACCGCTGTCGCCGCAACCACCATCGCCACCGCGACCATAACCGCCACCACAACCACCACCACTTACTTCAACATCTATACTATCACCACATCATGTTGATTTAAGAGGATAAAGATCTGAAAATGTTGATATGAAAAGTTAGATCTGAAAATCCAGATCTAGATCTACAAAAAGTAGATCTGGAAAAATCTACTGCATTTTACAAAATGCAGTGACGTAAAATGCAGTAGTATAAGATGCAGTAAGTTTACCGCATTTTACTTTTTTCATATTATATCAAATGTTTTTGTAGTTAATTCCATTGCATTTTTACACTAGTATATTTTAATTTCAATTCATGTGAGCATGTTACATTTTACATTCATATATTAAAAAAAATGAAAACAAAAAAAAAAAAAAAAAAACTCTATAGCATTTTAAGTGCAATTCATATGAACTTTACTGCATTTTACATTCACATTGAACAAAGAAAGTCAAAGCAAAACAAACAAACAAAAGTTACTACATTTTACATTCATATATTGAAAAAAATGTTAAAGCAAAAAAAATTACTGCATTTTATGCTATGTCACCAGAATCCGACGATCGATCAGTGACTAACGGCGATCGAAAGTGGCAGAAGGTGGTTGTGGAGATAAAAAACGTGAATGACGAAAGTCGGAGGCTTGGATATATAATATTAAAAAGGTGAAGGAGTATCAATGAAATATTATAGTGACACATGTCACGTTGTTATTGGCTAATTCTGTTCTCCTCTAAACCATATCCTTAATATAATTGTATTTTATAAATAGTCGTATACATACATACATACATATATATATATATATATATATATATCAGTATAGTATAAGTAATTATAAAGAAAGCCTTTAAATCTTTAAGCAAGCTTAAAAGATGACAATTCATCACTCTAGAAATTAACACATTAGCCTAATCTACTAGAATAGGTTGCCTAACTACATCACTTAAAAAATAGACACATAATCTCCTTTCATAATGATCCTAGCTTCTTTTATTTTTTTAAGCTCATATTTTACCATCTCATTTTTCATTTCTCCGTTTTTAGAAATGGATCCTTGTCTTCCAGGCAACTTTTCATCGATTTTTCTTAATCAAAAGACCACTTGATTCAATCTCATTTATATATTCATCTCTTTAGTTTATTTCTCTCTATCTCTCAAATACTTATTTTTACCTACATTAGTTGCAACTATAGGGGTCTTAAAGAAAGCCTTTAGATCTTTAAGCAAGCTTAAAAGATGACAACTCATCGCTCTAGAAATTAACACATTAGCCTAATCTACTAGAATAGGTTGCCTAACTACATCACTTAAAAAATAGACACATAATCTCCTTTCATAATGATCCTAGCTTCTTTTATTTTTTTAAGCTCATATTTTACCATCTCATTTTTCATTTCTCCGTTTTTAGAAATGGATCCTTGTCTTCCAGGCAACTTTTCATCGATTTTTCTTCATCAAAAGACCACTTGATTCAATCTCATTTATATATTCATCTCTTTAGTTTATTTCTCTCTATCTCTCAAATACTTATTTTTACCTACATTAGTTGCAACTATAGGGGTCTTAAAGAAAGCCTTTAGATCTTTAAGCAAGCTTAAAAGATGACAACTCATCGCTCTAGAAATTAACACATTAGCCTAATCTACTAGAATAGGTTGCCTAACTACATCACTTAAAAAATAGACACGTAATCTCCTTTCATAATGATCCTAGCTTCTTTTATTTTTTTAAGTTCATATTTTACCATCTCATTTTTCATTTCTCCTTTTCTAGAAATGGATCCTTGTCTTCCAGGCAACTTTTCATCCATTTTTCTTCATCCAAAGACCACTTGATTCAATCTCATTTATATATTCATCTCTTTAGTTTATTTCTCTCTCTCTCTCAAATACTTATTTTTACCTACATTAGTTGCGACTATAGGGGTCTTGGTATATATCATCATTTGATTTTATCTGACATTGGAACAGGGGTTTCGATTTTGGGACGCTTAGACGAAAATGGCTTCAAATTTTGTAAGATAACGTTATGATTAGTCGATTTATTTGGGTTACATGTACTTCAAAGGGTTTTTCGGTGTTCTATTTGAGGAAAATGGATTTGGGATTGTGTTTTTTAAATTTATTATGCTACAAAAAATTATATATACGTAGAATGTGATGTTTTGTTTGATCTAACAATGAATACTAGAGTTCACATTGTAGGAAACTTAAAGTTGTCTAGACATGTATCATGTATGTTCAATCTCAGAAGCTATTGTTGTCATGTTCTTCAAGCAAGGATTATAAAATATTCGTAGGAGGTTATATACTTGCTTTTTTATTTTATTTATGTTGCCTTCTTTTAGGTGAGCTCGGACATAAATATTACTTATCTAATATCTGCAATTTTGTGCTTTTTTAAGTTATAGATTCTCTTCACGTAAAATGATTAGTCTAACACCCTCTTCTCTTTGATTTCGTTCTCTTTTAAGATCACTTCTATTTCTCATCCATAGATATATTCTTTCTGAGAGAATGGAAACCTTTGAATATATGGTATGACAATGAGAATGAAATTGATTTCTGTGACAGTCTAAGAGATTCTCTAATCATTCATTGATGGTAGACAACTTAATCAATATCCTTTTTAACGGCTCTAATGGAAGTCTTGAATGTGTGTATGTCAAATTAGATCCATATATTAATCTACCCCCTGTAATGTGGGATTAAAGTGAAATTAAAACTAATGATTCAAGTGGTTGCAAGACAAAAGGTTTATATCAATTAATTATCATTTTGTCTTTAGCTAACATAGTTACATCGATGTTTATCTGTATGTTGTGAATTAGCTGACTTTTGCTACAATAATACAACCTCGTGAACTCTTCATAAACAACAATCTGTATGTAGTGAATTAGCTGACTTTTGCTATAATAATACAACCTCGTGAACTCTTCATAAACAACAACCAGACTGACTTTTATCATCACATATGATTCCTCATAGTATTGTGGGAATTGGGATGAGTATTATGATTCTTAAATAGCAAAGCAAAGTTAGAATAAGACCAGCCCCCGAATTATCTAAAACATGATTGCAATGAATTACCTTTATTTTTAAAGTCGAATCCGTATCTTTCTACAGATGTTTATATGATCTTTTGATTTCATGTGTGCAGATCGTGCCTTATGAAGAAAATTTTTGCACCAGCAAATAATGCTCGAGGTGAGATATACTTTCTTATAGTAATGCCATCACGCCCATGAAATGTACTTTGCTTTTACAACATACTGTATGTGTGAAGGACAATTGTTGATATCATTTTATCAAACATTCGATATATTTTCCTAGATATTGATGGAATATAAAATTTCAAGTAGATAATGAAATTTCCAGTAAAAACATGTTATATATGCACTACAGTGATCCAATTTGAAAATGTATATTTTTCATCTTGGCTCAACTCTCATGTGATATTAGTAATTTTCAATAGGAATAGTTGGCAAGCTACTTCAGAACCTTTATATGCAATCTTGTTTTGATTTGTTTTTTTATCAATTTAGTTATTAATGTGAACATCGATAATCATTCAAGTTGATGCTCACCTTTCAATGTCACACCCCGCCAAACGGTAATTACAATTTGGTATGATTAGTTTGCGGAAGTTTTAATGACGTGGCGGGGCTGCGAACAATAATACAACCAAATAGTACATTCATACTCAGAGCATATGGTTATTGCACAACATAATAAGTTAGGATGCCAAGTTTAACGGTTATTATAAAAGATTACGACCAGGTAAGTCGTAACAGTAGTAGTAGTTTTTAAAATATTAAGTTTCACAATACATATAGATAAAGTAAGATTTCATGGGTATGACTGCAATGTCTGCAGTCATACATAGGAAATCTCCAAAAGCGTCCCAAAATATGTGGCATCCTAAAATATGTGGCATCCTATTAGTCCAGGGTTGTCCATCCTGAATGCATGCGATTCTTACTTACACAGCTAATTTCCTGAAAAACATAGAGAAATCGTCAACAAAATTGTTGAGTGAATTTACAGGTTTATAAGAGTATGTGGTTTGTTTAACCAAGTTTGTTTGTATTAATGAAATGTTATTCTTTTACAAAATATAAGTTTTGTAGGGCTGTTACCCTAAATTATTAAGCTTTATGTGGGATGTTATCCCAAAGTATATTACTGGTTGTTTGCCAGCATAAAATAAGTAACCATTGTGTTTTACGGTATAAAAACAGTTGTAGGATATGTTTTTCCTATAATTATGTATGTGGGAAATACTTAGACTATGATCCCTTGCAAGGTGAGCTAAACCTTACAAGTTAAAGTAACGCGACCTAACCCTATAACCGAACCACAACCAGAACTTATATTGTTTGCCTGAAGGACATTTAAGTATACGCTCCAACCATAGGAGGGTCATCACGGTAATAGTACTATCCGTATACTCAGTGGCTAGAGTCACCTAGCTAATGGTAACAGTATGTATGTCATAAGGTCTTTTTATGCATACATTGCAAGTGTGGGTCCATACTAGGATACATTGTCTAATTCCCAAAACAGTTTGTGAAAATGTAATTTCATCAATCAACAGTTGTATAAAAGCAATAAAGCAATTTATAATTTAATTGCATGTGTTGGCATGCAATTTCTATGTTTAACACCCCTGTGTTTAAAAGCAGAAAACATTTAAAAATAGGGGTTGTAAACTCACAGTAGTGGTAGTGATGTGAATGCTAGCAGATAGATGGCGCGCCCCAGGTATGTCAACCTATACGCAATAATTGTATTAACATAAGTACTTGGATTTGTTAAATCAATTTATGTTAATAGTTTGTTTGTTTTAAAGAAATTGTTGATTTCTTAAATTGTACGAATAGTTGTTGACATTATGTTGAAATATCGTTAGTATTTCTTATGTCGTATATTTTGTTTCCTATATGTATATACATGTATGTAGTTGTATATATTTAAATCTTGTTTTGTTTCCCATCGTACACACACACACACACACACACACACACACACACATATATATATATATATATATATATATATATATATATATATATATATATTTGTTCAATGTGTTTGAATTCGGGTGTCACCATATGTGGCACTAATCGTGCTAACTCTTGAAACTTAGTGGTGTACCCACTGACATCAGCACCAACCATTTTAATGTCCCATAATTCGGTTTCAGCTTTCTGCATCTCGCTACGGGGACAGAATTCTTCCAACATCATGTTCTTCAGTACTCCTCATGACATGGAGTAGGCAGCTGGTCGGCCAAGTGATTGGACTTGACTGTTCCACCATGTAAGAGCTTTGCCAGCAAGGGTGCAGGTGGCATACTTCACCATACAGTCAGGTGAACAGTCACTAATGTCCAATACCAACTATGTCTTCTCTATCCAGTGTATAATACCAATAGCACCCTCGATGCCACAAAAAGTAACTGGCTTACAAGCCTGTAATGTCTTGTATGAACACCCTCGACGGGTATTCACAAGTGTCTCAGTGTTAACAGGGGTAGATCCGCTGTTATTTATCCTATTCTCGCGATTTCGGCTTCTTCATACTCAACAATACCTTCAGCTATTCGACGCGCGATCATTTGTTCAGTAGTTTCCTCGTTGTTGGGTGGGGGAGTGGTTTCATGAGCTGGAGGTGTAGTCGTCCGTCGACTGTTCCTAGTAGTTCGTCGTTTTGGTGGCATGATTCCGTTCTGCGATGAATAAAATGGAGAAGTCAATGCAAGGATAATGAATGTGATTAACAAGATTTCACATTGTTTAACAAAGGAACAATATGAAGAATGAAGAACAAGATTTCACATTACATGTCGCACGACTTTGAAACGCCCATATGTACTTAGTACAATATAATCACGTTGGTCAGGCGTCATTATATAATGCCAAATACATATTTCTTTTCATCGTCATTTAACACAATCAGGTTCAAAGGAATTCAAGATAAGAATCAATAATCAAAGTGTGGTATGTTTCAGAAATGATTACGAGAGCTATCGATTGGTTATCATTTCTAGCACACACATATAGATGTAGATATAAAACTATGGTCGTTGACAACTGTGATGAATATGAAATACAAACCAAACATAAGTCATAATATATCAAAAGGTGTAACGCTGATATAATAGTTTCGTACAAAATAAGATGGGATCCCTAATACGCCCATCAGCGGTTAGCGTTATACAAAAGACAATGGGTTTTCCTATACATACACTCATTCTAACATCAGTTTTTACCTAGCACCAACCTAATAAATACATACACATGCCCACCTGATACACATCCATATAATACATGATGGGTCTCCTAACATACTCATCAGCCAAAAGTAGTCAATCTAATACCTAGTAGGCATGACCCGCCATACGTAGGTCTAATGAAAATAAGGTAAAAACAATCTCACAACTGTCCTCAGCACAACTATCAGCACACAAGCTCCAATCACAAACCCTGTTGCCCTCGCACGTCGCTCCAATACCCTAACATATGCACAGGCAGACTCAGCTATCTCTCTAGCAGCAACCATGTTGCCCAACAGGAAGTGGCAACGCTCATGCATGTCTATCATGTCTCCATCCAGACGAGAGAAATCTCTCTGTAGCTCTGCAAGGTGAATACCCATGCCACCAGAAATACGAAACAAGGTACGAATCACAGCAATAATGGTAGGGAGGGTCAACTCTACAGGCTCTCCAGTAGTAGGCAGTATAGCTGGGGATCGCGAGGACTCCCCGGTCTCAAATGTAGAGGGAAAACCCTCCAACGACCTCCATCGCCCTAACATAGGATTCATCCACTCCAGGTGAGCAAACCTAGGTACCCTCTGTGGCGGCTCATCACAATGTATCTCTATCTCCTCTGTCATCGGCGCCTTATCGCAGGGCGCAAGTGGTCCTCTAGGGAAATCTCGGACACACATCCGGGGTGTCCTCCTAGGTACCGGTCCTCTAAAAGGTCCAGGATTCATATGGCGTGTCGCCATAAAGGTAGACCCTAGCATACGAGTGGTAGGATCAGTGGAAGCAGTAGTAGGTGGGACCACAGGTGCAGTCGGTGGTGGGGTGATGTAGGCATCACCGGTGTCATCAGATAGAGCTCTCGGGTGAACTGATGGACTCACAACTCCGGTGCTAGCGTCGTTATGGTAGGAACCCTCGGTCGGCTCCTCATCAGAAGCATACAAGTAGATCGGATATTGCCTTGACATGATGAGACAAAAGAAGTCGTGGGTGACGTGTCAGTCGTATGTTAGATGTATGCAAAGTATGTATGTGTGAATGCATAAATGTTTCTAGCCAAGGTTATAGTCTAGGTCTCTAAGGTTTTCGGTCACTTAAAGACTTCTAGTTCGCTATAACCAATGGCTCTTATACCAAGTCTGTCACACCCCGCCAAACGGTAATTACAATTTGGTATGATTAGTTTGCGGAAGCTTTAATGACGTGGCAGAGCTGCGAACAGTAATACAACCAAATAGTACATTCATACTCAGAGCATATGGTTATTGCACAACATAATAAGTTAGGATGCCAAGTTTAACGGTTATTACAAAAGATTACGACCAGGTAAGTCGTAACAGTAGTAGTAGTGTTTAAAACATTAAGTTTCACAATACATATAGATAAAGTAAGATTTCATGGGTATGACTGCAATGTCTGCAGTCATACAGAGGAAATCTTCAAAAGCGTCCCAAAATATGTGGCATCCTATTAGTCCAGGGTTGTCCATCCTGAATGCATGCGATTCTTACTTACACAGCTAATTTCCTGAAAAACATAGAGAAATCGTCAACAAAATTGTTGAGTGAATTTACAGGTTTATACGAGTATGTGGTTTGTTTAACCAAGTTTTTTTGTATTAATGAAATGTTATTCATTTACAAAATATAAGTTTTGTAGGGCTGTTACCCTAAATTATCAAGCTTTATGTGGGATGTTATCCCAAAGTATATTACTGGTTGTCTGCCAGCATAAAATAAGTAACCGTTGTGATTTACGATATAAAAACAGTTGTAGGATATGTTTTTCCTATAATTATGTATGTGGGAAATACTTAGACTATGATCCCCTGTAAGATGAGCTAAACCTTACAAGTTAAAGTAACGCGACCTAACCCTATAACCAAACCACAACCAGAACTTATATTATTTGCCTGAAAGACATTTAAGTATACGCTCCAACCATAGGAGGGTCGTCACGGCAATAGTACTATCCGTATACACAGTGGCTAGAGTCACCTAGCTAATAGTTACAGTATGTATGTCATAAGGTCTTTTTATGCATACATTGCAAGTCTTTTTATGTGAAAATGTAATTTCATCAATCAACAGTTGTATAAAAGCAATAAAGCAATTTATAATTTGAATGCATGTGTTGGCATGCAATTTCTATGTTTAACACCCCTGTGTTTAAAAGCAGAAAACATTTAAAAATAGGGGATGTAAACTCACAGTAGTGGTAGTGATGTGAATGCTAGAAGATGGATGGCGCGCCCCAGATATGTCAACCTATACGCAATAATTGTATTAACATAAGTACTTGGATTTGTTAAATCAATTTATGTTAATAGTTTGTTTGTTTTAAAGAAATTGTTGATTTCTTAAATTGTACGAATAGTTGTTGACATTATGTTGAAATATCGTTAGTATTTCTTATGTCGTATATTTTGTTTCCTATATGTATGTAGTTGTATATATTTAAATCTTGTTTTGTTTCCCATCGCGCGCGCACACACACACACACACACACACACACACACACACACACACACACATATATATATATATATATATATATATATATTTGTTCTACATATATATGTTTATAAATATACTTGTTGTATATTATGTTTAGTACGTTTGTTAAACGTATATTCCTTATGTGTATAAAGACGTGTATTGTTCAATTGTTATATATGTATATATGTATACATATATATATATATATATATAAAAGTAAGTTTTTAATAAGTAGTTTACGTATAAAATGTATATAAGTTTTATTTGTTATAAAACTTCTTGTCATATTTATTTCCGTTTATAAAATAAATATATGTCATCATTTCGAAAGTCGTCATTTGTATATATATAAAATATATATATAGAGAGAGAGAGAGATTTTTCGCTTGTTATTAAGTATATATATATTTATATAATCATAAACGTTCGCCATTATATATATATAACTTAATCATTTGTCGATATATATACATATATATATAAGTTTGTTAAAAATGACATTTCATATTTGTCGAAATGTTACAAGTTAACCATCCGTTTCAAAATATGTTAACCCGCCTTGCGTTTATATTTTAAAGTTTTATGACCCATTGGGCTCAACCCAAGTTGTTCGGCCCATTAACTAAAACATGCAGCCCATTTGTTTTTGGCCCAATAACATTTTAAAACCTTTGGCTCATTTTAATGATTTTGGCCCAATATATGTTCGGCCCATTTAATTTTGTTTCGGCCCAATAGCTTAACCCGATTATATAACTCGTTCGGCCTGTTTTATTTAGTAATTAGTTTTGGCTCATTCGTTTATATAACCCATTTAGTCCAAACCTTCGGCCCAAACCCAAATATTTCGGCCCAGACCATTCAGCCCAGAAATCATTCAGTTTAAACGACAGCCCAGCCCAGCTCACAGCCCAGCCCAACCGTTCGGCTTAGGCCATCCGTTCGGCTTTGGGCCAGTCGTTCGGCTTGGGCCGCCCAGCCGTTCGGCTTGGGTCCAGCCATTCGGCTTGGGCTCGTAACCCAGACCCCTTGTTTTGTTTTTAATCTCTGTGACTTGATTTCGCAGTGTTTTTATACTACAATTCGAGTGGTTTTCGGGCTTATATGTTTAATATCTACAATATATAACATATAACACTTTATAACAAGTTTTTCATATATAATTTGTAGGTTCAAAGCTTTGTTTGATAAAAACCCATTTCATGATCAATCCACAAAATCATCAATTTAAGATGTTATATACATAGATTATGATATATAAACATGTAATATAACGAAATTTAAGTATAAAATTCAAAGATATAAAGTTTTCTTACAATGAGGAAAATGATGAGGATGATGATACGAGCTGATGAAGACAATGTTATTGTTATAAGTTTGTTAATATTGTTGTTATTACTTTTACTACTGCTGCTCTTGTTGCTTCTGCTGATTTTGTTACTGCCTTAGTGAAAAAGAAGAACACAGAGGAAGATGATGATGAATTATTGAGATGGTGTTGATGAATGATCAGAGGAAGGAAAAGGTGGGAGTATATCTCAGTTTAATTTCAACGGGTATGGTGATATACAGGAGTTGGTTCCTCAATGATTGAAGTTAGGTGTTATTATTTAGCCCATTAATTTCGAGTACGGGTATAATTAGTGCAATATAAAATTTAATATTTTATATTTTTATTTTGTAGATGTTCTCCAGATACATTATTAAAATCAGAATAATGATATTTTTATTATTTTTTATTGTTGTACATTTTGTACATTATTAATATTGCGAGTGTTAAATACGTATTTATAACGCAGTATTATTTCAGTTTGAAATTTTTCCCACATATTATTTTAGTTAAATAATATTTCGAAATAGTTTTAGAAACATTTTGGAGACATTTTTCAAACTCGCGTTTCACTAACTTTTTAAGTAATTACTAAGTAATTATGTAAATTACAAATTTTGTAATACTTTTCGTATTATTATCTTGGGCTTGCTAGGCTTATTTCACATCAGAAGTTTTTGTTTAAACTTTTGTCAGGAAATTAGCGTAAGAATGCACATGCTTAGATTAATTGTTACCTAAATTGGAGAGTTGTCACATTCAACATACTTTGAGTCTGTATAAATTGAAGCATTGTTGGATCTCTATAACCATATAGCTACATGTCAGGGTAAATGGTGATTTGTTGTGATAAAAGGGCATAAAGATCAAGTACAATGGTTGTTAGAATGCAAGAACATATTTGACCAGTAGTGCATACGTTACAGGAAGGAGCTTATGATTTATGTTTTCTCTTTAGCTTAATGTTTGATTTGAGACATGGATCCTACTCCATTTAAAGTAATAGTTTTGTGTATTAACTTTTGATTGAGAGAGTTGCTTTCCTACAATTTTAATTCTTTCATATCTTTTGAGGTAGTCATCTTTTATATAATCAATTTGTGATTCAGTGTGTAACTCCCTGTATTTACTGTTTTGACTTTCTATGATTACTTGAGTGAAGTTGTGATACTTGAACGTGTGTGGTTAAGAACTTTAAGATATATACGAGTACTACCATACAAACAAAACATTAATTGAAGTGGGCTGTGAATACGCACAGCCAAAACCTTCCTAGTATATATATAAAACAAAGATTTAAATAGTTTATTTGGCATGTTTAGAAATAATTAGTATGACATGTTATAAAATTAAAAACACAGTATAGATTAAACAATTCTAAGATATGCAACATGAAAACTTTCCTTACTAAACACACTTCAAAAAATACCATTTAGAAATATAATGCATTGATTTTAAAAAAATTAAGTTACTATTAAAATTTGGTAACTCCACGTTTAAAAAAATGAAAAACCTGTTATGAATAAATATGGAATGGATGTCCATATCCGTTATATTAGTTAGAGATTGTATTATATTAGGAGACTATTTCTTACTTGTAAATTACTCCATCTTGTAACTATATATATACCTCCTTGGTGAGATGAATAAGATAATTCTCTTTTCTCTGTATCTTCTATCTTCTGTTCTTTATTTTTACAACACGTTATCAGCACGAGTTTCTAACCTAATTGAGTTCGTAGTCATCGGCAATTATTTTTGAGGTACGTACGGTCCAAAAATCTTTCATCTCTTTATTACAATCAATCACATGGATTTATGTTTCTTGAATAATGTGTATTTGAGGTGTTAGATGGCAATTTAGTATATGAACTAAAAAAATAGAAGTATACAATACGTGTCCTCTAAATTCAACACGCAAATATATGCTATACTTCAACTGTTTATATTTGTATACTTGATTGATGCAAATTATTATGTATTCTATATTAAAGTGAAGCCTCGATAACTTTAGAAGATTTAATTTTTAATTTAATGGTTCTACTTGATTACCTCAATTTCTTACGGATCGAATTATGCAAATAATAAATAAATAAGTATTTACTAAAATCCGTATCCGTATTAGTATTTATTATTTGTTTATAAAAGATGTAATATCATAACTTGATTAAATATAATTTACTGCATTTACATTGACTAACATGAGTTTATGTTAATTGTTATAGATCTAAATATTGATTACTTGCTTAGTTATTACGGAGTATTATCATGATACTTTACCAAATATTAATCCGAATATCTCAAAAAAAAAAAAATCACGTTATATGACTCTACAGTCTATATCTATACTGTTTGAATCGGTAAGGACTTTAATTATGAAGTTCTTGTTTGGTATGTTCTGTATTGTTTGATACATACTTAGTCAAATAAAATTCTATATTCTCACAAATTGAATAAGTAAAAAATACAAAGGACCTGATTAGTGGTTTTCAGTTTTTACATGTTTGGTTATCGTTTACACGTGATGCATACATAATTTTATATCTGATTTAGATTAAAATATAAAACCTTTAATTTTCCATGTGTTAAGATCACCGTTTAATGATCTCCATGAGTACATGAGTCACTTAATCTAAGTTATAATTGTCTCCATGAGTACATGAGTCACTTAATCTAAGTTATAATTGTTCTAGCACTATGATTAATCTTCACAATGTTTATTTTCTAAAACTTAAAAGGGAATTGCAGTCATCAGGTACTTATATATGATTTAAAGAATCATGCTGCTACATATATACGAGTTCTAATATATGTTAAACAAATTTATCATTAATATAGTAGATGTAAGATCTGAAAGAATTATAAAATTCATGATAGTTGGTTTATGCACGATATGTAATTTAGTAAATTATTAAAAGTAATCAATTGCTGAAAAGTACATTATTCTTGTTATATAGTAAAACATCATACTATTGAAAAATAACTTGCGAGTGTGGTTGCAATTTTGAAATCTTTAGATTGCTTATTATATTGTTTTAATTAAACATGAATGACGACCTATACTTTTGTGATTATAATATATCGTAGATATTGCTTCATGCATCAAATTGGTGATCAAGTTTACTTATTATGATGATTTTCTACGTGTTAGTCAAATTTAGTTGGATGTCTAAATTCTAATCTAATAGACCATGGTGAAGCATATAAATCGTTGCTAGGAGTATTATATTTATACTGTTTGATTTGATGCAATGTACCATTAGCTAAATTCTCAATGCAAAAGCCACATGATCTTATGAGACTTACAGTTCTAGAGTCTAAACAATGTTAATCATCCTGCTAAAGAAATTTTCAAAAGTATATTTGGTGAATAAAATCTTGGACATGTGTTTTAGCATGATTTGAGGATTCAAGAAATTAACTATTGTTCAATAAAGTTGCGAGTATGTATTTGAAACTGATATGCATGTGACATATGCTTTATTTACACAATGCGTGCGGTATATGTTTTGTCTACACCGGTTACGATTGTAACATTTTTGTGCAAATCCATGTTGCTTAATTAAACTTGTGACTTCGACACTATTAGATTTAGTATTATAGATGCTAATTCTGTTTGAGTCATTGTTATCATGTTTCATATGCTAGCTTGACCAATAGAATGTAATTTTAGATTGATCTATACGGCTTATAAGTATTATTTTATGTTTTACTTTTATATTATATTATAGTGTCGAAGTAGTAGTAGAGGCTTTAGAGGTACATTTACTAAATTTGAATGATTTTTTGGAAACATAAGAGCATACCCCTAGTACGTA
The DNA here is from genome assembly GCA_963422505.1 of Pseudognaphalium luteoalbum. Classification (NCBI taxonomy): domain Eukaryota; kingdom Viridiplantae; phylum Streptophyta; class Magnoliopsida; order Asterales; family Asteraceae; genus Pseudognaphalium; species Pseudognaphalium luteoalbum. The sequence continues at coordinate 26,316,195 of OY730193.1, forward strand.
TGAGAATGGAACACGTATAAATTATATATATTACCACTAAGTTGTAAGATATTGACCATTGAAATCATCGTGAGTTTATAATCGGTGATAAGTCGGTAATCTAGCTTTTGATCTAACAGCTTAGGATTTACTTTGGAATTGAATCTCATAGAAATCTATTTGAATTTTAATAAAATTAAATTACATACATGTAATCTATAAACATCAGAAATGCTATAAATGTTGTATATGGATGGATAGGGTACGTGAACACAGATACATCCGTGCACCTCTAAGAACTTTTAGAAAATTAGACTCATATATAATAGAGCAATCAAACTTTATAGAATGCATTTTCTTCGTAAAATCTTTACGAATGTTTATGAGCATGGTTTATTTGTATCCAATAATGTTTCTAAAAGTTGAAGTTATACTTTCTACACAATTTGGAACGTGATTAAGAAATTAACTTATCTTGATTTTTTGAAAGTTTTATATACGAGATATATATGTGTCTGGCTTACAAGTTGCAATTTATACTTATATGTGTGATTATTATTTGGATAATATTAGCTAGACATGCTTGCATTTGACATATGGATAATATTAGCTAGACATTGCGAAGATTGATTTATATGGATATTATTCTCGATCATTGATTAACAAGTCCTATTATTATAGTAAAACTACGTTAAAATGTGTTTATTGAGAATAAGACATCAATGCATATATTGATTTTAAACTTACAAAATCAATTATCATGAAACTAAGTTTTCGATTATTGTATTTGTATTTGACATATGCATGTGAACCGATTGCAACTCTTGATGATAAAGCGAGATTTTAAGTGAATAGTTTTACTATTGAATAAGTTTTAAATTGACTCATGAACTTTTGAATTGGTTGTGAAGGTACCGTAAATCATGTTATTAAATTATACTGAGCATATACTCGTTTTCAATCCTTATGATCTATAGTTCCCTCATATTTCTATGCTAGTACATTAATAAATGAGTTAATTTGGTCATATGATTACTTACCATTTAAGCAAGGGATCTTGACATGATACATAATCATAAGTGACGTCATACATGTATTATGGATAGTGGCATATGCAATCTATGCTATTGTTATGCATGTCAAATTATTTTTTATGTGATATAATATGTTTCATTTATATGTATTTAACTATAATTTTGGTAGTATTATTGATGATAAATCATAGTAAATGATGAAAAGTAATATATAGACCACTTATTTTAAGAAATATATTTTAAATGATATGATGATGATGATAATGCATGCATCGGGGAAAGAAAAGCATAAAGCAATGATGCATGCAGTTACTTGTATTAAAAAGCTAAGTGCACTTGAAGCACATATTGTATTAAAAAGATAAGTGCACTTGAAGCATGTATGGTCCTAAATTTGACATGGACCTAGATTATTATGTGATTGGCATGACCGGTTAGACCATCCCGAGTCAATGATGATGCGAAATGTACATAAGAACTAGGAAGTTCTTGAAAGTGGTGATTTTGATATGAATTGAATGCTCTCGAAGAAAGTTAATCATTATCGACTAAAATCGATAAAAAGGGATATATGTAGGTGCGCATATATATCTTCCTAACTGACTATTTAGAGTTTTAAATCGATGCATCGTCTAAATGGTCATAAAATGCAACCTAGAGTTTGCATGGTTAAGTGACTCGCCTATTGAGATTGCGAGCACATATTCTAGATGTTTTGGCAATATATGTCGGTGAATGTATATATTGATGAATTACAAACTTAGCGTCTTCAGTTGATTGTAATATGTGTTGAACATCTATTAGTTCATACACCGATTACTTTTGTCGAACCACTAACAAATGATTTTAGTATACCGCAAAGACTGCGGTCATGATGAGAGCATAACTATTACTTATAGTATGGGGTCATGTTAGTAAACATGAAATAATATGAATTCGCATTGGGCCAACAAGATTATGATTCCTCCCCTTGATAATTGATATGTAGTCATGAAAAAGATATATCACATCTTAAAAGTTTTATTTGTTTGTGCAATATATATTTTTGTTGCTCCACCACAAGGCACAAACTCTAGATGTGAAAGAATATTGGAAATATGTATGGGGAGGGGATAAGCAGCATAAACTTGAATTATCACAATATGATATTGATCCTTATGGTGAATAATGAATTTAAAGTTCAAATGATAATTCATATTAAATAGTTGTCAGACATATTCATTGACCGAAATTGAGTAACTAGGTCACATGTATAAGCTGCTCATGCTCCGGTTAAGATTGGTAATAAGTCCACGACATGTGAAATGTGGTTGATTAATCGATTCCAATAAAATCCTCAAAGTAAAAAGGGAGCAAGAAATTAAGAAGGTCAAATTGAGGTAATAAAGACCCCGCGAGAATTTGATAGAGAGACACTAGAAATGAAGGTTCTAGATGAACCTCGGGTACCCCCAAAGTGAAAACCGAATAGTGAAAAGATCTTAATATTTTATATCGTGTCTCGTAAAAGTGTGGAATCGAGTAAATGAAATCGACGTCGTTAATGTTATTGTATAATATAGTGCTAGATATTATATAAGAGGATCGCAAAAATATTGATGCCAAGAAGTGCATATGTAGAGAGATTATTGGCCAATATGAAAAGACGCAAGAAATTTATGAAAAGTGAAATTTCTCGATATGAAATGGTTAGGCTTAAATGCTATACACGAATGTGTAAAATCTATCGCATATAAATCGGTCTTAATGCTAAAGCCCAATGACTATGCAAATATGAGATATAAGGCAAGAGTGGTAATACAAAGATTATTTGCAAAGACCGAGATTTATTTGAGGAGACATTTTTTTTTATTGGTGGAGGCAACTATGTTATTGATTTCTTAAAAGGTCTGGCAATAGAAAAAGGAAATTGAAACGCGTCTATTGAAAACTATTAGAGCTCATTTATTATTGAAAATGTGTGAATGATATGAAATGCTTAAAGCATATTTCTTGATTTAAAAGATCTTACAACAGAAAGAAAGGTTCTCGAGAACACTAGTTGATCAGATTGAGAAAGTCCTTATATCAATTATTTTAATTGGGGTAGTGATAAAATAGCCTCTTTGAATATTTCTTGATAAAGTATGCTATGGAAAATGAGTATGTTTGTCCATATATTTTGCAAAGACGTTTATATGTACATATATTATGCTTCATATATTATTGGAACTATTTGGGAGTTTCCAAAGGTGATTAACTATTTGAAAAAGAAATTCAAATGAGCAAGTGAATATAAGGTATTGTCGTGGGTTCATTCTAGTGATGTAATCATTGTTTAAAAGGAAGCTTGTATCAAAATTGCTAATAACATTTTGTGGATGAGTGACATTAGCACTTCAATGCCAGTAAGATCATTTGATGTTGAGCAACTACTCCTTTCGACCCCTGAAGGATGACAAGGAAATAATTAATCAAGAAATACAATATTAAAGTATTATTGGGCGTTGAGATTTATAAATTGTCTTATAAGACAATTGTATCATTATTTTTGTTTTGTTGGCGAGATATAATTTGTTTTTTTTGAAAGCCGTTCATTGTCTTATGTAAACAAGGAACGATACAATGATGGTGATCAAACCATGACTGATCTTGAGAAAATGATATTTTACTCATGATTTAAGAAAGAGTAAAATGGGATGATATTAACCGTCAACAAGTTTGTATAAATGACGAGATCAAGAGATGTTCTTATCAGGGGGAGAAAAATACGCTTTGCACTCTTTTTTCCTTGACTATGATTTTGTCCCACTGGGTTTTTCTAGCAAGGTTTTTAATGAGGCAACATCCCCAAGCGTATTGAAAGAATTATGTACTCTTTTTCCTTCACTAGATTTTTGTCCCAATCGAGTTTTATCTAGTAAGGTTTTAACGAGGCATAATCCTTTACACAATGGACATCCAAGGGGGAGTGTTATGAATAAATATGGAATGGATGTCCATATCCATTATATTAGTTAGAGATTGTATTATATTAGGAGACTATTTCTTACTTGTAAATTACTCCATCTTGTAACTATATATATACCTCCTTGGTGAGATGAATAAGATAATTCCCTTTTCTCTGTATCTTCTATCTTCTGTTCTTTATTTTTACAACAAAACCCACTATTTCAAAATAATATAAAATTGGTGACTTTATTATGGATGGTCTAATTAATTGTCATTGTCATGTCATGAACAATCTAACATGTCTTTCACTCAAAATTATCCGTATTTTGGCTAATTTTTAACGAAGTCACGTAAGTTGAATATAATAATGCTAATGCTAACTAAAATCATTCTTCCATATCTCCATTTGATTTGATTTCATAATAAAATTTAAAAACATTTCACTAAAAATTAACTACTTTCTTATTTTCCAAAAATTTAATCGGAGGCCAAACCAAATTACTTAATGGTAAATGATTTTATCTAAGTCAATTATGCCCCTTACTTTATTTTAAGTTGTTTTTATAACAAATGTATCAAAACCTCAATCACCAAGAAAATCCATCACCTTGTATTTTTTTACCGATCTAACTTTCGGCTTTCTTTACCCTTCATTTGATTTCAATAATAAATTTCTAACTTTCAACGATATTAATACAACTGTAAACTTAAAAAAATCATATGATTAATTTTATTTTATATTTTAAATTACCGTGCATCGTATGAGCTCATCAAATGCGTTTAAAACTTAACATTTTTTAACTGATTATTGTTACTTTTTTCATTCACACAATGATAAGATCGGTGCTACTTTAAAAAGTAGACGGAGACCCAAATTCCAATTGTTATAAGGAAATGAGAAGATTGCATCATACTTGATTCATCAATTACTAAAAAAATAAATATAAGTACATCCATTATAACTTGATTTATGTTACTGATCATTTTCATCTTTATTATAATTGCATCTTTTAATCAACAAAGTACTTACAAATTATTATAGTTGTATATTATAGGTAAGATTTTTCTTTGCTTTTTAGTCATGCCACATCATCTCATTACATTTTTATAAAATCCTTCTAATCATGCCAAATTATCAATTTAAATTTTCCTAAAAAATTTATAAATATTTCCTTGCTTTTTAGTAAGGCAACATCATCTCATTACCTTTTTAAAAACCCCTCCTAATCATGCTAGTTCACGAATTTAATTTTTCCTTAAAACTTCATAATTACTATCACTTTCATCTTAAAAAATTTTAAAATTTTAAAATTCATTAACAAACTACTACGTTCTATTTTGTAAAGAGTCATAATTCAATGTTATTATAATTTATTGTAAAAACTTTTGATATTTCTACATCTCATACATTACAATGACCTAATATTATCATCATTAAGTACCTTATTTTAAGAAAATCGATTTTAATTAAATATATGGAATTGATTAAAAAAATTTTGCATTTTGGTATATGTACGTTATTAGTAACTTTCAGTAATAAATTTTTAACTTTCAACAATATTAACACAATTAAAAACCTAAAAAAGGTATGATTAATTGTATTTTAATTTAAATGTCATTTATCGCAAGAGCTCAATAAAATGTATTAAAATTTAACATAATATATAAAATAAAAGTTTTTCACATGTCATATCATCGCATTGCCTCTTATTCAGAGTCTCCTAACTCGCTACATCATCATAATATTTTTTCCTTAACAACCTTAATATTTTTCTTCATTCACAAGGTGACAAAATTGGTGTTAATGTAAGTGGGCAGAGACTCAAATTTCAAAAAGAATGAGATTACATCATACTTGATGTATCAACTCCCGAAAAAATAAGTACAAATACATCTATTATACCATTTGACTTGTGTTGTAAATCATTTTTCATTTTCAATGACATATGTATCTTTAAGTTAACAATATTAAACTTAAAACTTATATTAATTGTATGTTATAAATGACCGTGTATCGCAAGGGCTCAAAGTAGAGAGCCAAATTCCAAAAAGTATGACATTACATCATACATGTTGTATCAACTGCTAAAAAAATAAATACAAGTACATTTATTATAGTTGTTACCTTTGTCATTCACAAGGTGATAAGATCGGTGTTACCATAAGAAGTACCGAGACCCAAAATTCTAAAAGAATGACATTAAATCATGTTTGATGTATCAACTGCCGAAAGTTAAATACAAGTACATCTATTATAGTTTGATTTATGTTATTAATCATTTTCATCTTCAATGACAAATGTATCTTTCAATTAACAACATTAAACTTACAAATTAATTTAATTGTATTTTATACTTCAATGTTGATTGGTAATTTCACCATAAAGTAAACAACAATAATTTATTGCGCTACCCAAAAATAAGCATATGATTGTTTTTTTACGGTCGTGCATCGCATGAGCTCTAAACCTAGTGTGTGTGTGTGTATATATATATATATATATATATTAGTTCCTAATCTCAAATGTCTGATTCGTTTTCTTGCTCTGTGTTTATAGGTATGTTTGGTAGCTCAATATGGGCCTCAATGAGACAATAAGTCAATAAGGTCAATATAACGGGCCGTAGCCCAACCTAAAAATCTTTAACTATAACAAACGTTGACTAATCTCTATCTTCACTTTGCTGTACTTGCTAGTAGTGGTGTGATTGTGTGAATATGTTGACTTATTAGATTCCTCGAAAACTTTTTGTTTTTGACATATTTGTGATAGTGATTTCATTTTTATTCGTGGTAAACTTTGTGAATTTTCACGTGAGCAAATATTAAGAGTCTATTAAGAATGTTTTACAAATTTAACAAATAATTTCACGAAAGAGTTCGGGAGAATAGATTGCGATTTTTTGGTTCAATAATTTTACTTAAGAGTTCGGGACCCTAGATTGCAATTATTGTACAGAAATGTCATTAACTATATAAAAATTTGATATCATGATATATGACGAACTTTTAAAATTAAAATAAAGCGCTAACGTTATATTACTTAGTCAAGTAACCTTTTGCGTTAAGTACTCACTTTTTTTGTTTGGATGGAAGCTGATTGTGGGGCTTGCTTAACCGGGTACGCGAAATTGGGACTACCATTTGAGATAACCAACTTCTATAAGTGAAGATAAAACATATTAGGCTAGTAATGTGATACTTTGTTTATGCCATCTATAATTTTACTTTGTTTTATGTAGTTCAACATTTTGATTTATTAGTACTAACCACCACTTTATATATTATATATAAAAAAGTATAAGATATTAATGTCACTTTGCTTGTTTATCTCAAAACAAGTAATTGACTTCAATGTGATTATTTTTATTTTAATTATTTTTATTTTTTTGAAAAAGGCAAAAATGTGATTATTTAAAATTATATTATAAATGGAATGGACAAGGGTTTCCTAATACATATGTGAAACCACAATATATCTTATCATATCATAATCATGAATAGAAAATTATATATATATATTGATTTATTCAAACAATGACACAATTTCTCTTTTGAATGCTTAAAGTAGTAGTTTACCATATAATTTTAAAAGTATTATATCAGCAATAGAAATTTTCTTACTCTTTGACTTTGTTTTTCATCCATGAAATGTATTTTCTATAACCTTTTCAACCATGATTTGGTACACAACCACTTACGGTACTTACTTTACTCAAATGAGAAATATTGCCCACAAAATTCGACAATTTAGGGTAATCTTGTCACACACATGTTGAATTTCACATCACACCACGTCGATTGATTGTAAACATACAAATGTGTTCCATTGATGGACCTAAAAAGTTTTGTTACGAGTGGCACAAAAAATTATTCGAAGTACACTTTATCTTATAGTTCATTAATTTTATATTTAAACAATGAGGTGCATCGACTAATTATGCGGGATAGCACTATTAAACAACGACACATATTTCAAGTATTTACTCTAAATCAGGCAATTGACTAGTGCTAAAGTGACACCGCTACGGCGCTACCTATAATGTAGGTTCGTCCCTGCAATGATCAATTACGTTATAATTAACATCAAACATACATGATTATATAAAATAGTGTACGTAATATATGAACATGTCTGAAGTGAACAATACGTTTTCTAGTTATTGTTATATATGTTTTGAGCTATATGTTATTAATTGAACAAGAATTATGTACACACTCGCCATATGTATGAACAAATGTATACACAAGTGGTATAGTATGTAACAATATAAGAAAACATACTTATACTTGTGCCATAAATAACTAGAATATAGATTTTTGTTTTTTTTAAAAATGCTAACTTTAATTATTTTAATTCTCCCATTATATTATATATCATATATATGAATTTGAATATAAAAGTAAAATACCATATCGTCGATTCATTATCAACTCTGAATTTATTTTCAATAAATTTTTTAAAATCCTTTATATATTCATAAAATCTTATAAGTTCAAATTATTACTATAGCTTTTATAAGGTTAACGACCACGCTTTATCTTCTTAAAAATATAATGTCGATAATGTTTAAGGAGAAATATGAAGATTATAAGTATGGTTTTCAAAGTTAACCTCAAAACATAATCGCCGACTAGCTTGAAAACAATATGAGGTAGAAGGACCAAACTTATTTTAAATTTCTAACAATGATAGGGAAATGTAAGAAAATGACATTCTTCCTCAAACCTCAGTTTTACGAAATCTTTAACTACTTACATGTCCTTCAACGAAACATATACTTAAGCTTAATTTATACTCCGTAATGTTTTACATGTTAGCGGGCTTATATTAGATCGTCATCTAGGTAGTTTATTATATATATTGCACTTACCCAATTTATCTTTTTGTCTGACTGACATATTGATTCGATTGATGAAAAATAATCAGTTTAGCATGGAACGTATTTTAACATCGTAAAACTTCTTATAATGTGACTACAATGTTAGAAAATCAACTTACATGCAACCTAAGTTCTAAATTTTGGGAACTAAAAAAATAAGGTCATATGTGTTTGCTAACCTTACACAAGACTTAGAAGTAAAATAAACAATTCAACATGTAAATATTATTTTAATGCTACACGTGAGGGTGTAAATATTATACTACGGAGTACTACTTTTTGACAGTTTCTTGTGTTCAATATCGAAGACTTATTCTAGTACTTTATATTGCATAACACTGTTGAACTGATATGTAATTTTATCAAACAACTTATTCAAACAATCCATAATTATCGATTATCCATTAATAAACTATTATCATATTACCACGACATACAAAAACTTCACTCATCGGCTGGTAGTAAAGCCTGGAACGTTTCACTTCTTTTTAATTTTTTAGTGTCACAACTGGGGATTCTGTATTATTAAACAATATTTTACTTCTAAATTAACACTAATCATCATATCAACTAAGAAGATGGATAATCAAAGCCTATGATTATATAGTGTATAGATATAGATATAATTAGTCATCCAGAAGGTTGCTTGTCATTTCTCTTACAAATTAAGCTATCGTAATTTCTAATATATTAATATTAATATCTTTTTACATATAATTACAAACAATATCTTTTACATACACATACATGGGTGGGTCGGGTCATGAGTCTAGATGGATTTGGGTTTAAATGGGTTCGGGTCTAGATGGGTCATTTAGAAGAATGAGTCCAAATGGGTCCGGCCGTCCGGGTCAAATGGGTCTCGGGTCAGGCCGACCCATCGGGTTTTCACTAAACTTTTTTTTATTTGAGTGAAAAAAAAAAAAAAAAAATTACCCGCTAGACCCGTTGGTTGATTATTTCACAATTAGATGTTATATTGAAAAACTCATTTAGACTCATCCAAAAAATGGGAAGGAGACTCATCAAACTCATCTCTTCCTAAATATTAACCAAATTGACCAATAATATAATTAACCAATAGATCCAAAATTGTCACCTCTACATACATATAATGAAGGTCAACGCATATATTTATATACATTAACGGCGTTCTTGCTGTGTGTATATAAATAACGGCGTCCTTGTTGTGTGTATATAAATATGGAGAGAACGCGAGTTTTGATTTGTTTTCTTCTTTAGTTTTTGTTGGTATATTGTCTGTGTAACAATGTAATTAATTACTGTAAAATATATGAGCCACGTGCAGCTGGTTAGTGAAATTGGGTTAATTAAGTAGTAGTAACATATTGATCGTGTAAGTTCTGATGATGTAATGCTGTTGTGACTTTCAGAACTCAAATTCTCGTGTTACTATAGTAATCATATTAACAAAGAGGGAAACACTTGTGTGTACCAAGTATCTACGTTACTTTTGATAGGGGTGATGTCAGAAAATTTAAGTGGAGGGGGCGGAAAAATATTATTTTTTTATTTCTTTTATAGCTTTGTGAAGATGAAAATTTTAAAATGTTATTAATATTTTGAATTATTTTTTTTACATAATTTATAAACTTTTGTGGAGGCTGCTGCCTAGTGCCCCAACCCTTTCTCCCTTGCTTTTCACACTATGTTGATCTTTTCTGAGAAATATGTTATATGTCTTTTATGTGTAACCAAGAATAAAGAATTAACGTTGAGTTTGCTTGAGATAAAAGTAAGCTACAACTCAGATTTGATAAGTTCATATTTGATAGCTGGCTTGGCCATTTCTTTATAATCATGAAAGAATCAAGTCAAAGCTATTTCTTTAATAAAATTCTAATCATTTAGATTCAATATTATAGAACGTTGTAACTTCAGGCCGGATTCGGTCTTAAAAATATAGTAAATTAATTATTTACTATGTTAATTACACATTTACACGGGACCGTGATTAGAGATAATCAACATTGAGGTAATAATGCAGGGTACCAAATATGTTGCAAACAGGTGATGATGTTATCACGACGTCATCATCACTCTTGGCCAACTAATTGGTGATCGAATATTAGAAATTAATGGAATTCGGGTGATCAATCAGAAACGAAACGAACGAACTAATATATACAATGTACATTACAATAGGACATACACTTAAAAAATACAAAACACCAAGACAACACAAAACAAGCTTAACGAACCAAACTTACAACAAATCGCACCTCTAAAACGAAACATTACTTTTAAGCACACACCTCTAATCTAAAGGTTTTTATTTTATATATCTAACCCGTCTCGCGTAACATGACTTGAACTCGGATGAACCTTATTATATATACTTTCTTTTTATAAATAGTAGAACCGAATATATACTAGCTAAACTAAATTGCTAATAAATAGCGTCTCCTTCAAAAAATCATAAACTTGTGATGGAATTATAATTCACCGAAAGAAATGGGAGTAGCTAAGGGACTTGATAGATTCTAACATCATCGATTACTTAGTTCAAAAAGCAATAATGAAATATCAATTTCTAAATTTATTAAATTCCTATTAATTAGGTGAACCAAACAACACAACCTCAATGACCACCATTTTACCAATGAGCAATGCTCATACAAGATGAGGTAGACCAATCATATGACGGAAGATAATTAAGAAAGAGAAAAATATATGTAATTTGATTGGTTAAATTCTCATGCCATGTCATTTTATAAACTTTTATTTGTAAAATCTTTATAACTTTAGCTTCTTCTTTTTTTATCACGAAATAAAACCAAACAACACAACCTAAATGAACACTATTTCACCAGATAAACCCACTTTAGCCAATGTTATATGCTCCATGACACGTGTATGGGCAAATATGTAAAGTCGTGAAAGCAAAACGAAAAATAATAATAAAAATCACGAAACTCTGAAAACCAGACATCATAAAACCGTGTTTTCTAGAGGTGCTCAAGACTTTGCTACTATATATAACCCAATGCCTATGAAGCCTTACTAGTCCAACTAGCCACAACACACCCACACACCCTTGAATATCTTCAGTCTCTGTTACTTGATCAATTCTTTCAAGCTGGTTCAAACAAAAAACAGTATATTAATTAACTACGAATTAATTAATATCGATATCGAAATGGGAAGACAACCATGTTGTGATAAAGTAGGTTTGAAACAAGGTCCATGGACTGCTGATGAAGATAAGAAGCTTATAAACTTCATTCTCACCAATGGCCAATGTTGTTGGAGAGCCGTTCCTAAACTTGCAGGTACATACATTATATTAAAGCATTTTGATCTCTTTTCGCGTTCTTGATCGCGAATTTGAGACAATATGCACTTTGAGCGTCGTTACTTTTTCAAAGTGATCGTATTGCAACTCATTTAAAAAACAAAAACAAAAAACCACCCACGTACTATATAAAACTTCTTTGAACCAGTCACTATGGTTTTCTTTCTTTTTTTTACCTTTTAATGATCCTTACTTAAATAGCTGATTGCAAGTTAAAATATGGTTACGTAACTCATTGTAATTTATAGTAGTAATTTGAAGCTAATGAGTTCGAATATCATAATTTGTCATGACTTCTAAAGATTTTTTTTATTTATCTTCTCACTGTAGTTTGATTAATGTCTTATTTCAGGACTATTAAGGTGCGGAAAGAGTTGTAGGTTGAGATGGACGAATTACTTGAGGCCGGATTTGAAACGAGGATTGCTATCTGAAAATGAAGAGAAGATGGTGATCGATCTTCATGCTCAACTTGGCAATAGGTGAAATTTCTCTTTCGATATGTTAGGTGGCAGACAAGTCATGTATTTATACAAATAATGATAAAACATAGTGCTATAAATTTAATACTTATATAAGTCTTAAAAGAGAGTGAATAAAAAATAGGTTTTATATATTTGGATAGTGGTCGTGTAACCTCTAAATGGGACGTTGGTTTGAACTTTTCTTATCAATAGCGTTTGGACATAACATTTTTGCATAGTAAAATATGATCAATATTTTTTATATTAACAATTATATATATTTATATATATACTCATTTAGTTCAAGTGTCTTTGTGGGCAACATGATTGGACCAATTCTAATGTGTGCAAAGGCTATGGTCCACGGGCACTATGAAAAGGCTCTCATGTGTTGGCCAATAGCATATGATTAAAAAGATTCTTTTTAATGAAATACATGAAGACTTTTATTACACTAAATAAATAATAAATACTTATAAAATATGAACTTGTATAGTATAACATTCATTGTATTATAACTTATTAACTTTGTGAAGAAGGTAAATAGGATTTGTGAAAATAATAACTAATTTGTGTTTCGGTATTAATCGATAGATGGTCAAAGATCGCGTCTCATCTTCCGGGAAGAACAGATAACGAAATCAAGAATCACTGGAACACCCACATCAAGAAAAAGCTTAAGAAAATGGGAATTGATCCTCTCACTCATAAGCCACTTCCTTCTACCGAACACAAATCAGCCATCGAAAAAACCACAATTTCGGAACCCACGGAGTTTCAAAGTAACGAGACGAATGAGGTCGTTAACGAGACAATTTCAATCCAATCAAGTACAATCACCGAAGTAGCTAAAGATGAACAAGAAGATGGTGAAGAAAGCAAAAGAATTGTGGAAGCACACCAAATAGTTGACTTTTGCACTGATGAAGTGCCTTTGATAGAACCTCATGAGATCCTACTTCCTACAAATAATAACATTTTACCCCCTTTATCTTCTTCATGTTCGTCATCTTCTAGCTCCTCAAATTATAACATTTCCACGTCTAACCAAAATTTCGTAAATGAGGAACTACATCAACTCTTGCCAAGTATCGATTGGTGTTCCACATCTTTTGACTCTACCAATCACAACAACTTTGATGCAGGATTATGGGATAACGACGACGAGTTTATTAGCAATTTAAACATGTTGATAAACGATCAGTATGAAACAGAAATCACTGTTCAATGTGATACTACTTTTGCTCCAGATCTCAACCAGTACTCAAGAATGCTCTTGAATGATGAGTTTTGGAAATTCGAACAACTATTGTAAATGAAACGTCGTGTTTTAATTATCTTTTGTTCTTATCTTTTTTTCTCGATCTTTCAGGGTGGATATGTAAATCCTGAATATCTGAAGGGTTGTTAGTTCCTATAACTTCTTGTTTAGGGGTTTAGGAAAAAGGAAAGAAATTTATCAATAACAAGGGGAAATACCCCTTACTTTTCTATGTTCTGTTATGGGTTTTTATCTAAACTAAGATATAAAATAGTCCTCTAAATATTAAATAGTGAGCATGATTATAACGTAACAACAAGTTTTAATCATTATGTAAATAATTAACTTATGTTTGCTTCTGCCCAAAATAACAAGTACTCTGTTCACACATGTAGCATTATTGAAATATTTTGACTATATATCCAGTAACAATGTAACTTGCCATACCATTATCAATGTATACAGGTAGGATTTATAGTAATGAGTATGTATCAAACCTTACGTACATAAAATACCCATTTTAATGATGTACTGATGTTAACTGCATAACAATGTCTGGAGATTTTATTTACAGTTTTAGTCTAAGTTAATTTTACTGGAGTCATTTTCTAGTTGGTCTCTTATACACATAAGATTTGTGCAGTTAACTCCCGGTTGACATATACAAGTACTACCCCGTGTTTTTAGAATTTTATTTGTCTTTGTTACACGTAAGATCCGTGCAATTAATTTGATGTAAGGTGTGTTTGGCAATAATAAGCAGGAGCTAGGGGCTTGATTTATATTCAAAAGTCCCTTCAAAAAGCTTCTTGTTTAAAGACTTCTTAAGCTTATTTTTTCAAGAAGCCCTATTTTTGTGTGATGCCAACAATGTTTTTAAAACCGAAAATCAGATCCGACCGGAGGGTGTCCGGTTCTGGTTGAACCGGTCCAACCGGTCCGGCCGAACCGCCCCAAAACCGGCCCCCGTCACCATTTTTTTTTTAAAAAAAATTAAAATCCCTTAAAATCCCGGTCCAACCGGTCCGGTTCCCGGTTTTGACCGAACCGTCCGGTTCGTTGACTGGTCAAACTTTGGTCAAAACCGGTTTTCACCCGGCCGGAAGGCCTCCGGCTCCCGGTTCAAGCGATTGGACCGGTCCGAGTTAACCGGTTTTCAAAACATTGGTTGCCAAACAAGGCTTATAGCTATAGTTTATTAAAAAATAGAAGCTCAAGCCGTTAAAAGCCTATAGAAGCCCTGTTCCAAATACATCCTTATCAAGTACCCTTGTCCCTACTTTGTTAACATTCCCGCGTAAGGAAAAAAAAAACCCTCATGTAATAGAATTTTTGTCACAGTACAGGCGGTTAAATGTCAACATAGTTTAACGATAGTTAGATGCACTATTGATGTCAACTCTTGAATCACTGAACACTATTGATCACCAACCATGAAAGTGATATATATGTTAGGTTTCATTTTCAATGACATAAGCCGTGACAATCTTTTTAATTAGTTTTTAGTCAATAAACTATCGCATGAATCATATTTTACTTTTATTTATCATTTATCATTTTTATTGTTTGAAATTATCAGAAACCATGTTGATTTGGTAAAGATGTTCGTTCTTATTTTATAATAAATATTCCTTTTCTATCTCAATATTATATTGAGTGAAATCTGAATTTCGATAATGACATGTCTGATAACATGAAGTTCCCTTTTCCGGGAAACAAGCTGTTCAAATACTCATTCATTTGGGTACACGAATGTAGAATTTTAACCTTTTAGGTGCAATACGTAACATAAACAAAATAAATTAAAGATATAATACAATTTGAAACGATAAACTTTTTTTCAAAAATTATTAAATATAATAAGATCTGCACCGATTTCTACCAAGTAGGCTTACTATGTATTGTTATTACATTTAGTGAGTTATTCCTTTAGATAATGCATCAAAATGATTGTAGAGGTGGGCATAAAACGGAACCGGTATTGAATCGTATCGAACTATTTAGTTCCAGACTACCAGTTATCTTTTTGGCTCTAAAATGAGTATCGAATACCAGACCATTTAAAGCGGGACGGTATTAATACGGTTTCGGTATCGGTAAGGATAAAAGCGGTACTATACCGCTTTGGTACCACAAAAATAGTGGAATTATAAGTAAACATATCTATGTATTTTGTAGTCGATAAAAAATCTCAAATAAAAAAAAACATCATTAAGTAACATAGATAAATATTGATGAAGAAAAATAAATATATACAACAATGTTATTGTATCGTGTTAAGTGATTTGGTAATGACACAAGTCACAATCATTACCTTTATAATAACAAAAGTATTTTTAAATGGAATTCGATTTAACTAGGGTGCCACAAACATTGTTTTTGTGGAAAAGAATACAAGCTAGACTTCAATAAAATTACAATTGTATACATATGCAAAGGTATAACTCTTTTTTTGTAACCCCTCGAAATTTGAAGTATTATTTTAATAAAAGTAAAAGTAATTATTTTAAATTATTATTATTAATGTGTAAAATAATAATAATTGTGATCGGTTTTTAACTTTCAAACTATAATACTAGAAGAGGGTTAGAAGTACACATGTTTGATAATTGGGGGGAGTAATATAAATCAAATGGTATACATCCATACATATCATAAAACACAATTCCAGAAACAAGAAGAAAAAGAGTGAAAAGAAGAAGAAAACGTGAATGAGGAAAAAGGAAGAAGAAATCAGTCCACAACTCTCAAATTGAGGCTAGATAACTCGAATTCAAACACTCTTAATCATACCTAACCTAAGGTAATCTTTATTCTTGTTTAATTTTTAAATTGACGTATATTTTTGAGATTTCATGGGGTTTGAGGGTATGGTTATATACAAAACGAAATTAAGCTTAGAATATGTTTAATTGATGATAGTAAAGCTTAATAATGATTAGGATTAACATTAGCTTAAGCTAAAGGTCGAGAATAATTATGTTAAATTCTTGCAAACTAGTGATAACCCATTCAATTTGTAGTTTAAAGGAGTTATTATGGGGCTAATATGATCCTTTGTTTATAATTGAAGTAGTAATCCAAGTAACTAGACTCTAAAAGTGGTTATGGTTTTATTGATGAAATTGCAGGAAGTGTTCTTCATAACCTTGAGTTGCATTAGGTTGAACTTTTAGTTAATGATAACTGTTGTGGGTGAATTTTTATCTAACTTTGCAAGATCCTTATTAGCATCATAATATCAACACACATGTATGAAAAGTATTTGCATTTTGTATTCGTGTCTCAGGATAATGATAGTTTGTAAGTCTGTTTTCAGGATCACAGATATAGTTAAGGATCCTGGAAATATCCTTATTATTTGTCTTGCAGGATCCTATTCGGGAAATGTTTATCTAACGTAATTATGCAGGATACTGGACCAAGGATTCAGTTACGTGAGGATCCTATGTTTATTCTTGTGACACCCGACCAATTAGGGCTAGGAATTTGCAGCTAATCATTTTGTAATACATGTAATTAGTTCTATGTTAGACTAATTGTATGTATCAATATATATATTGTTGAATATATGTCAGTACGCGATTAAATTCAATCGTGCATTTTCAAATCGGTCAAATTTCGATTCATTTACACGGGCGTTGGTGAAAACAAATATCAAGTAATATGAATATATTATTTAATATATTCAGTATTTATTATATATTAATTCGATAATATATAAAGTATTCGTATCTTACAAAGTGAAAACATTCGCGAAAAAACTTATAAATAATGTATTATTATTGGAAATAATAATTATTATTTACATTAGACAAAAATAAAACATATTCGTTTTATTCAATCTTACTCAAACGCGACGAAACCATTCGAACCATATCCGTCATTCAAACTTAAAACAAAGATATATTTTTATATCTCACTAAAATTATTTTTATAAAATACTTCGATTAAAAGTATATATGATTTCATTTTTAGAAATTTATCATTTGAAAATATTATAATAGTTATCGATCGGGTACAAAAACACATGTAGTTTGTGCTACGTGTGGGAGCCAACCAACTCCAATAATTGGAGTTGGCGGGCCTATTCCTTCTTCTTCTCCTTCATTTCATCTTCATCATCGGTCCATCTCTGCTCTCTCTCGACACCATCAAAAACCCAAATCAAAAACAACAACATCAACCACAATCAACAACGAAGCAGCAGCACCAACTGTTAATCATCATCATCATCTTCTTCATCATCATCACCAAGCTTCATCTCCATTTTCAGTTCCAAAATTTCATACGTAAGAACACTTACTAATTTTCTTTAAAATTTCGTGTTTAAATAACATATATCATCATGTATTAGTGTTCTATCAAGTAGATTATGTCCAAAAATTGAACCTATACTTGTTTTCCTAACTGATTTCGCGAACAGACCTAAAATTGATCCCTGAGCCGAACGGCTGGAAATCATCAGCCGAACGGCTGGATTTCATCAGCCGAACGGCTAGGTTTCCTTAGCTGAACGGCTAGGCTACCTTAGCCGAACGGCTGGACTTCCATAGCCGAACGGCTAGGTTCTCCATAGTCGAACGGCTAGACCTTTATAGCCGAACGATTAGATTACTCAAACAGAACAGTTTTTGTAACGGGTTGGGCTAAAAGTCACACGGTCACTCGAAAACGGCCCAATGATCAAGACTATGTAGGCGGTTTTAGGCCTTTCGGGGTCGTCTAGGGGTCGAAAATGGCATATTTCAGTTTTCGGACCTGTACCAAATTTTGTAACTTATGAAATAAAATGTAACGGATATAACGAACTTGAGTAACAACTAAACTTATACGATACGACTTACACACGAAACACATATGCTTTTATAAGTACAACAAATCAATAATAGTTTGAAATTATTATTACAAACCGTCACCAACGAGCCGTATACCTTTTCACAAACTCAAATATAAACATTAACCAAATCAATTTGGACATAACTAGTTAACAGAACAACTAGCATAGATGGTCTGTTGAGACCTCTAATCATTTAAAACCTTGCGCGTTCAACACGCCCAGCAGGTTTCCACATCTAATCATTAAAACCTTGCGCGTTTAGGACGCCCAACAGGTTTCAGTCGTTGGAGAACACATCATTTCTCTTGTAAACCATCATTTGTGCTTGATAGCATCTCATTAGACTCAGGTGAGTCTCATAGCCCCTATTTTACTGTTTTTAACCCAGGGGTGGGAATACATGCTTGTTTTGTTTTACATGTGAACGCAAGTATCAAAATATCACTATAGATTGCATGAGTTGTTTTCTCTAATCGTTTTAAGTCCTCTAGCATAATTTTCTATAAGAACGTGGTTATGGAATGGTTTTAAACGAAAAATAGCGAAGAAGAAGGATGAGAGAGAGAAGGATTCGTATGAAGGTCTAATAGCTATCAGAAATGATTAATACTCGGACGTGATTTTTGATACACGTTAAATATCTTACCTAACGCGCTTTAGGCGGGAAGTTATAACGTTTAAGGATCCTGAATAACGTTATAACTTCGGGGGCAATTGTTGTAGGTGAATTTTTATCTAACTTTGCAAGATCCTTATTAGCATCATAATATCAACACACATGTATGGAAAGTATTTGCATTTTATATTCGTGTCTCAGGATAATGATAGTTTGTAAGTCTGTTTTCAGGATCACGGATATAGTTAAGGATCCTGGAAATATCCTTATTATTTGTCTTGCAGGATCCTATTCGGGATATGTTTATCTAACGTAATTATGCAGGATACTAGACCAAGGATTCAGTTACGTGAGGATCCTATGTTTATTCTAGATTATGCATAGCTCAGGATCCTGAACCTGTATTAGTTCAGGATCATGTGCTGTTTAACATAATAGTTTTCCTCGAGTATTGACCAGGTCACAAGGAGAACACGTCATGTGAGATATCCTCCGGATTATATGGCAAGGTCTTGATATGATTATACGAAGACGAAGTCAACTGCACGTGTAAAATGAAGTCAAAAGAGACGTTGGGAGTCTTCACCCTTCATCGTAGGATCCCTGAAATCTCGAAAATATTGTTATACGCTCTTAGTATTTAAACGAGGTATGAATGATCGATTAGGTTAACGAATACTTACTATTTTTCACCTGAAAAACACTTATACTTTGCTCTCATTCACTCTTAAACACATTCATCAACACTTAGTCAATTTCGTAGATAATCACATAGCCGATCATCCTTGTGCTCTTAGTTTGTAATCAATTACTTTCATTTTTATAAGATTAACAAAGGCAAGGATCGTTTGATCCTTCCTGACGTTTTATGCCGGCGATCAACCTTGATCAAGGGCTTTCCTCGTATATCATTGTGTCGTTTTTATTTATTTATCATTCATATTGCTTCAATCGCATTCTCTTTACATTTTCATTGTCAAAATAGTATTATCCTCAATCTCTTCTTGAGCTTTTATATTAAACATTTGTTCAACAAGGATCGACATATGTAATCTATCTTTTTATACGAAATATTGGCTTACTAATATAGATAATCGTGTTTCTACGTAATTATCTTGAGAGTAATTTTAAGGTGTCGCACCCCCAAATTATGATGCGGAAGCGGGTCGGTTCGGGGCGCGACTAATCAAATATCAAGCACACAAGGCATACAATGAACGACTCTATATGCGTCATTTTATGAAATACATTGATATTATAAAAGTTTTATACTGTTATAATATAGTTTACAAAAGCTCTTGAGCCAAATGGTAGAGATTCTATGGCATAACTAGATTATACAAAATATAGTAATGCATGACAATCTCTTGATGTCTGAATGCGACTCGAGCTAATGGGCATCCTGGGTGAGCAGACCTAATGCTGCTGCGAACCTGAGAATACACGCTAAAATGGTCAGCTAAAAGCTGGTGAGCTCACAGGTTTAATGATAAAGTGTACTGTATGAACCGCAAGATTTAAGTATGAATATTTGTAATTAAATAAATAAGTAATTGATAAATGATGTATATAACTGCCATGAACACATAGTATGAGCTTAACTGAGGTGTCAGGATCACAATTAAGTGCCCGAGCGAGGGTGCATCTATGCGTGTGCCTAATCAACACACGTATGAACAAATGATAATGCGTCCGTTTGACCAGTTAGTGCTTGTTAACCCGGACGGGGATTGTCAGTCCCATATGGTACCATACACTAACATTCACGCTACAAAGTATTACCAAACTATGCTTGGAGGACTTAAAAGATTAGATGGTAAACTCATGCAGAATATAGCGATATTTGATACTTGCGTTCACATGTAAAACAAAACAAGCATGTATTCCCACCCCTGGGTTAAAAACAGTAAAATGAGGGGCTATGAGACTCACCTGAGTCTAATGAGATGCTATCAAGCACAAATGATGGTTTACAAGAGAATGATGTCGTCTCCAACGACAGAAACCTGTCGGGCGTCCTAAACACGCAAGGTTTTAATGATCAGATGTTGAAACCTGCCGGGCGTTTTAAACGCGCAAGGTTTAATTGGTTAGATGTCTCAACAGACCATCTATACTAGTTGTTCTATTAACTAGTTATGTCCAAATCATTTGGTTAATGTTTATGTTTGAAGTTGAGAAAGTGTATACGGCTCGTTGGTGACGGTTTGTAATAATAATTTCAAACTATTATTATTATACATGATTTGTTGTACTTATAAAAGTATATGTGTTTCGTGTGTAAGTTGTATCGTATAAGTTTAGTTGTTATTCAAGTTCGTTATATCCGTTACATTTTATTTCATAATTTATGAAATTTGGTACGGGTCCGAAAACTGAAATATGCCATTTTCGACTCCTAGACGACCCCGAAAGGCCTAAAACCGCCTAGGCTATGGAACATAGCCTTGATCATTGGGCCGTTTTCGAGTGACCATGTGACTTTTAGCCCAATCCGTTATAATAAATTTTACAAAAATTGTTCCGTTTGAGTAATCTAGCCGTTCGGCTATAAAGCTCTAGCCGTTCGGCTATGGAGGACCTAGCCGTTCGGCTAAGGGACACCTAGCCGTTCGGCTGATCAAGTCCAGCCGTTCGGCTCATCAAGTCCAGTCGTTCGGCTCAGGGACCAGTTTCAGGTCTGTTCGCGAAATCAGTAGGGAAAACGAGTATAGGTTCGATTTTTGGACATAATCTACTTGATAGAACACTAATACATAATGATATATGTTCATTTAAACATGTAATTTGAATAAAAAGTGAGTGATTCTTTACGTATTAAAAATGGAGACCGTGGATGGAGGTGGCGATGGTGATCTGAAGATGATGATGGAGAAGATGATGAAGATGGTGATGATGTATATCACAAGCTGCAGCTACTCTTTGTTGTTGTTATAAATTTGATGTTATTGTTGTTAAAGATAGAGAACCGAGAGATAGAGAGGAAGAGATGGAGAATGATGAAGATGAAATGAAGGAGAAGAAGAAGAATAGGCCGGCCAACTCCAATTATTGGAGTTGGTTGGCTCCCACGCGTAGCACAAAATACCCGTGGTTGGCTCCCACGCGTAGCACTAAATACGCGTAGCACAAAAGTAGTATAATATTTTCAAATGATAAATTTCTAAAAATGAAATCGTGTATACTTTTAATCGAAGTATTTTATAAAAATACTTTTAGTGAGATATAAAAATATATCTTTGTTTTAAGTTTGAATGACGGATATGGTTCGAATGGTTTCGTCGCGCTTGAGTAAGATTGAATAAAACGAATATGTTTTCTTTTTGTCTAATGTAAATAATAATAATTATTTCCAATAATAATACATTATTTATAAGTTTTGTCGCGAATGTTTTTACTTTGTACAATACAAATACTTTATATTTTATCGAATTAATATATAATAAATACTGAGTATATTAAATAATAGTTTCATATTACTTAATATTTGTTTTCACCAACGCCCGTGTAAATGAATCGGATTTTGACCGATTTGAAAAATGCACGATTAACTGTAATCGCGTACTGATATATATTCAACAATATATATATTGATACATACAATTAGCCTAATACATAGCACTGATTACATGTGGTTTCTAAATGATTAGGAACTAATAACTAGTCCTAATTTGACGGGTGTCACATAAGCACCCAACCTCACTATTCTAAATTTGATCACTTAATTGCTTATAGTAATTTTTGACCAAAACAATAACCTACTTAAATTGTAGTTTGAAAGAGTTGTTATATTAATGTTATAATGATGTTTTAATCAAAATTAAAGTGATGTTAGAAGATGTTAAACCTTAGAATTAGTTGTAGCCTAAATGGATGAAATAGTGATTAGTTTACTCCAAAAGTTAAATTGGTCAACTAAGAAGAGGAATGAGTTAATCTTGTTAATAAGTTGAGTTTGATGATTGTTAGTTGCGAAATGTGTTGTATATAGCTATATGATGTATGATAGGTATTAAAGGCGTGGAGTCTTTTGTTGATCGCATTTTGTAAAATTGCCTAAAATGCCAAGGTGAGTGATATGGGTGTTAAATGGATAATGGTTGTGTGATTCTGGATTGCATGCGTGCAAGTGGTTCACAGAACGAGGGGGAGTTGATTGTTGTATTTTATATTTGATGCTTATTTATAATTGTTGCAAGATGTGGCTAATTGGTAAAAGAAATTATTGATAATTATTGAATTATGTGAAATGAGCATTGTAGAGATTTGTTGTTGACAGATTAGCTAACTTATGTTAGCCACAGTTGTTGCCATGCCATATTAGCTAACTTATGTTAAACACAGTTGTTTCTAGATTAGCTAACTTATGTTAGCTACATTTGTTGCCAGATTAGCTAACTTATGTTGGCTACAGTTGTTGCCAGATGTTGTGACACATGTGCTTAATGGAAAGTTGAAAGCGGATCCTCTCAGCGGAAAGAATCTCTACAAATGCTCAATAGTTATTTTCCTAAGTTGCTATGATGTTGTTGATTTTTGCTAGATGCTGCTTGATTTGGTGGATTACTCATTTAATTGCCTATATACTCCCTAACCTTTATGCTTACTCTTTTAGTTGTTTAATGTTGTAGGTGCAAATGCTTCTGTTGAACGAAGTGGGCATAGGAAAAGGATTGAAGTTGAAAGAAAGTAGCGTGGAATGGAGATTGCTTTTATGGTTGGGCAAGTTTCCCCTTTCTTTTGAATTGTCATTTTTTATCACCATTTGTATAAATCGCCCAAAACTACATTTTGATAACACGTGTTGCTTAAAAGTAAAATCCCTAGTAGTTGGTGGAAACATACCCTTGACTTCGTAAAGTCAAGGAGAATAGTGGTGAATTTGAAGTTTGGTTGTATATGCAATTTTGTGTCAAAGTGGGTAATTGATGGATTGCAAAGGCATGCTGGACTAATAACAAAAATATATAGTTGTGGATATAATGTGGGTAGAAATGTGGTCAAGTTGTCTAAAGTTGAATTTTGATTGAATGTGGAAATTGGGTTGAAAAAAGATAGTGAAATCAGAGGTCAAATGGTTAGAATTGTTGTTGGTCCATTATAGTGTCAAAATGGGTCATTTAGTGGTTCAAATGGTGAAAACGTGTCAAAAGAGGGTTTGAGCCACGTTGATGCTTGTTTTGGTGTTAAAATATGTAAATGCACGTGTTAGTAGGTATTTGAAGGAAATGAGTCAATTTGATTGAGTTTTGATTCTTAAAAGTGGTCAAAATGACAGATATTCGAATTTAAGTCCAAATCGTCAATTGTTGTAAAAATAGGAAAGTGTCAAATGAAATACGTCTGGTAGAAGAAATCTGCACCTTTTGGTAGTCCCAATATTATCGTGTCGAAAGTTAGCTTGGTTGTCGTTTTGTAAAAATTTCAATCTGGGCATCACGGCTGTGACAAGCCTATGATGAAATTTGATCAATGATATAGGCTCTTCATAGCTGTGATGAGCCTGTGATAGTGTCTATTATAGCCGTGATGCATGTTGTCACACCTATGATGTAAGGATCGCGGCACGATTTACTGAGTTCACAACACGATCGAGGGAAATCGAGGAGCGATTGTAGCAATATTAATATTGAACTAGTAGTACTGACAATGAATCAACAACGTAAATAAAAAAAAATTAGCGTTTCAATTTTTATAGTTCTTAATCACCTAAATAATATCATTTTTATATTCATAGATATATTATATGATAATTGAAATGAGGTTTTACAGTCGAGAAAGAACTTACCGATTAATAATAAAGAAAAAATGTATATTTCAGATATGGTACCAAAGCGGAAAAATACTAGTATTGAACCTGTTGATACCAGTTATATTCTTGCCCTAATGTGAGTACCGAATACCGGACCGATTAAAGTTGATTGGTACCGATACAGTACAAGTACGGGATCGAAATTTCAGGTATGAATGCTCACCCCTAAATGATTGTATGTTTATGTTGATTTAAACTAACATGTTAATAATAATAATAATAATAATAATAATAATAATAATAATAATAATAATAATAATAATAATAATAACTATAATTATAATAATAATAAAGGGTTTCGATAACCATTTCCTTTAGGGTAACATCTAAGTTTATATTAGAAAACATTGTCTTTATTTTATTTTATAATTTATCTGTCTATTTTACTCCCTCCATCTCAAATTAAGTAACCTGAATTAGATTTGGAAGTCCTTCTTTTTCAACTTCGATCTTAAGTATTTTTGTTTGTGTTATATATTACTTTATGAAAATTATACCAATGAAAATACATTTAAACCCAATCAATTCATATATTTTACATCAAATATTATATAACAAAAACAAAAATATTTAAGGTCAAAGTTGAAAAAGAAGAAGTCAAAAAGTCAAAACAGGACATTTAAAAAGACGGATGGAGTTTTATTGTTCATCATTCGTGGGTATTTTGACTTTTATTCATTTGGCTCTACGTACGTAAACCCATAACAACATATATTCTCATTTTACTTATTTAAATTGATATATATATATATATATATATATATATATATATATATATATATATATATATATATATATATATATAGGAGTTGGATCAAGGGAGAAGGTTTTTTGGTTGGGGTAGATGGAGAAATAGTCCTAACCATCAGATCTTGAAGCAGTAGAAACTGAGTTTGTGGGTGTTGAATTCAAAAATCGGGTTTGGTTTGTAGCGGTTTTGCGCAGGTCTGGAAGATGGGTTTACCCGGCGGGTAAAACCCATACCCGATGGGTAGGTTTGTTTAATGGCAATCCTGCGGGTAAAATTTGGGAAACGGGTAAGCTTAGTTCAAAATGTTACCGACATGAGACCTTGGGCTTGCTTTGCGTTTGCCCGGTGGGTACCCCTTCTTTCCCGGCGGGTACCCGGCTGATGATGCTAAATTTTGTTAAAGTTTTAAAATGATGGTTTTATAATTACATTTAGTATAATCATATTTAGTGACTCTTGTTTAAGTTGTATACTTATATTATATAAGCTTTGTATATGTTTAAGCTTTGTAATGCTTATTTGATTAAGGTTATATCCTTAATGTTAAGTTATACTTAATTTATGAAATGAATACTAATTTGTATTCCGTTGTATTCTCAGATCAACCGACGACTCGGTAACATAAGACTTCTGAGTTTGGAGACTGAGACTATTTGGTGAGTGGATCTGTAACTCTCAGTATGATTTAGTTGTAACAAGTTTGGTTACAACGGGTAAACATAGTACTACTGTTTGATAGACTGTTTAGTCTGATATATGATGATTATATTGATTATGTGCAAGTTGGCCATTAGGCATTATGTGCATTATTTGAAGGTCAACATTGGTTTGGCTTAGTTGTTATTGTTGGACTAGTCAAAATTTCTTGTACACATAGTTAATAGTAACCTATGGCGTGTGAAGATAACAACAAGCTATCGGTTAATCACTGTATTGGCCTGCAGTTGATTTTAATGGTTCTTTGGAGGATACATCAAGAATCACCGATCCTCTTGGGGTTATGTGTTTACGATTATTTGCTGTAAACAGAGTTGTTATGCTAAGTTAGACTGTTAGTTATACATTCTCTCACTTAGCCTTGTGCTAATCACACCACCCTACTTCTTGTAGGTTATGTTTTTTGATAAAACAAATTTGGGGCAAGAAGCTTATATGGAATGGAATGTTTGATGATCCGATTACTCTGATAATGTTTTGATAATTAAATGTGTAATGGTTTGTAATAACACACAGCTGGATACAATCTAGTTTTAAACTAATATGAAGATTATGTATAATATGTAATGTAAATGTAAATGTGTGTTTTGACCAAATGCTTCCGAATGTCATTTATTAAAAAAAAATGGGTTCTAAAATAAGGGGTGTTAATAGATAGTAATAAATCATCAAAAATTCTTACTAAATTAAAGTTATTTAATTGTGAATCATACTAACGTATTTGTGAATAATATTTCAATATGGTGTAGATCTATTATTGTGAGTAAAAGTAAATAGTGAATCGCATTGACAAAATAGTGAATAAATTGAGTGTATTAATTTGGTAGGTGAAAACATAATGATAAATGAATATATTTTGCTAAAGGTTTAAAGGTTCATGTATTGTTATACTCTTACAAATTGTGAGCGAGTGCTATAAAATGTATGAATCACTATTATAAATGTATGAATCGATGTTGTAAAATTGTGAATAAGTATCACACATATGAACATTTTTCAATTGATTCGATATAATTAGATTATGAACTAAAACGCTCAACCTTTTTGACACCGTTTTTTCAAAATAATTCAAAATCGAAAAACATATATGCATGGTTCTGTAAGGAACAAATGGAGGATTCAATATCAATTCCATTCGATATCATATATAGATCGATTTTGGGAAATTTTATACATTTTGAAGACAAAAAAATAAAATAAAGCGGCATTGAATGACCATGAAAAGCCATTGTTGTATTTTTTATTTTGTTTAGATTACATCTAATATAAAAAATCCGAAATGAAGTTGTTATCAGAATAATCAAAACAAATAATTAATTTATGCAATACAAACGTCGGAGGATGATGATAAAGATGAACTTTAAAATAAAAAACTTGATTGCTTTTTTTAGAGAGATGATGGTGATTAAGGTTTAAGAAGAATGAATCTCAAATTACTGCTCCTACGTTCACTTATTGAATGTTGACCTCATTTAACATTTATCAAATATTTAAATATTATATATATATATATGGAAGAAAAAAGGTGACTGTCATCCTGTTTATAATAACTTAATTAATTAATTAATATGTCAACTACCCATAGTACCCTTCTACTCTAATATGAAATGATTGGTTCAGAATGTTTCTCCTCATTCTCCACTTAAATTCTCTTATTTTTTATCCCCTTACAATATATATATATATATATATATATATATATATATATATATATATATATATATATATATGTATATTGATTATTGTAGAAAGATATTTAAAGTAAAAAGGGTAGGAAACAACGTTAGATTTCATATCTGCTTGAATATTTAAAAGAAAATGGTTCATGTGGATCGATACAAAATGAAAAAACGTATATTAAACTTGTACAAACATACTTTGCCAAGATGATAGAATTTCATTTAAAGAATGATAAATATTCTCAATAAACCTAAAAAAAATGATACATATTCGATTATAGTTTGATACATAGTGATTTGATATATAGTGGTTTGATACATGATTATATACTATATCATGGCTTCTTATCCTTTTTACTTTAAGATTTTTTTTACTTGGATCAAAACCTATATATATATATATATATATATATTGGTTATTACATAAGTATGTGGGCCATGTGTATATCTAGGTATATAGCTAGTAAACATATTTTTTTTAACAGCAAAAATGAGAACGGGAAGGGGCTTCGGCTCCGCCATCACCCCAAAACCCGAACCCAACAAATATATTAATAGAAAACAACTAGCAAGATGCTAGAGATACAAAGTTCAACAACAGAAAATCAATACAAAGATAAGGAACGACAACATAAACAAAAATAAACTATCAAATCATGAAGGGCTCGCTGCACCAATCTCTCCAATTCCATTCTTTCACCTTTCCTTTACATCTATGTTTCATCCAAAAGAATGAAATTCCGGGCAATCTAAAGGCAAGAGAGGCCGGTTCCTCTGATTTCTTTTCCTTAAATTAGCGAGTTTCGATAATTCCAGAGAATCCAAATAAAGGAGTAAATTACCCCCTAAATATATAGCTAGTAAATATAACATAGGAAGCAGGGTATAACATAAACAATTAAAATCAAATTTAATCATTTAATGTGGTCCCTTAGTTTAATTAAATTAAACATTAGACCTCTATTTTTGTTTAAATAATAACTAAGACTTCGTATATATATACTGGGTTAAATTCTGGTTAATATAATAATAATATAATGATAAAAAAAAACAGAAATAAAATAATAATAATAATTTTGACACCGCGTGTGAGTTTTGACATATCCGTACTACGAGGGTGTTTCCTACTACTAACTAATTTTGACATTCTTCCATAATTGACTTTAACTTATTGGAGTACTACTCGAATAAATACTCGTAGTATATTCAACACAAACATATAAAAATGTAAATGTTAATAACATATGTATTCACTATTAAATCAAGGTACAGGTTAAAGGGATGCTGACTTACGAGTTACGACATTATGTGATTTTTGTGATTTAAGACATATTCATTGCAATCTTAGCTATTGATTTTTATGATTTACGATATATATTCATTGTGTCATAAGTACGTTATATATTATAAATTTGACTACATTATAATACCGAACAACTCTAAACACCCATTAAACAATATACATGCGAGAATATTAATTTGATTTGAGAATAAAGTTACAGCTCTAAGCATAATGTAAGAATATTTTCATCCTTACCATTGATTACCACCGTCTCCTTCCTTTTCGGTATTGTTGTCGTATAACATGATTAACGATTATATACACTTTCTCCAACTAGATTCAGATCTACAACTTACAATAGATTGGTTACTTCAATATCAATTAAGCACTTGCCCTATTTATGTGTAGATATATTTAAGATCACTTAATATCATGTCATAGAAAAATATCAGTGAATTGAATCATTTGTGAAACAAGACTGAATCCTTGTGTAAACCTCATTTTTATTATATTATAGTGGTACAAAACTACAAACTACAACGAACAAGACGTTCATGATCCTCAATCATATCCTCTTTATGCTACCGCGGAATTGATAGAAATTCAATGAAATTGAAATTGAAATTGAGATTTCATTCATTGATTTGTTTGCCTAACTAATTTAACTTTTTTATTTTTTTAAGATCAAGACTTTCATTATAAACTTCTCCAAAACGGAGAAGAGCAAAACTACATCAAATTACATTAGCTAAGAAATTGAAATCCTTTTCCATTTATGCATTTCGATCAATTCTTTCAAAATCATTTCGTAAAGCAAATGCAACCTAATTAGTTCTATGATCAAAGAAAACAGTTTTTTTTGTTTTGTTTTGTTTTTTTTTTATCTTTCCTTATATTTGCCCCTTGGTGTATACCTTATATTGACCCTATATAATAGTTCTATACCATTATTTAAATTATATTGTTCCATCAAATAACACTCTTTTAACCAATTAATAAATTGAAATATTAAAATCAAATCACATAACCATATTGGCTACTTTGAGTTGGAACTATTCTCTAGTTGTTGATGGAGATAATAAAACATTAGACGATCATATATAAAATGAGAGAAAATAATTGAAAACGACACTTTAATTTAAAAAGATTTGTGCTCTCAAGTTGTATACCAAATAAAGAACATTTACTAGTTTCATGTTTTCGAGTGAGAAATGAAAACTATGTTCTCTCTTTTCACATTTTATTTATCCCAGATACTAAAGACAAAATATAGACATTATTAGCCTCGATCATTTTTATTATCTTCTCTCCATAGACTAATTAAGAAGACAAGAACACATTAATGTTAATTTTTTTTCTTTTCAATTCTTTTGTCTTCTCTCAGAAAAAAACATCACGAAAGCCAAAAAATGGTTTTGATGATTATGACATACGAACAATGATTAGGATTTCTTAGTTTGTATTCAAACTATTTAATGAACTATAAGTTTCCATGTTTATAATAAATGGATTCATATCATAATTAATATTATGCTAAGTAATAACAGGATATTTGGATCTAAACTGATAAAGATCATTTTTAAATCGAGTGTGCTCGTCGACACATTGCGGTAAAGTTTTAGCCCATACATTTTTAGACGCTAAGCTTAAGTTTTCATTTAATTCTAGTTCGATTTCTTTAACTGTCGTCGAGGAAAAGATGTGCCAACCTTCATCACTGAATTACACCCCATTGAGGTTTCAAACTAAAATTGTGTGATGCGTATTCGTTAACTTACTATTTTTTGTTAAATTTAGCATAACTCGTTAAAATAGTTAATGGTAAATTATTCAAATACAACCGTCAATATGCATATATGTGTACTATTCCTTACGTCCTAGTTAAAATGTCAATTTTGAATAAACATGCTTTTATATAATAATATCCACTGAGAGCATTTTTTTACCAATAAAATAATATCTCTATTTACTACTATGTAATATTTCTTTTGATCTTTTGTAATATGAGAGTATACGTCTATTTGGAACGAGTGAAAACAGTAATAAAAACGGTTAGAAATGGAAGGAATGGAGTAAATAAAGTTGTTGTCAACGACCCATATTGGTCTTACGAAAGCAAATAGCTAGTCGTGATAATAGTGGTTGACTTTGTATTTTAGATTTTACTGAAGTACGTGGTAAGCAAATCATGAAATGCCGTTGACTTGGTAATCTCGACTTACAAAATGGCGCCTACTAAGAGGATTCACTTAAAAGTATTGACTTTAAAACCCGTCGCATATATAATTAAACACACACAAATAAAAGGAATCTTTGAATGTCTTCGTTTCGACATAGTGCTTCACACTTGCGAGAAATGCTGCTACACTTTTGTAAAATTTCAAAATAAATTTTATAACAAAAAAATCTTTGTATATCCCATCCGTTCCGATTTAATATTTCACTACTGAAATGCATATAGTTTTACGAAAGTATATTGATTACTGTATTAACCAATAGAATTTAATATATACCCACTAAAACATTTTCTGATTGCCTTTCAAAAAAAACATTTTCTTATTGGTTTAATCAAAAGTAAACAATAATCTCCAAATCGAATAATGAACAATAAAATTACGACGGAGAGAGTACCAACTTTTAATGCAATATTTCTCCAAATTTATCTAACCATTAACTTTTTTGTTCCCTTTTGTTGTGGGTAGATTTTTATCTAACATTGCAGGATCCTGATGAGCATCATATATTCATCTCATAGGTATGAAAATCATTTATATTTAGTATTCGCATATCAAGATAATGATAGTTTGTAAGTATACTTTCAGGATCACAGTCATATTTAAGGATCCTGGAAATACTATTGTTATTTATCTTGCAGGATCCTAGTCAGAATATATTTGTTTAATATAATTATGCAGGATAATGAATAAGCGGGATAAGTAAGTAAGGATCCTATGTTTATTCTGGAGTGTGCATAGCTTATGATCCTGGACCTATATTAGTTCAGGACCATGCGCTGTTTAACGTATTTATTTTCTTTGAGTATTGACCAGGTCATATATGGAACGCGTTAATAAGATATGCTCCAGATTACGTGAGGAAGCTTTGATATGATTCAAGGATGACCAAGTCAGCTGCATGTGTAAAATGAAATCAAAAGAGACGTTGGTGGTCTTCATCCTTCATCGGAGGATCCCGAGATTCTCAGAAATATTATTATACGCTCTTAGTATATAATTGAGGCATGGATGATCGATTAGGTTAACGAATGCACACTATTTTCACCTGCAAAACACATAAACACTCTGCTATTACTCTCGTTAATACTCTTTTTCATCAACACTTAGCTAGATTCACACACATAATCACTTAGCCGATCATCCTTGTGCTCTTGGCTTGTAATTCATTATTTTCATTTTAATAAAATCAACAAAGGCAAGGATCATTTGATCTTTCTCGAGGTTTTGTGCCAGCGATCAATCTTGATCAAGGGTTTTCCTCGTATATCCTCGTGTCGATTACATTTACTTTACCTTTATCATTGTTTATTTAGCATTACTATCAATCTGCTCTTGAGCTTTTGTCTTAAATCATTATTCAACAAAGATCAACGCACTTAAAGTGTATTTTTATTCAAAATTCTTATTTACTAATATAGATAATCGTATAACAACGTAATTATCTTGATAGTAATTTCAACACTATACCTCACAATCTAAAATTTGATTACTTAATTGCTTAGTGTAATTTTTGACCAAAACACCTTTCTTTTTCTATTTCTTAATTTTCCTCTTATCTTAATTACATTCTCATCTAATACTATATACCCCATGATACGACCAATTGTGAAATGTTTAGGTGGTACCGCCACCACAAATGCTCGTACTTCACATATGTAATCTATAGGTCATGGTTCGAATCAGTTCATCGGTATATGTGGTTGCTTTGTGGACAGATGTCCGACGTTGATGCTCCTTGCGAATAGGGCGAACACGTACCATTATATTGTAATATAGTATAGGGGTTAGGGGTATCCTTAAAATTACCCCTTTTTATACTACATAATCCGGTCATTTATATTTCTATAAAACAATCAAAAGTTTCAACTTTGTATCAAATATTCATTCATCTACTTTATATGTAGAAAGAGATTGAGTTTGTCAGTCATGACGTTCTTCACGGTGTGAGAAATAATTTTCACGGCGGTGAGAATCGACACAGCACGAGTTTTGTGACGACCAGAAATCTTGTATTACGTACAAGTTGTTTTTCTATTTCAGTATATAATAAGTATTTGTTTGTAACTTTAACGCTACTGAATTTATAAAAAATTCTCTTTATTTTGGTCGTGAGGTAAACCAATATATCGAGTATATTGGATATAACGACGTTAATTTCTCATGTCAATTTACTTTTACACATTACTTTTATTCGTTTATTGACTTGTGCGGTTTCAATTGTGTTCAATTGTTGTGTTCTTTAAGTCTCAAAAATCCTAATAAGTTGTATTGAAGCTATGATTGTAGCCGTATGTGAATTTCACAACGTAATGACATAGTGACCATGCCCCCTCAGTTGACCTCGTTGAGTGATAAGTCGATCATGGAGATTTGTACTGAAAATCGCTCTGATGTGGGTCAAGTCAGGTTGAGCGTTGAGTTTGTGACGACACTGAATAGCGTTGGATCAGTTGGACTAGCATTGAAGGAGATGATTGTTAGTTGCAAACTTATGTTCCTAAATCATAAACTAAAAGAAAATAATGTATACGTGTAAGTTAATAGCTTAATGGGCTACATACTCCCTCTATTAGTCATTGGTTTTAAAGCGACCCACAACTCCTCAAATAGACTAATATGTCGACATGTTGTTGAACTAACTAATGTATAGGTTAAAAGTGGTCCTAACGTTGTATGCCTTTGCTAGAATATATTTTTATTGTTATATGACTTATATATGTAAACATCCCTACATATTTTCTGGATTATTATAAGAGTATCTCTAGTGTGTGCACTATATATATCTTTTTACACTAAGATAGTATAAAAATGTATAAAAGTGATTTCAATGTTAGCATTAAATACTACACTTTTGTAGTGCAGAGACAAATAATGTTTAGTGTTGTACTATATATGAGTTTGCACTAAATACTTCACTAAATAATATTCACATAAATAATAATATATACTTCCTCCGTCCTAAAATAATTATTCGGTTTTGACTTTTTGAAGTCAATCATTTTCAATTTTGACCTTAAATATTTATGTTTTTGTTATATAATATATGACAAAAATTATTCCAATACTGAAAATACATTTACAACCAAATCCATTCATATATTTTGCAGTATGTATTACATAACACAAACAAAAATACATAAGGTTAAAGTTGAAAAAGAAATATTTCATTAAGTCAAAAGTGGACAATAATTTTGGGACGGATGTAGTACATAACATTTCGAATATATTAATATGATGTATTAATTATAAATTTGCGATGAATATTTTTAAAAACACAAAATATAATGTTTTCCATCATACGGTATTAAGTAAAGAAACTTCCTATTTTTTTTAATAAAATTTTCATTTTTTTGTTGCTATTTTTAAATATAATGACTATTATTATATCTCTAATGATAATTCAATAGTTATATAAAAAATATAGTATTGTATTGTTGAACTGTGTATTTTAAATCCATTAAAAAAAATTAGTGTAAAGATTTAATGTTATACATTGAAGCAATTTTTTTAGTTTAATTATATTTTCAAAAGTTTTTATTTTACACTTAGATAATGCAATTTGCTACATTATAATGCAATTTACTTACTATAATAATGCACTAAAAGATTTAATGCTATATTCTCAAAAGATTTAATGCTATACACGTCGGAGATTCTATAAGTAAGTAAGTAACGTAGCTGCTTTAGTAAATGTAATCTAACAAAAGTAAGATAAAATTGACTTGACTCAGTCAACTTACTAATGTGAACTCGTGAAATATGCGTGCCACCTTTTCGGACCATTACTTGAGTATTACTCGTATTATGGTTGGATTTGGATTGGGCATATAATTTTGTCAATAAAACTAAAAAAGCGTTCACACTCGTATATTTTGCATGCATGCATGCCATCGTTAGCAATATTTTCACAGAAAAATCATGGTATTTGATTTTACTTCTAACAAAGCAATTTCAGCTACGTACTCTTAATAGTCTTATTTATTTCACGGGTATATTTGTTAGTTGTATTGACGATCAACAATTCGACATTGTCGTATTTAAATTATAGTTAAGTAATTTTTCATACCCTTCCTTAATTACGTAGATCAAAAAATGATTCGAGACAAATGCATAAACGTAGTTATGCAATACAAGTTCAAAACCTGTGAATCGATCATGAATAATTGCAGCAGTATGAGTAGTTTGGAAAGAAAGTATCAATCATGTTATTTTTGTATATATATTTCTTTCGGTGATATTTCAACGTTTAATTTATATGTTAATTTGTCCTTTAGTTTTAAATGCTTAGTTGTACGAACCAATCAATCATCTTGATTGATAGAATTTAGAAGGTCTTGAGTACGAGTAAGGGACTAAGGGTCCTTGGCTCCTTGCCATGGATGTGCATCCACCATCTTCAAAAGTACAATAATGGTTAACTTTGTTTATATACAAAATGACGTGGTTAATATATTGATGGTAACAATGTCAAAACTCAAAACTGACACAGGTGGAAGAAATGAAAGAATGATAAATCGAGGGGTTAATCTTGCCAATGTCATAAACTTGTATGGGTAAATTTTAAATTGAAACAGAAGCTATTAAATTTGAAATAAAAGCTCATACTAAAATAAAAGTTTTGTTTGACAATACAAGATTTAAGCTTTTAAACTAAATGAAAAGCTTCTAATTCTAACGCTAATACCAATGTTTTGAAAACCGGTTGACTCGGACTGGTTGGACCGGGATTTTTGAAAACCGGTTGCATACCGATTACAACTACCAGACGAGCTTGGTGGTATTTGTGACACCCACCAAATTAGTACTAGTGATTAATGCCTAATCAATTGTTAATACATGTAATTATTCTGTGTTAAGCTAATTAATGTACCAATATATATATTGTTGAATATATATACGATTATACGATTTGATTAAATCGTACGCAATTCAAATCGAATGTAATTCGGTTCAATTAATATGGACGTTGGTGAACAATTTTATTAAATAATATAACATTATTTAATAACACTATATTACTCAAAATATTATTTTGATAGCATTTCGTAATTATTTCGTATCGTACAAATAAATGTCTACGCGATTAAAATGTTAAACGCACAAACAAACAAAATAATTTAAGATATATATTACAACTCAGCTACGAGTATTTAGTAAAATACTTCAATAAAAATATTGAATAAACATTCGTATTTTAAAACGTATATTTAAACGTATAAAATAATTATTTAACGTTTAAACAATCGGTAAACGAACACCGCACGAAGCGCAAACGCGGGGATTAAAATTTGGAAGATTCCCCTCCCCTTTTTCCCCAAAAGTCTGCGTCCCCCCCCCCCCCATTTCCCTCATTTCACTTTCTTTAACTCTCTCTCATCTCTTTTTTTTCTCTCAAAAACTTCCACCACCACCATCACCTTCAGCCACATAAAAGCACCATCAAACGCCATCAAAACATCAAGCTCGTTTGGAGAAAAAGAACCAAGACATCACGATCTACATTTTCATCTTTTCGGTTTCTCCCGACGTTAAATCGTAAGTTTCCGACAATTCGCGAAAACTCTTAGATTTCATTTATTTTTCACAAAAGTTGTTTATTTAAGCTTGAAATATCCAAATATGGGTTGGGTAAAAGTTTCAGACCAAACGAAAACCGGAAAACACGTTTTCAGCTCAAAATCCGGCCAACGGACGTAAGTGTCGCATAGACCAGTGCAGTGTAGCGTCACTTAATGTGTCACTTAAGTGACGCACTGAGTGTCGCTAAAAACCCTAATTTTGCGTCACTTGCCTAAGTGCCGCATAAAACCCCTTTTTCCCGACACTTGCCTAAGTGTCGCAAATTCAATACCCGACACTCCTAACCGACACTTCTAACGACACTTGTCTAAGTGTCGCCTATAATTGAATCCTGATTTCATCCGACACTAACCCTAGTGACACATGACCCTGATACCGACACTTGTACCCGACACTTGCTTAAGTGTCGCCCCTTATGCGTCACTTCCTCAAGTGACGTTATAAGCGTCGCATGAAACAGAACCTAGAAAACACAGATTTTACTAAGTGTCAAGACCTAAAATTTTATCACTTGATTTCACCCAAATTCAACTTTTAGATACATTTTTCACTAAAGCAATATAGAAGAAATAAAAATTTTCCAAGCTGACCTGGCAGCTCGACCCCAGCAAGGGGCTCTGCCCCTTGGACCCCACCAAGGGTTGCCACCCCTTGGACCCCGCTACCAGGGGCGCTGCCCCCGGACCCCCGTGCCCGATTTCCTACTTTATTAAGTATAATGAAATGATTCAGAGATTATTATTATCATCACAAACCATCACCACTAGGGCGTACACGTTTTCAAAACATAATCAAATCAACCAAATCGTAGTAATTTGGACATTTTAGTTGGACGAACAACTACA
Organism: Pseudognaphalium luteoalbum; assembly: GCA_963422505.1. Classification (NCBI taxonomy): domain Eukaryota; kingdom Viridiplantae; phylum Streptophyta; class Magnoliopsida; order Asterales; family Asteraceae; genus Pseudognaphalium; species Pseudognaphalium luteoalbum. The sequence continues at coordinate 26,354,422 of OY730193.1, forward strand.
AAGGTAGTCTTTATAGATACCTGCTCACGTTTATAACCATCGCGTGTCGTGGACACCCTCAGGTTACCAGTCTTCGGACATCGATTCTCGGCTAATCAACTCAAGTTTAATTAGTTAAACTCTCCAGACTCAGGTGAGTCTCATAGCCCCTAATTTACTGTTTTTACTCAGGGGTGTGATATCATTGCTCATTTTATTTTAACTATATGAACGCAAGTACGAAAACAAACAATTACTACATGAGTTATCTCACTAATCTTTCAAAGCTCTCCTCAGCATAGTTTGGTAATACGTTGTAGCGTGAATATTAGTATATGGTACCATATAGGATTGACCCTCCTCGTCCGGGTTAGCATGCACTAACTGGGTAAATGGATGTACTAATATTTATTCAGACGAGTGTAGATTAGGCACTCGTGGGAGGCACCTCTATCAGGATACCTTAAATGTAGACCTGACACCTCGAGTTAAGCTCAGACTATGTGCTCATGGCTGTAAAACTTTTATTTTGCTTAATTGCAATTTAAATTCAATTAAATATTGCGGTTCATACAATATGTGTTGACATACAAACCTGTGAGCTCACCAGCATTTCGCTGACCCATTTTAGCATGTATCACAGGTACTCAGCAGTAAGTTGGACTGCCCTCAGGATTACTATAGCTCGAGTCAGCATGCAGCAGACAATAGAGATTTCCTTGCATTAATATATTTTGTATAAGTATTTATGTATTGGAATCTCTCATTTTCAGAACATGAGCTATGTATAACTTCAAATGTTGTAAACATTTCTTATATCAATGTATTTTGTTAAAATGACGCATATAGAGTCGTTTACTATATATCTTTGTGATGCGTTTATTGATTAGTCGAACCCAGACCCAATTTGCTTCCGCAACCCGAATTTGGGGGTGCGACAGTATTCATGACAATTTCCATGTGTCACAACTTCGTAAGTGTTTAGTTGATGAAGCCTCTTACGTACCTTTTTTCTGAAATTCAAATTAATGATAAATTCAGCTACGTGGAGGAGCCAATCAAAAAACCTCGATCAGAAAGATAAACAATTGAGGAATAAGACAATATTGATTGATAAAGTACAATGGAGACATAGAAAAGGTTCCGAGTTCACATGGGAACCTGAAGAATGGATGATGGTGTACTATCCTGTTGTGCACTAGGAATGGTTCATGAGGACACGAACCGAATAAGTGGAGGAGGGTTGTAACACCCCTATTTTCGAGGTATTATTTTAGTCTACAATAAAATATAATTATTATTAAGTAATATTAAATGGGTAAAAAGATATAATAGAAAACGTAATTGAATTCTTAGTTCCAGACTGTACAAAATAAGAGGATAACCATTATGTAAGTTGGCATATGTTTTAAGTGTATTATTTACTCCCTTTTTTGTTCCATACGATTCCAGAAACAAAAAGAATAGAAGAAGAAACTCGCCAACTCCTTCCATCATCATCAAATCTTCATCTTAACTCCAAATTCAAGCCCTTAATCCTTTAATTGATTCTCTCCATCACCTCTTTTAATCATTGTAAGTGTTCTTCTTCCTATACAAACCCTAAGAACATGGGTTTTATTAGGTTAGTGAGATTAGAGAAGTTAAACATGAAATCAGGGCTTGAACTTAGTATAATTGATGTTAGTGATGATAATTAGCACCATTAATAACAATATCACTTTATGAAAGTGATGATTTTTTGATTTATGTTCTTGAGCAAAAATGGGGTTTTACTAAATTTTTATGAATTAACCCTAATTTACTTAGAATATGATTTTTATTGATTAATTGAATATGAAAATGGAAGTAGAACCAAGAATTGAGATAGATATCATGAATTATAGCAAGTGAGCATGATTATGATCATGATAAAGGATAATCTAAGTAGGGGAGAATTAAGAATAGTGATTAGATGATTATAATGCTTATTAGTTATTGAAGATGTTATTATTTGATCATGATTAGGTGATACAAGCTTGAAAGTATTATCATTGTTAGTTGCTTAAAATCTTCATCAAGTCATCAAGGTGAGTATGTAGGGATTAATTGAATAGCATATGAGTTCCGGATTGCTTCCGATTAAGAGGTTCTCATAATTGAATATGTTTTTATTTGATATTGACTAAATCCATGGCCATGTGTAAAATGAGCATCATGTGGGCATTTGCCATTATCCTTAGCATATGCTTAATGTTTGATTGTTATGTGAATACATATGTTAATTAATTGAACATGGATCCAATTTATGAAATTTGAATTGTAATTGATGATTATTGATGGATACATGATTGCTCAATCATAGTTGACAAGTATTCGATTAACTGTGTTGATGAAGAATGCATATTATTTAGTTAGTACTTATATGCTCACTAAGTGTTGTGCTTATTCTTTAATATGTTGACATATTGTAGGTACAAGTGAACATAGAGAGGGAAAAAACATTGCAAGGAGATAGCTTGGATTACGCTTGCTAGTTGTGAGTAGCAAGTTCTTCCCTTAAATGATTGTTTTGATAATCACTTGTATAATGTGCCCACAAACAATATTTTTGAACAATGGTTGTAAAAGTAGGATACTAGTTGTTGACTTTAAAGTTTGACTTTGAAAGTCAAACGGATCTCATGTAAATATGTATTGTCCATGTATGCAAGTTTTGATATATGATAGTAACATATATGGTCTTGATTAATATATTGATGAAAATGGTCAATGGTTGAAACTTGAAGTTGATTAGTAGTCAAACCTTTTAAATTAGTCAAACGTGACATTATAACTTGACTTGAAGTGTCATTGGATGAATTGGGGGATTAAATGGGTTATACGGGTCATAAGTGTCCATATAGGCCACTTAAGTGCTAAATAGGCTAATACAATGCGGATTAGTGCTATGGTACACTAGTCGTCTCCCTTAAGTTTGATTTATATCATTAGTGAAGTATGTAAAAGGTTAAGACTTAGCTATGTGTCAATTGAAATTGGATAGTTCATTAAAAGTGGTCAAAATGGCTTAATTTTGGTGAGACGTTCAAATCACGTGTTTTTGCAAAAATTGAAAAAATGAAAAAAATGGAAATCTTCATTTCAATGGTATAAATGTGCCTGCAAAATTTTAAATTCTGATTCTTTACCGTTTACAACTTATGTGCGTTTACAATTAGAGTTTAGGCATGAAGTGAGCTTAAGTCAGCGTAACTACTTCATAACCTTCATACGCGATCCCAGCCACTTATCAGGATCGTGTATCACAGGCTAATTTCTTACAGTCCACATTGTTCATATATATGAGATCCCACCATTAATCTCGGATCGCATATGATAGTGTAATTTGTTCACAGTCGAGTTTTATACCAAGTTACGCGATCCCACTGGGGAGTAAGGATCGCATAAGTAAGTGAATTTCTATCACAATCGAGTTCAAAGCAGGATTACGCGATCCGTCTTATAGCCTGGGATCGCGTATGCCTCAGTAAACTTTAATATTTTGTTTTAAATTTTAATAGATAGATTAGAAGTAATGTAATGATGTACGAGACTTAGTAATGGATAAAATAATTCAAGTCAATTATAAAAAAAATTATGAGCGTTTTCAGAAGTGGACAATTATTTTGGCACGTCCTAAAAAGGAAATGTGAACTATAATTTTGGAAGGGAGGGATTATATTGCTTTACGCCTTTAATTATATGCATTTTCTAACAAGCATAAGCCACAAGACTTACATTTATGTAACATCATATCAGAATTTTAGTTTTTAAAATTATAAGACTATAATGTTCTTTTTCTCTTTCTTTTTTCTTTTTTTCAAAATATATTGTATAGTTTTTTAATTCAGTTTGAAATTTCATATTTCATACATTATATATTGTATATGTTTGTGCAATATTTCTTAATATTGTTTCTAAAATGAATTAACTTTCTTACACATATACATGAATTTTATTTAATGTCTAAATTTATTGTATTTGTCTTTTTCTTTGTGCACGTGTTTTCTTCATGCAATCAAAACACCATAAATGAACTTCCAACAATCACAGGTATCCATATATTTTATGTTATTTTCAGTATATACCACGCGATGAATATTCTGATCTTCGTGTATATCAAACAATTAGCGAGAAAGTATATCTAAAGGAACGTCTAATGAGATGAAGTAGATTCGTAATGATATTGCTACGTTACTATGGAATGCACATCGACAATGAGTTATAACGAGCATATATATTATGTTTATCTTTGTCTTTTGATCAATTTGAATTGGGTTAATATACAAATAGGTTATTGTACTTTGCGAAAATGTTCATCTGTGTTACTAAACTTTAAAAATGTTCAATTGGGATCTGTACTTGTAAAAGGTGTCATCCCACCTATTTTGCTTAATTTTGGTTAAAAGTTTAGTGACCTAATTGCACATTGTTAAGTACATTTTTACAAGTAAAGTAACCTAATTAAACTATGTTGAAAGTATGGTAACCTAATTGAACATGTTTAAAGCTTAGTAACCAATATGAATATTTTCATAAAGTACGGTGATCTATTTGTATATTAACTCTAAAATGAATAATTTGTTAAATTTATTTTTAGCTTTGTTACGATCTATTTTATATTGATGTCCTTTTATGTCATTTTACACTTTAAGTTACAACTACAGCTAGTTTATCAAACATTTTTAGAAATAAAGTTATAGCTTACAACTTCATCCTACAACTACAGCCTATATCAATAGCTTACAGAGTTACAGCTACAGCCTACATCATATTTCATTATTTTGCCAAATAGACCCTAACAATCATCAACCTAGTGATATAAGAAAAATACTAAAATTGATTAATGAATTACGTTGATTTTTTAAACCTGTTTTTTATGTCTGCATATCAAAAGTTATAAAAAAATGAGGAAAAATGCAAAACATCTCATTTTTTCCGTTTCTGATTATCAAAATTCATAAAGATATGAAGGGAAAGTGGAAAACATTTCCGATTCTTATCATTTCTTATTATCAAAATGACAAAATCCATAAAGAGATGAAGGAAAAGTGAGACATTTTTCATTCTCTTCATTTCTTATTCTAGTAACGTGCGGGACAACATTCATATTTATTTCCATGACTTCGATTTTTAGGCTACACATTTACTTTGGTTTGCTTTTATCATTTACAAAAAATCTATAAACTATCTGTATAATAACTTTATCAACTTAAAGCATTGTAATCTACATAATGATGAAACATTGTCTCTTTAAGTTTTTGATAATTTTTATAGGGCCAACCATGCATATAATGTTTCATGTTTCAAACTTGATTATTAGATTATTATACTTAAAGTATGTTTTTTGTTCAATTAAAAGGTGGGTGGGCCTTCGTTTTCACTTAATTATACGATGAGAGTTTGAGTAAGACATTTGCATTCTATAACTACAAACAAATCATTGAAAAGAATACTATAATGAAAAGAAAAAAGATACTTTAAATATAATGACCTAGTTTATACTATAGTAAAGAGTAGTGGAACTTTTCTTTATTTCCTGAAACCAAGGTTGCGACCAATTAGCTGAATAATTCATTTGATCTGAATTCACCATCACACGGAAGGTAAACCAGATAAAGTCCTTCCTTATCAAAAGGATAACTCGACCACTTCAGAACATTTGCACCCAATGAAATTCAAACTTGAACTCTACCACTATTTAATGTTAAACCTGGAAGTTTTATAAATTGGTGCATCCTTGTTGGTTGTAGTGGACCGTTTATGTAAGCATGTTCTTACTTATTACAAGTATATGACACATAATAATGAAAATTAAGGTTATAATGAAAAATAGAAAATGACACGCAAATATATTAATATTAATAACTATAATAATAATAATTTGACATGATGAGTTTGTAAGCTGTAAATATAATCTATAAATACAAATATAATGTTTCTTCTATTTCATTAATGTAATTTTCCCCTTCATGAGTCATTTATCATCAACAACCTGAAAGTGAGAGAGTTGAGTTCTGGAAAGATATATCATGATGATGTCATGCTTACATAGTTAGACATGGGCCTTTTCAACTTATTTAAATTTTTCTTTCAATATATATATAATATATATATAATTGATACAAACTTTAAACATCCATCGTTCTCTTTTTACTTAAAAGGATAAAGATACACTTTAAGCACTCCCAAAGTGTAATCTAGACAATTCGTTCAAATGAGACTTGAATTATAAATTCATTAATCAATATCATGAAACCATCCCAAACATCAAATCTATATACTTTCTAGTTCGGTAGTTCAGCCACTCATAATAGTTCAATTGGACTTCAATTTCAAAAGTTAACAACTCTGTAAATAACTTAATTAATAAGGGGGTAACCTGTAAGTTACCCCTGACCCTCGTATCATATATTAATGGTACGAGTCCGTCCACCGTGAGTATTAACGCCAGACAAATCATTTATCCACAAATCACCCATATATGCTGAGGTACGCATTTGAAACCCTGACATGCTAGTCATACATGTAAGGTCTGGACGTTTGGGGTGACAATACCACTTGAACAATGTCGAATTGTTGTTATTTTCTTAGTAATTAAGCTTATTTCATCGATTCGTTTGACATGGTCAACTAACTTCAAAAGTTTACGGCTTTGTAAATAACTTATCAAACCGATAACAATTAATAAATATTTCAACAATGGATTAGGGCATCGCCGCATGCCTGACATACACATTTTCATCAGATATTAGTAAGCAAGATATCAGGTTGAATTAGGGTATACTTGAATAATCAATATATTGTGAAAGGAAAAAAAAAGATAGAATACAACTGAGAAATGAATTTCCAAAGATAAAATTGACATAAAATGAACTTGATTTTATCAACCAGACACATCAAATTACTCGACATAATTTAGATAATGAAACAATCGACTGGATCTAGTTATGGTTAAAATTCAACGTTAAATTGACTATATAACATTTAGCAAGGTTAAATACAACTATTCATTTAATAATTGATGAATAGTATGTATATAAATTATTTAAACTCCTTATGTTGATGTACAAATAGTAGTTTGATAGACTTTAATGTTGTGGAAGATTTTTTTGAAAATATGTTATTTCAGTAAAGAAATGCCATGTTTTTATTTAAGAGAAAAAAATGATAGAAATTGGTCATTCATGCTATGAAATACTTTTTGAGAACATGTTATATTAGGTAAAAGAAATGTAAATTTTAACAAACATGAATTGAAGTATGTAAGATGAGTACGGTGAATTAAATAATAGACAAAATTGATGAAAGTGATGATTTGCCGGGAAGGTAGAAATGATAACTAATTGTTTATGTATTTATAAAATAATAATAATAATAATAATAATAATAATAATACATTTTATTTTACATTATTTTTTAAGGTAAAGAACTTTTTAAGAGAGTGATGTTGAACTTATATTTGAAGAAATACACACGATGTTAGTCTGTTACCATCACCGCTAAATATTTTGTTAGATGAATTTTTAACTACTTTTAACTATACAAAAGCATTGAAATTATCTTATAGTTGATTAATAATAAATGTTATTGAAATTTTTTAGTGATAAACTTTATAACTAATAAAAGACTATTATAAACATGGATTTTGCTGAATAAAGCCCTTAGGGCTTTTCTTAATCCTTTAAGACATGTTTTAGGAGTTGTACTAAACTAATAACTAACACTCTCTCTCCTCCTGAATTTAAGTTGACTCTAAATTTTAATTTAAGATACAAATAATATATGCACGTTAATGAAAGCCCTTAATGCTTCATTTAGCAAAACCCTATAAACATATGTAATTATAATGTTTATAAATAATATAGTTCAAAACTTTAATTTGTTAAATCCCGCCGCATGCGAGTTAACAAAACCTTGTTAAGAATACAAAGGTTATATATCAAAATATTATTTAATCAAGAAGAGAACCTTATATAGTAGAAAAAAATAGGTCTACTCAATTCATATTACTGTATAAGATAACTTATTATACATATTATCCTTTCTTTATCTTCTTTCCTTTATTTTACTGTATGTTATAACCAATCATTGAATATAACACTATATAATGTACACATATCAATCATTTCTTGAGAGTGACAAATGCATGCGTCATTCATTGTCTTTGACACGCCATAATCCACAATTTTATTACTTGTATTAAGAAAATAAACCCTTTTTGGTTAAGAAAAAAAATAAAGTCGGCAATCAATCAGTAATTTGTTGGTTGCTACGTTATCCAAACAGTGATAAGAAAAAATAAACGTGGTGGGAATAAGGGTGAGCATGATGTAACAGACAATTTAGGCAGACAAACGGTTTGGCAAATATTGGAATCTTTGAGGGTCCAAAAACAAAGATTTTATTCTTTTCTTTTATTTATTTATCATTTATTTTTACTTTTTAATAATAATAAATATAAAAATTATATTAAAAAAAAAAAAAAAGTGTAATAAGGCCTATGAATTGGGGCGGTTAACCAATGATGATTTTTGATTATATCCAAAACACCAACGCGTGTGTGTGTGCTTGCAATTTGTCACTTTCTTTTGTTGGATTATTGAGATTGGCCCATTTTCACTTCCCTCCCCACTCACTTCACTCCATTTTATTAATTACTGTAATATTCCTTAAAAAATGAATTTTTTATGTATTGTGATTTAATGTTTTATGTTTGTGGATGTTGTCATAATTAGTCATGCTAATGTTACTAGCTAGTTAGTGAAGAAAGAGTGGATGTTTTAAACGAGGGTTGAGCAAGTGAAGTGCCCCATAAGTACAACTTCGTGAAGAGGGCTGGACGAGTGGAATGAGGGAGAGCAGCTTGTGTTGCGATATACCAATTTTATCAATTAACATAATGACGTGCTTTTATTATTGTTAATGTAGAGAATTTAATTGTACTTTCAATCTCATCTGATGTGTCACATTTTAAGTGTTAGGGGTGTTTGGCTTGGCGTTTATATTTTTAACTTTTAGTTTTTAGCTTTTTAGTTTATAAGATAAAAAGCTAAAAACTAAAAAGCTCCAATCCCCTGGCTTCACAAAAATAAGCTTTTTAGTGGTGAAAAGCTAAAAAGCCAAAAAGGTGTTTGGCAAAAGAAATGGGTTTTCTAAGGTAAAAAACTTAAAAAGCTAAAAGGCCAATCTGAAAAGCCAACCCAAATACCCTCTTATATTATTGTTCTGACTAGTTTCAGAGTAAGTGTTAATTTTCATATTACAATAATTGAAGGTAAGATATATAATAATCAATTTTAAATACTAGCTGTTTTGATAACTATATACCTTTATATTTATTATTTAAAGTGAACATCTTAATCAATATGGAATAACTAATATAGACTATTTTTAAAAAAATACGTACGCCCATAAAATAGTAACTTATGTCCCTTCTAATCATTACCGGTAATTTAATCTGTATAATACATCAAAATGATTATGATACATATAAGCTCTGGAGACAGAGCGGGGGTAACGTAGGCAGTCGTCCCACAAAAACTTTTATATTACGTAAAAAAAATATTTTAAGGTATTAATAACATTTTAAAAATTTTGCACCTGAAAAAATATAAAATAAATAAAATGAATTTTTCGACCCCCTCCATTTGAATTTTCTAACTCCACCCTTATACAATAATTATTTATAACCAAAATCTAAGTATCATAGTAGTATTATTTAATTTATATACTTTGCTTACCATGTCAAAAACAACATCATCGAATATTGATTGACTAAAAATAAATTATGATATCAACTTAAATTATTAATCGAGTTAATATGTTATGTTTAATTACTTGTGCCAAAAAGTCGTATGCTTTAAAATGTATACGAAAGAAACTACATATGAATTTACAAGATGAATACAACAATTGAATAGAGCAATTATATACCTACCTTGAACTCTTCAAAGTACATGAAATCTTTGACTTACCTTTTATAGTGTACGTCTTTGTTTTTGTTCATGCGTCATCCAAAACCAGTGTGTAACCAAGAAAAGGACCGTATCAAGTTATCCATATTACACTACGCGTATGCTAAGTTGTAACTACGCGGCTTTAAGTTCGGATTGAAAATGACGTATACTCCTTCCATCCCAAATTTATTACTCCGTATTGTATTATTTTGCTGATAAAGACACACAGTTTAACAAAATTACGGTTATCTTTAATTCGTCAAAATTAGCTTTAGTTATTAACTTTACGTATTTTATTTCCCTTGCAGACTAGATATACGGAGTATAATACTAGCATCGTTGAAGTGCATGCAAAACCCTTGGTTCATATTTTCATGTAATGCAAACACTTTTAGAAAGTAAAATAAAATAATTCAAAAAAAGTTCATTAATTAATATTTATAAAAAAGAAAAAACTAAAGTGATTGAGATTAATACCGTGGCCCGTGGGTCGGTAGCTAAGTCACTACGCATCGGTCGGGCCCTTGGTCTGAATTATAAGTACGTGCCCTGTAACTATTGACAAGTGTTTTAAAACCCGGATTTTTAGTCGGTCTTGAAAAATGTTAATTTCTGATCGGACCGATCGGATCGGTCGGATTGATCGGGCCAGAAGGTCGGATTGAAATTAATAATAGTATACAGTAGTAGTATTTATTGAATTTTTTTATTTAATATAAGTACAATTATAATTATTAATTATATCATGTATAATAATTATAATCCATAGAGTAATAAAAGGTGATGACACATCAATTCCCTCGTTATTCTTGTAATACACATTAATATAATAATTATATAATCCATATGAGTAATAAATGGTGATGACATATCAATCAAAGATTCCCTCATTACCCTCATTATTTTTGATATACACAATCAGTCAACATTCCCTACTTATAAATGATTAAATGTACATAAAAATTATAAAAAAAAAACATGAAACTGGGTCAATGCGCCAGTCCGGTTCCCGATCCTACCCGATCCGACCGGCCGGGTCAACCAGGTCATTGACTAGTCAAAGTATCGAAAAAAAATGAGTTTTTTTGAGCCGGAATTCCCTAACAATACGGTCCGACCGGTCCAACCGGGTGCTTAAAACACTAATTGATATACATAGCATAGGACTATACTATTACAAAATGGATTTTTCTAACGACATCCCACAAGTCTGTGTTTACGATATCCGGACACACATAACTTTGTTGTACCGTGAAAATAATCACCTCACTAACCTTTTAACATAGGAGGATTTAAGTGTGTGCAAGATGAGCAAACGCATAAGGCCTCCAAACTTTTAGAGCCCAAATTTTAAAACTTTAAAGTGCATGAATGTTGATTTTCTTACCTTTTAGTCCCATTAAAAAAAGTTAATGTGAATATAATAATAATCAAATGTAACATTTTTGTGCAAAACAAAAGTTTATGTGTTTCGAAAGCCTAAAAATTAATGAGATGGCCCTGCGTTTTAATAATCATCCCACTAACCTTAATGTATCATTATTTATGCATAAAAACTTTCTTAAACATAGACATAAGAGCTATCATTAGAAAATTCCACACAAAAAATAGCTTTATCATATAAAAATGGTAAAACCGGCCATTCCGATCCATTCACTAACAAATCTTAGTCAACATGTAATAGGAGTAACTCACGAGTTAAGGAAGATGGGGATTAAACTCGCAACCTCCACGTTTATGCAGCATGTCCTCACCACTAAGCTACCATCACGGAGACGTATTTTATCATATATTTATACATTTAGATGTACTTTACTCACATGTGATGTAACGCGTGTTTAGGTCTACGTATCTATTTATTTATTTATTTATTTATTTATTTTTTATATAGCAGCATACCCGCGCAATGCAGCGGATGCTATTTTTATTCAAGATTTGTGAAGTTACAGAATGTTTGGTGTCAATGACGGTAGTGTTCTCATTAACTGGGTTTAGTGTGACAATAGAAATTGTCAGAATTTAATGTATGAGATTGGAGTCGTAAGCAAAAAATTAAAAACTTAAAAAAACATTGATTTGTAATTTGTAATTATTATAACAATTCATTGTCTTTTAATTTTAAGCTTGATATTTGATGAATATATTGAGAATAGCTTCAAGAATTTTGTTTACAAACCAATGTGGGATCAATTTCTCACATTTGATTTTATCTATAGATAATAAAATTTGTCCCACATTGATAACTAAAGCAAACTATTCAAATTTGTTCCCATTATATAAAGAGTTGTTGGAATTTAAGATTAATAAGTGAAATAAAGATGCATTATATGTAGTTATAGATTATAGATATATAAAGAGTTGTTGAAATTTAAGAATAAGAAGTGAAATGAAGATGCATTATATGTAGTTGTAGATTCCACCATCAAAAAAGATAAATCCACCACATGTATGCTTTAACAGGTTGTACAGTACAACCTGTTAATGCATACATGTGGTGAATTTATCATTTTGGATGGTGAAAATATCAATTGACATAGATTATAGAGTTATAAATGTGTAACTATTATTCTTACATTTTTTTTTTAATTTATATCCAAAATGTTGCGTAAGAAAACAATTTTGGATACAAAATGAATGTTAACTAGAAAAAGGATGATATTAAGAAGAAAGAAAATGAAAAATTGAGAGATAATTAAGAATTATGATTGTATTAAATAAATTTTAGAGTAAATAACGTAAGCATGATATAAAAGATGTTTCAACTTGGAACCATGCTTTATAAAGGATGATATTTTCAGCATTAATTTTGATTAATTCTATTATAGTTGTGTATTAAGTAGTTGTACTCTATACACAAGTGATGCATGTCTATGGTAATTTATCAAAAAAAATTGTGTAAATTAAATATCAATCCCCTTTCTAAAGTGGTACATTAAAGATCATGAAAGCAGATTCAAACAAAAATTTTACCTCTGTTTTGAACATAATATAATAAAAAATGGTTTATTTCGATAAAAATATAGTTGTTTAACTCTTACGATTCACAAGTCGAGTCAAAATTCCAAAAATGATACGACGCGGATCCAGACTCTTAAATGACTTTGACTCTTACGATTCGTTTATTGACCTTACGAGTCATTTATTGACTCTTCCGAGTCTCATGCGACTCTTACGAGTCAAAACATCAGACGAACTTTTATTGTAATGTAATACAAAAAATAAAATGCGAAATAGAAAATTAAATGACTATAAATTAAACATTTGTGTTGATTGCTGGTGAGCTACTTAATTATCGACTGTCACATGTTATAATTCACGTAACAACAAGAATCTTTAACAATAACATACATAATATATATATATATATATATATATAGTGACTATTAGACCATTTGTGATGATGCGGGGCAAATTGAGCATTCTAAGACGGCATGTTTGCAACCACACCACATCATCAACCCCAATTTAACTCTTAGGTCCCACCAAGTTAATTATTTATTTTTAAAAGTATTTTCTTTTGATTTATGTTCATTTAAAACTTGGAAAGAAAAAAGAAAAGAAAAGAAAAAGCGTTGAACGCCTATATTTTGCCCGTGCTTTCCTCCAGAACACTCCAGTGCCGGCGTTCTGGACGTTCTCAGCCCCTTAACGCCCCATGCGGGGCCCACTCCAATTGGTCTTTGGAGCTGGTCGACAACTATGTCAAAAACTAATTAC